>CM054124.1:122253619-122853619 GCA_028751855.1 Ambrosia trifida
GTATCAAAAATGCTCGTTACGGTATGGATTTATACCGTTATCGGTATTCTATGTTAAATAGGTAAAATACTGGTATCGTACCGAAACGTGACCGATACCAAAAACGCCAAAAAGTCACTACCGAATTGGTACTGAAAATAGTTTGGTACCGGTATCGGTACCTGGTAACATTTGCTTATCCCTATACCTATGTGGAGGCAAACCTAGGTTCAAACTTGGTGTCTACCACTCAAGGCCCGGTTGACGTCCCATGAGGTAAACATGCCCAAATATTGTCACTTGTGTGGATCAAACCTAGAACCAAACGTCCCTCTGGCTTAATAATGGTAATTTGGAGATGTACAAACGAGAACCTATAATAGACATGGGATCACAACATACTTACGGATAACATTTATTTATTACCTATTCCGTTTGGGTGTGTTAAGCATATAGTAATGACTTTTTCTTGAGGACAAACAAATTTGTTTACTTTTAATTTCCAGGATGAACGAGCCGCAAATTGACAAAAGAAGCGAAAAAATGTCAAGTTGTCGCTCAAGACATGGGTCGTGCCTGCAATGCACGCCCCGTGTCAAATCCCCAAGTCATTCCGAAAGAGTGGTTTCCTCAAGATAAGAGAGTGTAGTCCCTTTATCTAGCTAAAAGCCTAAAAGGTAAAGGTGTGTCCAGAAATGCCCAAAAACTTCACAGAAGCATACTCGGGCTACGTACAAGTCTGAATATTTGGACGAGGCTAATAAAAAATATGGTTTATATGGTAAAAAAGTGTGACATTTGCAACTTTCACTTTCAACTTTTGTACACTTGTAGTCCTTCGTCTATCTTTATATTTTCATTTTTAGTCCTTGTATTTTTTTTATATTTGTCGAATCAATAAAAACCTCGAGATTTACTCTTTTGTAAATTCATTTTGTGCGTTTTTACATTTTATACATACATATATACATGTACATATACATTTATACGAGTACATTTACAAATACTACTTTCCGATATTCGTTTTCTTGTGTTTTCGTAAGAAATTGTTAGTTTTTATGTAGAAAACCAAGTTGAGCGGCCAAGACTGTCAAAACGTAATAGTTTTGATAGTTAGAATATGTTCGCGATACGCAAAGAACCTTAAATACTCATCATTAATTAACTACAATAAATTCTTTTCGCTTATAAACTTATCTAGTTAACCTCAATTTATGATAAATCATAAAATTTATGATAAATCATAAGCACCATTAAAGCTTCAAAACTTTAATTTCTAAGACCAACGAATTCGTATAAATCATCATAAATAAATTGGAGACATTCTTAGCTTCTAAATCTTTTAGATACTTTATCTGAATAACCAATTTTAAAACACACACGATTTTTGCTTGGATTGGAGCTTTCTTAGTGTGTTTTCTTTTATTTTCTTCTTTTCAATTAGATTACTGTGGAAACAATAAGTTCCAACCTAAAAAAAAAACTTGATTTCTTATTCTTTTCAATGTGTTTTACAATAGCCCTTTATCGATTCTTTGATTCTTACATGTTTAATGACTCAATCTTTAGGATTATGAATGTTAGGGTTTGTTCTTGATTTGGGATTTCGGGATTTTTTATTTAAAAACTTAATATATTGTTAATTCATTTAAAAATTAAGTATAGATCAATAAATTTTAAAAATATTATGCTAAACTTATAAAAATATTTAGAATCCAAAAATATTTTATTTTCCAGAAAATTCTTGAAACTAATATTTTTAATCACTTCTACTTGTTTAATTTGTTTAAATTCATCTAAAAATCATATTTAATCAATTTTATCATGGTACAATTTTATAAAATTTCCTTAGCATATAAGAATGATTTATATGATTTTTGTCACAGAAGAATCTTGTTTTCGTATTTTTTTCATTTTAATTTATTATTTCATTTATATTAAAATTCTCATTTTAATTCAATTCAAGTTTAAAAAATCATAAAAATCATTTTAATATTTTTAGACCAGAAGTGAATATTTTTCATGAGAGTTATAATTTTTTGATATTATTGGGTTTTTATTTGGAATTATTATGTTTAAAACAATAATAAATTAACTGAGAATACTTATATTTATTTTTCCAAGTTTAGAAATTATTTATAGACATCAAAAACCTTTTCATTTTTTAACCTTAAATATTTTTTTTAATTTTGGTTTAATTCAGTTATATATTTGTTTGTTTGTATTTAATTAAAAAACTATAAATGATTAAATACTAAATCACAAAATTTTGTTTTATACTATTTAAAAGCAGAAAATAAAATTTTATTTTATAAAAATTAACTTGGTTAGTTTTTATAAATAAGTGATCATTTTTCTTCATTTTACTTATATTATTTCGTACATTTCAATTTATACTGGTACTAATTGTCTAATACTTATTTATATACATAACTCATCAATATTCTTATGTATAAATACTTAGTAATGGTTCATTTTATTGTAATTGTCGTTTTCTTTTGAAACAATTGTAATGTTTTGTTTTATGTTCATGAATGGCGATTAAATCTTGATGCTTAAATAAATATTTACATTTTAGTACCATGAGTTATTGAACAATCGTCATTATGTAGCACCACGATGATTCCACTATCGGTTGGGGTGTTACAAAAAATGAGGCATAATTGTTGTGCGTCGACCAGAAAACGAGCCGACACAGGTCGTACCTCGCCAGGCACACTCCGTGCTTCCAGAAAACGAAAATAAGATCATCAGAAGATATTTTGAAGATCTCATGGGTCCACAAAAGTTGATTACGCCCCGTGCCTCAGTACCACGCCTTGTGCGTAACCCCCGGTAACAATCATCCAGGCACGACCCATGCCTCGCCTACTGGGTCATTAAAAGGCGACAACTTTCTCCTCCATTTCAACTTGCTCAATTTTTTTGTCACCTTCAACAACACACTATATTATTACCCACTTCCTTTAATTTTGTAATCTTGAAGGATTTTAAAGAATCTACATAAGTATTCATTAACTTGTGATGATTAATATAATCTTTTCAAGTTCGGTGAAAAATAGCTTAATTGTTATTCTTGGATAAGGTTCTTGTGGGTGTTTGGGTAGATAAACCCCTTGATGGGGAGTTAACTAAAACGAGTTATGGATCAACAAGAGTTGTGTGTGTTAATGACTTTAAGTAAGAAGTTTCATATTAAAAGTGAGTGAAACATTCGTGCTATCGCTAACACGAGGCAGTGGTGTTTCGTATAACCCTTAAAAACTAACTAATAATCGTGTGTTGTCGCTAACGCGAAACATTCATGTTTTCTTTGTCTATGTAGAGTCAAACATTTTGATGCCTCACAAGGGGTTAGAGGTTTTGGTATACGACTTTGGGTTTGAAAGCTCGTGTCTTGGTGTGGAGATAAGATCAAAGCACCAAAGACTTGATTTATTAAGGATTAGAAACGAATATATTTTTTATACTAAAAGTCGGCATTTGAATAGTATCCCTGTTGATTATGTTAAAAGTTAGATGAGATAAATCTCTTATGTTATTTTCTTACATAATACTAAACCATAACGTTATATAGTTTCCATGCTGATTCAGCAATATTGTTGTGGTTTGACTCGACCTTGCGGGGAGTTTCCTTGTTGATTCAAATCAATATAGTTGAGTGTGCAAGTGTCTCTAAAGAAGAACTCCACAACTTTATGGTATTAATAGAATACCACTTCTTGCATCAAAACCGAGCTCTTGTGATCCTGATAACTTTTAGTTAATGAAACATCAAGAGGTGACATGTATCCCAATCCCCCCTTTTCTTATCATTGATTACAACTCTATCTTTTTATTTTTATTTTATTTAATGGTTGCTTGCAATACTACATATTGCTATCATCATGCATGTTAGAATGTTACGACTCGTCTCTTTAGATGTACATAAGAGAACATTGGCCATTTAGTATTTGAATAGGACTTGAAAACCCTAAAATCCGAGTCCAACCGAATTCGAATAAGGAATTCAACTTTGGGCTTTAAATATTCGTATAAGTCCATATCCAAATTGAATTCCGTATTCGGATTTTGAAACAAATTCAAATTATAACTTTTTATAATTTATATGATTTATTGTAATATTTCTAGTTATTCAGTCAACCAAAATTGGAATCTGAATCGATGTTTTGAACTCGACATAGATACAAATTCAAATTCAGTTTCAAAATTTTACTACATTCGTCCCAATTTAAATGTCTTAGGCCCATAAACACACATATTAATGAATTTTTTGTTTGTATGTGGTAAAATGAAAATAATATCCTCAAATCTATTGTGTTTTGTCTTTTATGACAAAACTAAAAATTGCATTTCTATTTTTGAAAATAGACATTTAATTTAACATGACTCGCTAAGCACAGATTAGACAAATATGAGAAATAACCACTAAAGTATTGGTCACCCTGCATTTTTACCAACTTTCATAAAATCACATCTTTCATTGATTCTTATTTTAATTTACATTACGGTGATTTTGTGCTTCCTTCCACTTTTAATCATGCATTTGGCATAGCTTTCTTTTATGACGATCGATATAAGGTGGATCAATTGTTACATCGTTCCCTTATGTGTCATTTAACCACTAAAGTATCAGTCACCCCACATTTTTTCATCTTTAGTTATTAAATTCAACTTTTTTATCATTTTTGTAGATGCCTTTTAATTAAAATGCTAATTGATTTCGTGACTTAGCTTTCTAGATCGAAAATGTTAAAACTAGTCATTATTTTTTTTTTTTGAACGGCCAACAACGAGATGTCCCGACCATCCGGGGTATACACCAATTGGTTACAAAAGCACCCCATACGCCCCTTGGTGAAGACACGTCTCAGGTGCCAGCCCATAGGTAGTGCTGGGGAGCCAGAACCCATCAAGCCACCAATTCCGGGGAAAACCTAACCCCTACCCGCCTGAAGGCACGACAGTGGAGTATCAATAAAACCCGGTGGGATCAAGGATCGAACCTGACACCTCAAGAAGGCTAGGCTCTACCCAGACTTCAATTCATACAAATTTATCAGAGGTGGATTAAGAATTTTCAACACAGATGTCATAATATAATAGTTTTTTTAAAATATATTTCCTTCAACTACTATACAAACGACAATTTGATGTTAAAAATGTTTGTTGACACCTAAATATACATTAACTTTTGTTAATAATCTACGGACGTTCTATAAACATTTATTGTACCAAAACAAGTGTGAATGAAGTTGGTGAATAGATTAGTTTTGTTATGCATAGAGGGAGCCAAGAGGCATTACCATGGCCATGTACAGAGAACAGGGTCCCCATGATAGATGGTCTTAAAAAGGAGCCGAAAATGTGGTGCACCTAATATATAGGGCAATCAATTTAACGATAACTTGGGCCGTGTATTGAGTATGACATAGAATGTTTATCAAAATAATTGAAGTATGTCTTTAAACTGTCATAATTTATTCTCATTGCAAGTAAAAGGAATATATAATTTTTTTATAAAATTACACCCTTTTAGATATAAACACAACCACATCTTACGCCCCACATCAGCTTGTGACATTCATTTAGAGTTTGATCAGTGGCAAAGCTTGGTTCTCGAATCGGTGGGGTCAGACTCAATTTTTTTCGAACGGTAGTGGCTGAAAGATCAAATTGGTGGAGGCCGGACTCAACCCGGACTCAATTTACTTACGAAAAATGCAAAACCAAAAATCGGTGGGGCTGCGGCCCCCTCGGGCCCTAAAGAAGTTGCGCCTCTGAGCTTGATGGGACAACTTTTAACAAGAGAAATGTGTCCCAACTTTAAAGACCATAAAAAGAAGGATGAGTATACATACAAATGGTGCATACAATCCTTCTTTACACTCATAAGATACCATGTAGAACAATATCCTAACCACCGTGATCAGGCATGTGAGCCCGAGAGATAAAGACTCAAGTCAATCTTGAAAATACCAACTTCTCACTCAAAAGGAATATACCAACTTCTTACTCAAAAGGAATATATTTGTTTTGTTACATTATCTTGTCATACATGCTATAGACATTTTTGTTACTTATACTTAAACAACATCAATTGTGCTTTAACTCATATGTAAATGACAATTCGATGGAATATCCGCTTGGAGCGAGTATCATCCTAACCTTAAGCAATGACTGATTTGGGAGTTGCTGTTTGTAGGTGATTTTTCTATGTTTTGACTTTGACCTTAGTCGAATGTTTTCTCATATGGCCCTCATGCTGACATCCCAGTTATAGCAAGAGGAAGATCCCATTGCGGATTTTGAAACCCATCAGCACCACCCATCAAGTGTTGAATCTTTTAGCCTGATTATATACATTAGTGTAGATTTACAAGTAAGATTAGTAGATGTTCATATGAGTTAGCCCTGTAAAATAATAATAATAATAACAAAACAAAAAGAACCCATTGTATAGTGAAGAAGTATTTTTAACAATCTATATTGATCACACAGTTTTTTTCTAAACTTTTGTAAAATATATTATTCGCGAAATGCGTCATCTAGATAAGTTCAATGTCGATATCCTTAGAACAAATTGTTTAACACAGTCGACATCTTGTCATAATCACGTGAGCACGTGATCTCCAAATGGTGTAAATCAATCCACACATCTTACTTTAACAGACACGATACACTTTTTAATCACAAACATTATTTAACTACACTAAGATAAGTAATTAAATCTGTAGATATAATTTTTAAAAAGTGATTTTAGTTCAAAACTTTGCTTTAGTATTTTGTAATATATGAACGACAAATGTTTCAGCATGAAACATTGAAGATATTCTATCATCGAATATGATTAAATAATACTGGACCTATTGCGTTGTCACACACATTCAAAGTTCTTTTAAAATCACTTCAAAAATTTGTGTCTAAAACCACTTGGTTTTAAATATTAACAAATATTTTTTTTTTTAAAGTTAACTTCATTAGCACACCAGTAAAAACCTACGCCTCAAGGCGAGACGCGGCTGCTCCAAAACATTACACAAAGTTAAATCTACACCAATCTTTCCAATCTATACATTTCTTCTTGTACCTATTTGAAAACCACAAGAAACCAAGAACCTTAACTTCGCCAAAAATCTCGACGACATTCATCTTCTTAGAAGTAAAAATAATCTTGTTTTGAGCCTTCCATAATCTCTGACACGCGATAATAATAACACCATGCAGCACTTCCTTTTTAACTCTACTCAAATTAACAAATTTGTATAATTTTAGTAAATCTCTTACCGTGAAGGCATAAATCGGAGGTATCCCGCACCATTGAGCAACCAAATGCCACGGAACCGAGGTCGTACCACATCCACAAAACAGATGAGCTGCAAATTCATCCGCTTCTTGGCAGAAAACACATTCCATATTGTCAGCCAGTATATTTCGCCATGACAAAGCAACCTTCGTAGGTAGTCGGTCCAATTTTGCCCTCCAGCCGAACATATTACTTGAAAACTTAATTAGTAATCACATTGCTATGATCTTGCACTTAGAAGTTAATCAATCGGCTTTTATAACAATGGAATGGGATGGGTAATGACTATTCGGATCAAAACTTGCATGATCACCTAACTAATAATCGGTTTTTGTTAGTTAAACACCATGATCTATAAGCCGAAGAATAAGGCATATGTTACTTGGTTTCATAATCGGCCTTGTCACTAAAGTTATCAAGGACATTTGCAAGCCCACGATTTAGACTTAACAAGCTTACATCAATCAATGATCCACATAACTATCAAAACCGAGTCCTATTAGAAGCATTGTTTCGGCTATGGGCATCTAACATATGTTATGTGACATCCGTCATTTTTTATTTTTATTTTTTATAAATAATAATAATAATAATAATAATAATAATAATAATCATCATCATAACAACAACTACAACCAAACCCAAAGCCCAAACCCCCTTAAACCATTCTGCAGGCCCAAACAAATGCCCAGCCCACAAAACGCGGCCCACCAGCCCAACTCCTCATCCCCTTTCCTGTTTTAAAAAAAAAAAGAGAGAAAAAAAGGGTATGCTGCGGACCGGACTCGAACCCGGGTCCTCAGCCATCACACTCACACCAACCAAACCATCTGGGCTAGCACTCTTATCTGTTTTAAACCCGGCCATTTGTATTTATGTAATGTGTTTTATGGTGACAGTTGACTCCGAAAAGTCAACTGTGTCAAACGGCTCTCCTTAATCACCTCAAATCCACGCGTGATTGATCCAGGATAGGAAGGTTACGTGATTACCGGCCTAATCCTTATCATTTACGTGTGCATTTACAATCAGATTGACCCAATTGCTCGTTTATACGCGTGGACCATTCAAATCAAGTCAAACCTTCCAATTATGCAATCTAGACATTAGCACTATAAATTGGACCTCAAACAACATTCTCACATCGCCGAACAATCTCTCCCAACCCCCAATTTCTACATTTAATCTGTTTTCTGGTGATTATTGATCGTGTTTTGAACTCGGGCTTGACAGACCAATTCACATCTCAAACGCATTTGTAAGTTAAATGTTTTTGATGGGTTTTTTTTATCGGCACCCACACAACATAAACCCTAAGGTTAATCGGGTTAATGTTGTGTGGATTGTCTGATTGTAGATTCTAGGGCTCGAAATTTGAATTTTGGGGAAGAACACAAATTTTTTGAGGTTATTTATTTTAATTGAACAACAACCAAACACAACCACTGGTCTGGACCAGTTGGTTGTGTCTGGTGCCCATCACCCGAGCCACGCGGGTTCGAGTCCCGGATGTGGCATTCTTTTTTGTTTTGTTTTATTTTTCAAGAACAATTCAAATTAATTATATATATATATAACTTATATTTTATAAATTCATTTTTAATTATTAAAACTCTTTTAATAATTCTACAAAAATTATTTTAAGTTAATCTACTGAAAAAGTTTCACTCACAATTTTTAGTTTTCAAAAATTTATTTATTTAATATATATAATAAATAAATCAAGTTTATTCCATTTTATTTATAAAATTCCATAAAAATATCAAAACGATCTTATAAATTTCCACAAAAATTATTCTAAGTTTTTATAACATTAGACTTTTCTGAAATGATTTTTATTTCAGAAAAATCATTTATTTAATATTTTTAATCAATTTTTGTTAGTTTTAATCATAATTAAATCATAATAAATCCAATTTTTAATATTTTTGCACCAAAATTTTATACAAATTATTTCTGATTATTTAGAACAGAAATATGAATTTTAAACTAATAATTCTTTAATTTTAGTATTTTTAAATATTAAAGTTAAAGTTTGACAATTTGTAATAAATAGATTTAATAATCTATTTTAAAGAAAATAATTTTACAAAAATTATTTTTATACTTTAAACACATTATTGTGACCATCTTAAATTTAAATTCTTATCAAAAGATTTTTGTCTATTTAATTATTAAATTTCTCTCAATTATCAAACATTTTTGACATTAATCAAACAAGCAATTATCCCCAATTCGAAGCCCTAGAACATATACATTTGTAGACTAGATAGACTTAGACTTATTTGTTACATTATACATAGGGTGATACTTGGCAACGTTGGATTATACTTATTCAATTACACAAGACTTACCACCTTGCTAAGGTGAGTATTACTTATCCCCTTTTTCCGCTTTTACAACTTTTGGGGTGATTCATGCACAAGTATACAAAACTTTCGTATTCATTTACACATACATTTTATTCATTTACAATTCATATACGTGTCTTGTTTATCTTTGTGCTTATGCTTGAACATGAACGTAGCTTACATACAAAATCATACATTTAGACATAACTTATGTTATGGTGCTCTTTACATACAGACGTAACTTATGTTACGGTGCTCATTTAGACATAACTTTGTGTTATGGTGCTCTTTTAGACTCACACGTGTTGAGGTGCTCATTATCAATTTCATTGTACAAACTTTACATTTGATCTTGTCTTGTTTGGTTACTTGCGTGTTTACATAATGCCTTAGTGATGCTAGACACATGAATTGTACTACTTTTCAAAACTTACACTATACGTACAAAACTAAGTAGTACTCACCAACATCATATGTTGACCAAATTATTTTCGTGCATGTTTCAGGATAAGCTGCTTGACGCTTCATATAGGACTTTGGACTTAGACTAAATCAATCAATCATCTTTATTTTTGTTGTATTGTATTTAATTTCACATGTTGTAAAACAATATTCTATAATCAAATATTTACATTTTAGTACCATGAGCTTTTGAACAATCGTCACTACGTGGCACCTCGATGATTCCGCCATCGGTTGGGGTGTTACAGATTGGTATCAGAGCCAGGTTATAGGGAACTAGGTTATTAGATGAAATAGGCCTAGACTATAACCGAACTTCAACTTTCATGCATTATATTTCCTGAATTACCCTACCCATCACTTCCCTCTACTTTCCTTCTTCTATCTTTTCCTCTTCTCTCTCTCCATTTTTCTCATCTTTCATCATGGTACATAGAGATGGTGTCCAACAAGGAGTGGAAGGTTTACATCATCATAGAACGGGAGCAGTACCTTTCATGAAGACACTCTTAGACATAATGCTTGCTCTCATTTTGCTCCTCCAAAGTTGTTGAGCTTTAATGAGTGTGATAGAACACGTGCAATCTGGAAGGGTGGATGCCTGTACACTGGGTTTTCTGGCATAGGCAAGCATAGCGCATAAATCCATTTACGGACCTGTTATGCTTATCTGGGGATTCCTGGAGTGAGTGTCCACTTATAGGCTAAAGCATGTCTTCTTTGATCACCATTGGGTTCAATTCCTTTGAAAAGTCAACGTTCTTGTTAGGCTTTACAGCTAGACAAGGGCACTCAAAGCATTTTGTACAAGTTTTTCAATAATACTCTCTCGTTTCATATACACTACTTTGCATATCATGATTGCTTACAAGAATCATATCTTCATAATTATCTGTACGATTATACACTTACATTTTCTAATCTCATGATTATTCATTGACTACCTCATAGATGTCTGCTCGCCGCATGCTCCGTGATGCCAGCCAACGTCATCGTCGCCTCGCATCTTTAGTCGCCGAGCAAATTGCTGCAGTGATCCCAAACCTTGTCAGTGAGATAACCCAGAATAGTAACAGTGCCAACACAGGGGGCACGACTCAATTTCGGTGCACTTTCAAACACTTTAACTCCTGCAACCCCACAAAATTCACTGGTGAGGAGGGTGCTACTGGCCTCCTCCAATGGTTTGAAAGCATGGAGAGCACCTTTGTGAACAGTGAATGTCCTGATGAACTCCGCGTTCGCTATGCTACTAGTGTCCTTCAAAAGGGGGCGCTAACCTGGTGGAATGGCGAAAAACGCAATCGAGGAACTGATGTTGCTTTATCTTTATCTTGGGCTGATGTTAAGGAACTCATGATCGCCAAATTCTGCCCTAGGAACAAAATCAGGAAACTGGAGGAAGAGTTCCATGGGCTGAAACAAGACAGTGGTGAGAATCTTGCGTATAATACTTGATATCACGAACTTAGCATACTGGTTCCACACATGGTCACCCCGGTCTCTCGAGCAATTGAAAAATATATCGAGGGATTACCAGACCTGATTCAAGACGTTGTCACTGGAGGCAAAGCCACTACGGTAGAAGAAGCCATCCAGCTTGCAGCCACTTTAACAGACAAACACGTAAGGAAAGGAAATTTGGTTAGGAAGGGCACCAAGACGTCTACTGAGAAAACCACCAATGATGTTGTACAATCTAAGACTGTTTTAGCAAAGGCCGCCACTACTACTTCGAACTCTAGGAAACGAATGGGCGATAATCAGAATCATGCTGTGGTTGATCCGATAACTCAACCCCCTATCAAGAGAGCCTACACGGGAACCCATCCTCAATGCAACACTTGCAAGTATCATCACCCTGCAAATCTTCCATGCCGTCAATGCACTAGATGTGGAAGGTTTGGACACTTTGTCACCACTTGTCGAGTAATGGTTGGGACACAGGGTAATCATAAAACAGCTGCCCAGGAACCACTACAGATTACTAACGGTCGGGCGTGTTATCATTGTAGAGACCTTAACCACATGCGACCTCAATGCCCTAAATTGAATAATGTAAACCTGGTGGCACATGGACGAGCTTTCAACATCAATGTCAACGAAGCAAACGGACAGGATGACGTTAATCCCACTGGTTAAACCATGGATGGAATCTTCCTAAGACTCGAGAATCCAACACTTGCGTTTTCATTTTCTTGAATCTATTTTCATTTTGTACCCAATTATGTCATACTCATTAGCATATAACATCTAGAAATTTCCTTGCATACTATAGTGTACGAACACAGATTGGAAATTTATCATATTGGTTACGTTTATTTTAATCATACAAGACTCTACATTACACTTATTTGAAACATTTGGACTTGATACTTGATCTTACAGAGCTTTTCTAAGAAAACATCATTGCTTGTTATACGAAACTTGATTTTTCCCTTAATTTGACTATTCATTGAACATCTAATTATTCATGATACCCGTAAAACATTTGATAACACTTACACTTAATGGTTGTAGTACTTACAAACTTGCTTCCATGTGTGTATTATCCACGCAACTCAGATAAACATTTCATTTAAAGGGCTCCTCGGACGAGTGGTAGCCCATACTTAAATACTGTTATGCTTACAAGTCGTTGCAAATCAATGCAATTGACCCTATTATTACATAGTCTCATTTCATTGATAAACGTGTTTGTTGTGTCATCTTCTTGTGAAACTTATTTGCTTTAATGTGTGTTAGATTAGGATCATGGAAGGACATAAAACCCTAATGTAAGGTAAATTGATGATTCCGGTCCGGAACGTAATCATGAATTTACAGGTACGTTAGGGTAGTGTGAAATTCTATTAGAGTTTTTGGTAGGCATCCAGTACGTTTTCAAGGTATCAAAGGTGTGGTGGGTTAGCTGCGGTACACCCTGTATACAAACACTAATGATGCATTGAAAGTGAGACTGGAAGTCGGACCAGGAACAAACTCTGTTTACTTGGTAGTTCAATTAACCTTTCTATAGTCAATCAACTTGTACATTCATTTTAGGATTCCTAAAACTTGAAGTTTAGTGTTACTAGATTCTTATTCTCCGAGACGAACCTAATCCAATCCTTAACCCTCACCTATCAAACCTCTTACCCAAATCTTTCGAATTTTTCCAAACCACAGTTATCTTAATTTTTACCCAAACATCCATAACCCTATGTTTCTAATAACTTCGGGACGAAATTTCTAAAAGTAGGGGATGCTGTGACATCCGTCATTTTTTTTTTATAAATAATAATAATAATAATAATAATAATAATAATAATAATAATAATAATAATAATAATCATAACAACAACTACAACCAAACCCAAAGCCCAAACCCCCTTAAACCATTCTGCAGGCCCAAACAAATGCCCAGCCCACAAAACTCGGCCCACCAGCCCAACTCCTCATCCCCTTTCCTGTTTTAAAAAAAAGAGAAAAAAAGGGTATGCTGCGGACCGGACTCGAACCCGGGTCCTCAGCCATCACACTCACACCAACCAAACCATCTGGGCTAGCACTCTTATCTGTTTTAAACCCGGCCATTTATATTTATGTAATGTGTTTTATGGTGACAGTTGACTCCGAAAAGTCAACTGTGTCAAACGGCTCTCCTTAATCACCTCAAATCCACGCGTGATTGATCCAGGATAGGAAGGTTACGTGATTACCGGCCTAATCCCTATCATTTACGTGTTCATTTACAATCAGATTGACCCAATTGCTCGTTTATACGCGTGGACCATTCAAATCAAGTCAAACCTTCCAATTATGCAATCTAGACATTAGCACTATAAATTGGACCTCAAACAACATTCTCACATCGCCGAACAATCTCTCCCAACCCCCAATTTCTACATTTAATCTGTTTTCTGGTGATTATTGATCGTGTTTTGAACTCGGGCTTGACTGACCAATGCACATCTCAAACGCGTTTGTAAGTTAAATGTTTTTGATGGGTTTTGTTTATCGGCACCCACACAACATAAACCCTAAGGTTAATCGGGTTAATGTTGTGTGGATTGTCTGATTGTAGATTCTAGGGCTCGAAATTTGAATTTTGGGGAAGAACACAAAATTTTTGAGGTTATTTATTCTAATTGAACAACAACCAAACACAACCACTGGTCTGGACCAGTTGGTTGTGTCTGGTGCCCATCACCCGAGCCACGCGGGTTTGAGTCCCGGATGTGGCATTCTTTTTTGTTTTGTTTTATTTTTCAAGAACAATTCAAATTAATTATATATATATATATAACTTATATTTTATAAATTCATTTTTAATTATTAAAACTCTTTTAATAATTCTACAAAAATTATTTTAAGTTAATCTACTGAAAAAGTTTCACTCACAATTTTTAGTTTTCAAAAATTTATTTATTTAATATATATAATAAATAAATCAAGTTTATTCCATTTTATTTATAAAATTCCATAAAAATATCAAAACGATCTTATAAATTTCCACAAAAATTATTCTAAGTTTTTATAACAATAGACTTTTCTGAAATGATTTTTATTTCAGAAAAATCATTTATTTAATATTTTTAATCAATTTTTGTTAGTTTTAATCATAATTAAATCATAATAAATCCAATTTTTAATATTTTTGCACCAAAATTTTATACAAATTATTTCTGATTATTTAGAACAGAAATATGAATTTTAAACTAATAATTCTTTAATTTTAGTATTTTTAAATATTAAAGTTAAAGTTTGACAATTTGTAATAAATAGATTTAATAATCTATTTTAAAGAAAATAATTTTACAAAAATTATTTTTATACTTTAAACACATTATTGTGACCATCTTAAATTTAAATTCTTATCTAAATATTTTTGTCTATTTAATTATTAAATTTCTCTCAATTATCAAACATTTTTGACATTAATCAAACAAGCAATTATCCCCAATTCGAAGCCCTAGAACATATACATTTGTAGACTAGATAGACTTAGACTTATTTGTTACATTATACATAGGGTGATACTTGGCAACGTTGGATTATACTTATTCAATTACACAAGACTTACCACCTTGCTAAGGTGAGTATTACTTATCCCCTTTTTCCGCTTTTACAACTTTTGGGGTGATTCATGCACAAGTATACAAAACTTTCGTATTCATTTACACATACATTTTATTCATTTACAATTCATATACGTGTCTTGTTTATCTTTGTGCTTATGCTTGAACATGAACGTAGCTTACATACAAAATCATACATTTAGACATAACTTATGTTATGGTGCTCTTTACATACAGACGTAACTTATGTTACGGTGCTCATTTAGACATAACTTTGTGTTATGGTGCTCTTTTAGACTCACACGTGTTGAGGTGCTCATTATCAATTTCATTGTACAAACTTTACATTTGATCTTGTCTTGTTTGGTTACTTGCGTGTTTACATAATGCCTTAGTGATGCTAGACACATGAATTGTACTACTTTTCAAAACTTACACTATACGTACAAAACTAAGTAGTACTCACCAACATCATATGTTGACCAAATTATTTTCGTGCATGTTTCAGGATAAGCTGCTTGACGCTTCATATAGGACTTTGGACTTAGACTAAATCAATCAATCATCTTTATTTTTGTTGTATTGTATTTAATTTCACATGTTGTAAAACAATATTCTATAATCAAATATTTACATTTTAGTACCATGAGCTTTTGAACAATCGTCACTACGTGGCACCTCGATGATTCCGCCATCGGTTGGGGTGTTACATGTTAACCTAAGCCGAAACATGTGGTTACTCTATAGTGGCACTAAAAAGGGTTTTAAACATGTGTTAAGTTATGTTTTTCCAAAAACCAAACAATGGCCCATGACAAGATATAGAGTCCATTTCAATAAATCCTATCTCTCAAACGAACGTTAAGGGTTCATAACTTCGCACACAAAGACATGGCCCACATACACTAAATAAAGGTTCATGGAAGTCGGGTGAGCAACTTGTATGAAGAGTAGATAAGGAAGAAGATGAGTCATACATGAAAAACTAGATTGGAAGGATACGACAGAATTAAAAAAAAGTTGAAATGTGTTACTTGAGATTTGTGTTATAATATAGGAATTGTGCAGCTTTTGCAGTAAATTTTAATATATAGTAACTAGATTATACCCCGGGAGCGTCCCGGGTTGAGAAATTTAATACGATACATCAATTTTACATATGAAATAGACTGATATATAAATCTAATATTAATATTTAACCTAAAACAATGTACAACTCCAATGCTAACACCTAACCTAAAAGAATGTAGAACTTAAATGTAACTCTAATATTAACACTTATTCTAAAGCCTAAACAAATGTACAACTCTAACATACTAATGTTGATACCTAACTTAAAACAACGTATAACTCTATTAACCTATTCGGCTCTGGTTGAAAAAAAATCATATTTACTGATTTGAACACTTGCCTATACATAATTAATGATTTACCTGAACACTTTGTGTTTTTTTTCCTGCATGAACAAAACCCCATAAAAAAATAGTCATTTTTTTCTCCGTTTTTTATATAGCACTATGGTACTCGTTGGAAAAATAATAAAACGCTCGTTAATTTGGTGTAATGTGTTTCTTTAAAAAATCTCGTATATAAAATATATTAACGTTTAAAAATTATGGGAGGAAACATGAGAGTGAAAAATCCAATTTTATTTTTAAATTCTTTTTTTCCTAAAATATCTCAATGACACATGGGATGACACATGGCACACCCAAGGAAGAGAATGTCTCTTTGAGTGCCATGTCATTAAAATGGTTTTGGTTTATTATATGTATAGATAGATACTACAAAACAATAATTGTCTCAAGCTTTTGCACATGATGCAAGTCAAATTCATTTTATTAAAAATCTTTTGAAGTCGATCTAGACATAAAATAATGGCCTTCAAAGTATTATGGAATTTTAAGAAATTGTGGTTTTTTTATGAGCCAATTAGCCAAACATATTAATTTTTATAATTATTACGACACTTTCAGTTCTATATCCGGTTCGACCGGTCCGACTAGGGAACCGGTAAGGACACCGGTTCAACGTCCGCTTCGGTTATGAAAACATTGCTTAAAAAGACCTAAGACTAAAGAACACATATTTCCCAGCTTGACCCGAGCACCTGAATTTCCAGGGCCGGCCCTGTCTTGTTTGGTTGCTCTGTGGGAATGAAACAAAACATTGCTTTGTGTTGTTGGATATGTAGGAAAAGACGAAGGGATAAAATCGGTGGTGAGTGACGGTGGTGGGTGGTGGTTAGTGGCGGTGATGGTGGGTGGTGATATGTGGTGGTAGCGACGGTGGTGGTGGGTGGCGGCGGCGTTGGTGGTGGTGGTGGCGGTGGAGTGGATGGTCGTGATGATGAGTGGGCGACGATGGCGAGTAGTTGTGGTGGTGGGTGGCGGCGGGAGGTAGTTGGTGCGATGATGGTGGGTGGTGATGTGTGACGGTAGCGTGGTGGTGGGTAGCGACGACGGTGGTGGGTGGTGGCGGTGGATGGCGGTGATGGTGGGTGGGTGACGATGGTGAGTAGTGGCGGTGGTAATCGGAGACGACAATAGTGGTGGGTAAAGGAAATTGTGGTGAGTGACGGTTGTGGTGGGTGGTAGCGGCATCGGTGGTGGGCGACGGTTTTGGTGGTGGGAGACGGTGGTGGGTGGTGGCAGCGTTGGTGGGTGGTAGTGGTCAAAGAATCATATTTGGAGATCAAATATAATCCTGGACTTTGGTTTACAAAAAGTTTTCCACAACAACATAGAATAATACTTATTAAAAAAAAGGGAAAAAAAGTTAAAATAAAAATAAATAAAAAAAAGGTAAACTTTTTAGGGGTTGATCCCCAAAGTCCAGGATTAGATTTGATTTGGGCCTACAAAAATGTAAAAATTAGGGCACCAATAACCATTAAGTAACCCAACTCAACCCCCCTTCACAAATCACCATCAAATCCAAATAAGGTGAAAACAACACATACACACAAAACAGATCACTAAAAGCTGCAGACTTCCCACTTGAATTGAAGCCGCTCATAGACGGCCATCTTCTCTCCCTTCACCCACTCACACCCACACCCCACACACACAGTATCAACCCTCCAAAACCAAAACCCTTTTTTTATATATTATTATTATTTCTCTCACTTCCATTGGCTTTCTTTATATGACCCCTCCCATTGTCTTCTTCTAACTCTCCTCTGTTACAGTTATTACTCCATTTTTTTATTTTATTCATTTCAGTTCAATGGCTAAGATCTCACACAAGAAAAACAATGCGTCATCAAATGAAAACAAACCTAAAAGAACACGTAAAACGGTTCAAAGAGATTCGCCTCCACAGCGTAGCTCTATTTACAGAGGCGTTACAAGGTATGTTTATTATTATTATTTTTAATCTGGATTGTAATTTGAATTTAAATGATTGATTTGATGTAATTGAATTTGAAGGCATCGATGGACTGGACGTTATGAAGCTCATTTATGGGATAAGAATTGCTGGAATGAATCACAAAATAAAAAAGGACGTCAAGGTAACGTTTTTAGATAGCAAAACTAATAATAAGATAGATAGATAGATGTTTGATTTAATTTTGTTGATTACTAATTTGAGTTTTGTTTTTGATTGGTTGTTCATGCAAATGGTGGTGCTGATTCACTTCACTTATTATGCTTACAGTATATTTAGGTGAGTTTAGTTTGGTTGGCATCAATATCTGGATGTATATATATATATCCATTTTATTTCATTACTATTTATAATAATAATAATATAATAATAATAAGTTAGAATATAATTAAAAAGTAGTTTGAATTCAAAATGAAGAGGAACTTATCCAAATTGATGACATTGATTCATTCAGGGGCTTACGACGATGAGAAAGCCGCTGCACATGCATATGACTTGGCAGCATTGAAGTACTGGGGACAAGACACCATTCTTAATTTTCCTGTACTTTATTATTATTATTATTATTTATTTATTTATTTTTTTTAATTTTAGACTTGTAGTTCGTTATCTAGGAAGAAGAATTTGTAGTTTTATTATTAAACTTATGTTACAATGTGTCGCAGCTCGGAACATACAAAGAAGAGCTTCGAGAAATGGAGAGTTTGTCGAAAGAGGAGTACATCGGATCTCTAAGAAGGTAAAAATCGTTAGGCAATATTTTCGAAAACGAACCATTTTGTCATTTATTAGTTTGTAATGTTCCTTTATTTTCTACAAATCGCCTCTCTGTCTATTTTTTTCGGTGTGTATGCATACGTCATTGTCCATGTCAACATCTTGTTATCTCTATAGCTATGTACACAAATTTCGTCATTTAATAGTTTGTAATGTTCCTTGATTTTGTAGAATCAGTTGGGATATTTCAAAACACTCTTTATTGTTCATGAATATAACACATTTATAGTTTGTGTTTCGTATCTAATTATCATAAATGATAAATGAAATGAAATGATAGAAAAAGTAGCGGTTTTTCGCGAGGAGTTTCAAAATACAGAGGCGTAGCAAGGTATTAATGTGTAGTACTTTTATTTTTTTGTCGATTGATTTTTGGTAGGATGATAACGATAGTTTTGTGGTATAATTGATAGTGTTTTATTATTGCAATTTATTGTGTAGGCACCATCATAATGGTAGGTGGGAGGCTCGTATAGGAAGGGTTTTCGGCAATAAATATCTTTATCTTGGAACATACGGTAATTCTTTTTTTACTTCACTTGTGTTTGTTATTTATATCCTATCAAATCAAATGTTGCTTACCTACAAATGAAAAATACAAAACCCAAAAGAACACGATGCTATATATAAGTTAAAACTAAGCCATAAAATACGTTTTTTTATTTGTTATTAAACTTTACACATCTCATTCAAAAGAAATGGACTTATTGAATAAACAATCAACCAAATTACTAGATCAAATCAAACGGGACAATTATGTATTGTTAGTTTTTATACGTCATGCACTTATAACTCATTTATCAAAAAATTGGTTGATTTGAGTAACAAGTTTGATTGTGTCACGAGTCACAATTATGTGAGCCTGAGAATTTTTTTTTCCGATTTGCTTGTTTTATCTATTTGTGTTCTATTTCCTGATTTAAAAAATTAATTCGAAAACAATAGTAATAAAAATAATATTTCCTAAATATTCATTACTAGCTATTTGATATGCTCTTATACGTAATTTCAATCATATCTATATATCAAAAAATCGTTTTGTAATTTCTAAATCTTTATCACTAACTAATTAATATTTATTTTATCCAGCCCATGTAATACATAAGTTTCTAACCTGGTATTTGCAATATATCGAAATAACAAAATAGTTAAAAGAAATAAATGAAGATGTAGTTGGTATTATAGATTACCAACCTTCAACTGCCAACTCTTTGTGACGTTATGCAAAATTAAAATCTGGTTTGGACGTGATTTTGATCTTGTCAACTCCATGGTCCCAACCTCCTACCAAATATTTCATGCACGTAATAATACTTCAATTAAATTTTACTTTATAACGCCGAGTGTAGTGGTTGGGGGCATTCCACGCCCTCTTTCCACATGGAGGACGGTGATTGGTTCAAGCCTTTCACACCCAAAATTAAGCATTAAATATTCCACGTCCAGGAATAAAAATGGCCCAAAACGCCTCAGGGGTGGTGTTTGGGGCGTTTTGGAGGCATTCCACGCCCATTTCACCTTTCCACCACACCTGGTCTAAGTAAATTACATTACAATCCAAAGTTATAGTTAACATAAAAATATAAACTTATGTTCTAATTTTGTCACTCAGCTACACAAGAAGAAGCTGCCACTGCATATGACCTGGCAGCAATAGAGTACAGAGGACTTAACGCCGTTACAAATTTTGACCTCAGCCGTTACATCAACAACCAAACAGACCCCACCAATTCAAATCCCAACGGAATTCAAACAGACTTTGGCGGCAAAGTTAGTGAAGACACAGGTTTAACCTTCTTCTGTTACAACAACCAAAACCAACAACAGGAAAGTTCAAGCTCAGGCGAAACAACCACTAGCGTACTCCCGCCCCTACGCGGGTCTTCAGCATTGGGATTATTATTGCAGTCAACAAAATACAAGGAAATGCTTGAGCAGAACTCGCCTGCTGATTGCTCGTCGCAGTCAGATGCCCCAAGGCGAAGCTTCCCGGACCATATACAGACGTATTTTGATTGTCATGAATCAATTAGCTATGCAGAAGGTGAAGACAGTATTTTTCCAGATTTGACAGAACCTATGTTGTTTCATTCTGAGCTTGATGGTTAGATTGGTGGTGAATTGGGTTGGAGAATGATAACCGTTTTTTTAATAGTGGCTACGATGATGTTAAAGGCGGTCGGAGCAGATTTAACTATGTTGACGGTAACGAAGATTTTACTAGATTGGAGTTTTTTTAGTGTTCATTTTTTTTTCTCATTTTGTGAGTTACTAGTAATTGTAGATATACTTATGGCATAGACATTCATTTATTTCTATATTTCTTTTCTTGATTTTTAAGAAAAAGAATATTAATAAAAATGTGGAAAAGATTATTGATTATGAGCAAATTGTAGTTTGATCATTTTACTTTGATTGTTGATTTGCAAATGAACCACTTGGTCGTGTTTCGATTGGTTCTCTCTAAGACCAACCATTGTGTTCTCGCTTGTTAACGCCCTGGGAGATGGGTTCGCCAAGGCTGTGGTAGTTAGAGGGTGGCTTAGTTAAAGTCATGTTTCCTATGTGGCAGTAACGTGGCACTAGTAGTTTCCAAATTGTATGATGAAAACTTGAAAGGTAATCTCTACCATACATAGCAGTTTCCAAACTGCATAGCATAGGATGATTAGAAAACTTAATCACATACACAGGAATATTTAAAAGTATATATATATGTTATATATATATATATATATATATAATCAAATCAATCATATTTAAAAATATATATGTATGGTGTTAATATTGGTACAATAAACCTAACTAATGTGTTTTAACCAGAACCTTGCAAAAATGTTTAACTAGAACCTTAATTCGTGGTTGGTTAGTAGCTAGCAGTTGGAATAAGCAAACACACGACAAACAGTTGGTTGTTGATTAAAAGCTTTCATTAACTGATAAACCGAACTTTGACTCATAACACCTCAGCTGTCTATACATTAATGCCAATTGGTTTGCCTAAATTTATTTGACTTTTACCTATTAAAAAATGTGTTCTACGCCAACTAATTTCAAGCTATTCTAGCTGCTATTGTCACAAGAAGAAAATAGTTGGTTGTTGATTAAAAGCTTTCATTAACTGATAAACCGAACTTTGACTCAAAACACCTCAGCTGTCTATACATCAATGCCAATTGGTTTGCCTAAATTTATTTGACTTTTTCTTAATAAAAAATGTGTTCTACGCCAACTAATTTCAAGCTATTCTAGCTGCTATTGTCACAAGAATAAATTGCAAACTTTTCAAAAAAGGAGATACATCATAAGGAATGATAGAAAATTCAGAGCTAAATTTCACAAAAAATCACTTTTATTTTCACAAAAAAAAAAAAAAAAAAATTACATTGTGCAGCAAAGCTTTGAATCGATAGAAGCCAAACATATGCTGAAGGCTTGATAACCAGTTAGCGGGTATCTGAAAAACATAAACAAACAGTTTAGAGAAACAAGTTCTAATATCTTGAAAAAAAACACAAATTTAAAACAAGTTATATAATATTGTCACTGTTCTTTTACCTGTAGTCCATCACATATTTGGATTTCGCCACCCTCCCAAGTTGCAAAATTGTTTGTCTTCCATCTTTCTGAACCAACAAAAAACAAACATGAATATATTATAGAATTTCATCCATTCTAGATATTAGAGGCAACTTTTAACCGATTTACTTCTAACAGGTCAAAACGGATCAAATAACAGATTTAGTTAAGATGGAATATGTTAAAAGTTATTTTGGCCTTCACAGCCTGCCTCCTAGATTGTTATATTTAGGCACTCAACCCGCTCGGCAGTTTTACTATATTTCAAGGAAACTTGAGTTTTTACCTCCATAGTCAACTGGAAATTCTTGACCGAACTCTGGATTTTAAGTCCTGCTTTTCCCCTATTTCTGAAATCTAACTCGTATTGCTTTGAAATCTGGGCAGAACAGATTATTTAGAGGATAATATTTATTTTTATTGAATTTTTTTAGATGTTGATAAATGTGAACTTTACATTGTTGTAGTGTGGAACTTTTGAGAACAGTTGATGTACTTTGTCCATTCTCTCTTGCCAGTCTTTAGGTAGCCCATTTATATGTTGTGCCTGAGCATAAGTATCCAATATTAGAGCTATATTTTCTATTTAACAACTACTTATAATTCTGAAAAAAAATGCCTTGAAACAAATGGATTGAACGGGTCGAAAACCAACCCAGTCGTAAGGTAAAGCATAAAATCCGCAAAATCATTTTATTAAAGAGTAAGTTTTTGGACAAAATGAATTCAGGCCCAAACCACTCTGACGGCCCATTTTACCCGCCATTCATCCGGCCCGTTTTCTAAAGCATAAATCGGCTATTTGTGTAATCATTTAAGTTTTTAAAACCAGTCTGGCCCGGCCCATTTTACCGGTAACCCATCCAGCCCATTTGTCTGTCTGCATCCATGTAATAATAATGTGTAGGGTGTTATAACCTGAGCTGTATTTTTCAATTGCATAGATTGGTGTTTGGGAAGCCATGCCTTCATGCTCCTATAACTTCCTGTCCATGTTGCTATTGTAGGCGCAAAGCTATAAAATAGAGGTTAAACAACATCACTAAATAAGTTTCGATTCGGATTTAAGCACAACATAACTTTGGCATGTAAAGATAGACTGAGCTTACCAAACCAATGCTAAGAGTTTAGACTGCTTGGTGACCGAATTAAGCCGCCTTCCCTGCAACCAAATAAAAATAAAACACAACCCAAATCAACTCATTAATAATTAAAAAAATCAAAATTTCATAGCATTGATTTCAAATAAGTTAATAAAAAAAATACCTGATCCCATATATGGTATTTGGAACCCATGAGATTGGCAGTTACACTCCCTACAAAACTGTCATCTGAACAACATAATATGCCTTTTGTATTTTGAGCAATTACGAATTCAGATCTTCCGCTGTGCCGTCTATGATACGCTACAGCAAGTTTCCTGTTTTGTCTCCCTTGACCCTCCTACAACCCAAATAATTAAGCACAAACGATCAACAACTATACCTAATAAATAAGTAACTGATCGCGTGTCACAATACATGAACCCGAGATTCTTTTCCACGCTTCTCTTATTTCAACAATCTTATTCATTTATCAATTTAACTATTTTTAATTTTTAGATGAATGTAATTTCAATCATTTCGTATTTCAAAGTCATCGCCTCTTGGCCCATTTTTTAGGCGAGGCGATGCATTTGCGCTTTGAGTCGAGGAAATTGCGCTTTAATTCTCCGGTGATGTTTTAGGCGCATAACAAATTTGTTAAATTATGGCTAGATTTCAGCCATATATCTACTTTTATCTAAGGAACACTACTTCTATACACTAATAGATCAATATCTTAAAACTTTTGATACTAACTAGATGAAAAATAGTACTATTTTAATATATTTTTACTTTATTTTCTTATTCGTTTTTTTTTGCATCTCACGCCTAGGCCCAGGCGAGGCCTATGCGCCTAGCGCCTTTGATAACTATGTTAACTATTGCATTTATTCAACTCGTGTAATACACAGTCTTAAAAGCTTACATTGGTATAGAGAGCGTAAAGGCTTCCGCCATTTAACCCATCAACCGATTTCTCCTTCACAATAATACAACTACATCTTCCAATATCCACAGGCAAAGGTCTACACAATAAAGACCTAAAAAAACCAATAAACACTTTGTTCATAATCTTCTTGAAAAAAAAAATGATCAATTAAGAATAATAAACATTCTTAACAGTTAACACACACCTGTTGGGAATTGTAGACCACGAAGAAGCCGGTGCAGATTCCGAATCCGAATAATCCCAAATATTCCCAGAATTATTTTTACTTGAATCAAGCGGTTCATGACAACCAATACCAAAATTCGGATTATTCGGATTATCATTCAACTGCATACATAGCTGCAACGAAGACGGCTTCCACGCCTTGTCTTTAATCCGAGACTTGGCACTCATCGGTGTTTCTTTAATATATGAATCCACATTCTCCTTGTCTATCACAGTCTCTGAACTCTTTTTCACCTTATTGGGCTCTGAGTTCTCTTTATCATTCGATATGTTTTGACCATTATTGACCCCCAACACGCGGCGATCGCGGTTGAGGTCTGAAAGGGGGGTGGTGTTATTTTTGGATGGTGACATATTTGGTGGGAGTTTGAGAGAAGATAGATAGGGAAAGAAAAGAGGGTTTTATTATTAATAAATAGTGTGTGTTTGATAAAGGGGGAGAAGTTTGAATTTGAAAACATGTTGGGAAGTGGGTTTAAAACGTTGGATTTAAGTGTGTGGTCGTGTAGTTTGGTTGCTGATAACGGTAACCATGAGGATTTGTAAATTGGGAATGTGTGCGTACATAAGCGGGAATAATATTTGAACAACAGGTAAATGGGGTTGGTTGGTGTGTAATTAATGCTAGGGTGGGGTCACAGGTTATTATTATGGCTATTGAAAGAATTCAATTATTGAAATTGTTTTGACTCGAGTTGTACTAAAACTCTATATTTGTGATTTTTAAGTTACAAATATAAAAATATACGGTTGTACAAAGTTAAAGAGTCTCCTCTTTTCTTTGATTCGGGGACCATAGGTTTGTTGTTGCTTAGGTAGCACTGAAGGCGGAATAAGGTGAAGTTTGGTTATGGATAGTTGAAAGCGGTATAAGGTAAAGTCACTAGACATAAGATCATTCCGTATACTTTAATCATTCTTAACTCTATTTAGTATTTACATGCCACATGCCCACATGGCACACCACCCATTTTTTCCCATTTTACCCACAAGAAAAAAAAAATTGTTTAACTTCACTTGATCATACCTTTTAATGGTTTTTTTGTTTTAAAAAAGGAAAACAAATTAATTAGTGTCTTGATATCCAGTTAACATGTTGACAAATAACCCTTTAACGCCCCTTAATATAAGGAGGGAGTGGTGTGCAACGCCGGTTAACATGTCATGTCATTATTAACGCCCCATATGTTAGTGTACAACTCATAGCCGAAGAAAACTTGTTAAGAGAATCAATAAGTTTTTGTGCTTTTTGCTTTTGATACATTTTGTTTCCCAACCCCAGATGTCGTGGAATTCCTAAATAACGTGCTAGTAATTTCTCAACCTTGGAGACTCGTATGTCTTTACTGGGATTGTTTTTGCTATCTAAAAAGGGTTGCAGTGTATTTGTTGCTTGTTTACCTGTCAAGTTATTGTAATTGGTTGGAAAAAAAAAAAAACTATATTGTTTGTTATAAAAAAATCAACATAAGTACTTTGTTGAAAGAGTATAAATTTCGATGAATTGTTTTAAAAACAATTTGTTTAATGTATGGAGTAACAAATATGAATTTTAGAACGAATAATGTTCGTAAAAACTTTTAACTATTTCACCATATTTGTTGTTTTTAAATGAGGGATCCTATTTATGGATCCATTTTATGTAATTTCATGATTTTCCTAAATCTAAATCTCACAAAGTACTTCAAATTTAAGAAAAATGAATTAAGAGTTTGTCTGCATGTTTATACCAAATCAAACTTTCACTCTTTTTAAGGTCTGAATAAGATATTACCTTCATTAATTTATTTATGCAATTTGTATATTACTCAACGGCGAACAAAGTTTATTATACTCAAATTGATGATCTCTAGATGAGAGTATAAGATCTAAATTGCTTGAACCAATTATTAAACTGATACTTCTCTTTTACATTTATATATATTAACTTTTAAACTTTATTATTATGGTTATACTTTTGCAATGATTGGAAGAACTTGTGTGGTATACTTGTAGGACGAGTCGCTACCAGAATTAGTCACGGGTACCCCACTATCAGCATGGTAACACTGCCGCCATCCATGCTGGTAGTGGTCCCGTGAATCAAATTCTGGTTCTAGTTAACGGGCTGGTACCCGTGATTTCTCTCTCTTTGTCTCTATCTCTCTCTCTCATTGATTGTGGGTAAATAATAAGTGAAGTGTTGTCACCAAAAAAATGTTTCAGTGAACGAAATCAGCGAAATGATGTGGCAATATATGATTGGTTGAAATCAGTGAAGTTGAAAAAACTCACGGGTAGTGCCTCGTTCCCCCTTACATTGTGCATGATATATTGGAGCATGATGATCTGCTTTTGGATCGTGTATCGACCTACTCACTTTAACAAACATTCAAAACTATTCTATTTCCTTTTATATTGCAATTCAAGTTTTTATTTGAATGAACCTCTTGCACACTTAACATGTCAACCTTCGTATACGTTGTAGCGGTGTACAAAATGCTCGCGGCTCACAACTCGCTCGAAAAATGCTTGAAAAAAGCTCTACTAGAAAAAGCTTGTTTTGTTATCGAGTCGAGCCAGGGGCCTTGGCTCGTGGCTCGTAGCTCGGCTCGGTGGCTCGGTTCGTGGTTCGATAAACATCTTTTATATACTTAATAATACTTTGAATTAATCAATAAAATATGAAAAATAATATAAAAAAACAAATTATACAAATAATACTTTTAGTATATCTTTCATTCATTAAAATGTTAGAAAAAAAATACATGTATATGTGTAATTTTTTTTTTGTTTTTTATTTTATAAATATCTTTAAAAAAATAACGAGCTGGCTCGAACCAGCTCTGACGGCCCACTTTACCTGCCATTCATCCGGCCCGTTTTGTAAAGCAAAAATCGGCTATTTGTGTAATCATTTAAGTTTTTAAAACCAGTCTGGCCCGGCCCATTTTACCGGTAACCCATCCAGCCCATTTGTCTGTCTGCATCCATGTAATAATAATGTGTAGGGTGTTATAACCTGAGCTGTATTTTTCAATTGCATAGATTGGTGTTTGGGAAGCCATGCCTTCATGCTCCTATAACTTCCTGTCCATGTTGCTATTGTAGGCGCAAAGCTATAAAAAAAAGAGGTTAAACAACATCACTATATAAGTTTCGATCGGATTTAAGAGCAGCATAACTTTGGCATGTAAAGATAGATAGAGCTTAGTTTACCAAACCAATGCTAAGAGTTTAGACTGCTTGGTAACCGAATTAAGCCGCCTTCCCTGCAACCAAATAAAAATAAAACACAACCCAAATCAACTCATTAATAATTAAAAAATCAAAATTTCATAGCAATGATTTCAAATAAGTTAATAAAAAAATACCTGATCCCATATATGGTATTTGGAACCCATGAGATTGGCAGTTACACTCCCTACAAAACTGTCATCTGAACAACATAATATGCCTTTTGTATTTTGAGCAATTACGAATTCAGATCTTCCGCTATGCCGTCTATGATACGCTACAGCAAGTTTCCTGTTTTGTCTCCCTTGACCCTCCTACAACCCAAATAATTAAGCACAAATGATCAACAGCGTATACCTAATAAATAAGTAACTAATCGCGTGTCACAATACATGAACTTGGGATTCTTTTCCCTGCTTCTCTTATTTCAACGATCTTATTCATTTATCAATATATAATTATTTTTAATTTTTAGATGAATGTAATTTCAATCATATCGTATTTCAAAATACCGTTTTAATCTTAATTATTAACTATCATAGTTGTTAAAAGTCATCGTCTCTTGAGCCTAGGCCCATTTTTTAGGCGAGGTGATGCATTTGCGCTTTGAGTCGAGGAAACTGCGCTTTAATTATCCAGGTGATGGTTTAGGCACAGATTTCAGCTAGATTCCCGAGTTCCGGAGAGTTTCCAGACAAATTCGTTAAATTATGGCCAGATTTCAACCAAATATTTACTTTTATCTAAGGAACACTACTTCTATACACTAATAGATCAATATCTTAAAACTTTTGATACTAACTAGATGAAAAATAGTACTATTTTAATATATTTTTACTTTATTTTCTTGTTCGTTTTTTTTGCATCTCACGCCTAGGCCCAGGCGAGGCCTATGCGCCTAGCGCCTTTGATAACTATGTTAACTATTGCATTTATTCAACTCGTGTAATACACAGTCTTAGAAGCTTACATTGGTGTAGAGAGCGTAAAGGCTTCCGCCATTTAACCCCTCAACCGATTTCTCCTTCACAATAATACAACTACATCTTCCAATATCCACAGGCAAAGGTCTACACAATAAAGACCTAAAAAAACCAATAAACACTTTGTTCATAATCTTCTTGAATAATAAAATGATCAATTAAGAATAATAAACATCTTAACACACACCTGTTGGGAATTGTAGACCACGAAGAAGCCGGTGCAGATTCCGAATCCGAATAATCCCAAATATTCCCAGAATTATTTTTACTTGAATCAAGTGGCTCATAACAACCAATACCAAAATTCGGATTATTCGGATTATCATTCAACTGCATACATAGCTGCAAGGAAGACGGCTTCCACGCCTTGTCTTTAATTCGAGACTTAGCACTCACCGGTGTTTCTTTAATATATGAATCCACATTCTCCTTGTCTATCACATTGTCTGAACTCTTTTTCACCTTATTGGGCTCTGAATTCTCTTTATCATTCGATATATTTAGACCGTTATTGACTCCCAACACGCGGCGATCGCGGTTGAGGTCTGAAAGGGGGGTGGTGTTATTTTTGGATTGTGACATATTTGGTGGGAGTTTGAGAGAAGATAGATAGGGAAAGAAAAGAGGGTTTTATTATTAATAAATAGTGTGTGTTTGATAAAGGGGGAGAAGTTTGAATTTGAAAACATGTTGGGAAGAGGGTTTAAAACGTTGGATTTATGTGTGTGTAGTTTGGTTGCTGATAACGGTAACCATGAGGATTTGTAAATTGGGAATGTGTGCGTACATAAGCGGGAATAATATTTGAACAACAGGTAAATGGGGTTGGTTGGTTGGTGTGTAATTAATGCTAAGGTGGGGTCACAGGTTATTATGGCTATTGAAAGAATTCAATTATTGAAATTGTTTCGACTCGAGTTGTACTAAAACTCTATATTTGTCATTTTTAAGTTACAAATATAAAAATATACGGTTGTACAAAGTTAAAGAGTCTCCTCTTTTCTTTGATTCGGGGACCATACTGAAGGCGGAATAAGGTGAAGTTTGGTTATGGATTGTTGAAAGCGGTATAAGGTAAAGTCACTAGACATAAGGTCATTCCGTATACTTTAATCATCCTTAACTCCATTTACATGCCACACGCCCACATGCAGGGGCGAAGGATTTAAAGGGCCAGGGGTGGCCCTGGCCTCCCCTGTTTTTTGGCGCAGTAGTGAAAATTTGGGATTTTCATAGGTAAATTGAGGCGGGTTGAGTCCGGCCCCCAGCGATTTGCCACTACCGATTAAAAATTTTTGAGTCCGGTCCCCTCCGATTTGAGAACCAAGCTTCGCCCCTACCCACACGGCACACCACCCAATTTTTCCCATTTTACCCACAAGAAAAAAATTGTTTAACTTCACTTTACCATACCTTTTAATGGCTTTTTGTTTTAAAAAAAGGAAAACAAATTAATTAGTGTCTTGATATCCAGTTAACATATTAACAAATAACCCCTTTAACACCTCTTAATACAAGGTGGGAGTGGTATACAACGTTGGTTAACATGTCATGTCATCATTAACGCCTCATATGTTAGTGTACAACCCATAGTCTAAGAAAACTTGCTAAGAGAACCAATAAGTGTTTGTGCATTTTGCTTTAGATACATTTTGTTTCCTAAATAGAGTACACTTGGACGTGCTAGTAATTTCTCAACCCCGAAGACTCATATGTCTTTAGTGGGATCATTTTTGCTATTTAAAAAGGGTTGCAGTGTAACTTGTTCCTCATTTAATTGGTTGGGAAAATAAAAACTATATTGTTTGTTATAAAAAAAATCAACAAAAGTACTTTGTTGAAAGAGTATAAATTTCGATGAATTGTTTTGAAAACAATTCTTTTCATGTATGAAGTAACAAATATGAATTTTAGAACGAATAATGTTCGTAAAAACTGTTACTATTTCACCATATTTGTTGTTTTTAAATGAGGGATCCTATTTATGTAACTTCATGATTTTCCTAAATCTAAATCTCACTAAGTACTTCAAATTTAAGAAAAATGAATTAAGAGTTTGTCTTGCATGTTATACCAAATCAAACTTTCACTCTTTTTAAGGTCTGAATAAAATATTACCTTCATTAATTTATTTATGCAATTTGTATATTACTCAACGGCGAACAAAGTTTATTATACTCAAATTGATGATCTCTAGATCAGAGTATAAGATCTAAATTGCTTGAACCAATTATTAAAATGATACTTCTCTTTTACATTTATATATATTAACTTTTAAACTTTATTATTATGGTTATACTTTTGCAATGATTGGAAGAACTTGTGTGGTATACTTACATTTTGCATGATATATTGGAGCATGATGATCTTCATTTGGATCGTGTATCGACCTACTCACTATAACAAACATTCAAAACTATTCTATTTCCTTTTATATTGCAATTCAACTTTGTATTTGAATGAACCTCTTGCACACTTAACATGTCAACCTTCATATACGTTGTTAAGTACTTAAGTGATGTCAAATTCTTTGCAACACTTTTTATATTGAAATCATGTGACAATAATCAGTGGCGGATTTAAAGGAGGTTCCCGGGAACCCCCTCGATTTGGAAAAAATTGAAAATTTTAGTGGAAAAAGTTAAAAAATTAGTTAAAATCAGTTAAAATATACGAAAGAAACCCCCTGTAATAATTCCTAGAGTCGTCACTGACAATAATTAGTGTTTGTGAGACATATTACTTTATATATTCAAATGCTTCTTGTTCTCGCAATGACATTGAGACGAATATTATCAATCCCAGTTCCTTACCCAATTGTAAAACTATGTCTCATACTTGTCGGGTGTCACGTATATTATTTATGGCTTATGATCAAATACACAGTGATAGAAAAATAGGAAGTCGTACGAATGGTATCAAATGGACTCCGATTGAATTCATTCAAGCGGCATTGGAACCGCCTCATTGAACCTTACGATCTTAGTTTTTAGGTTTTCACTTTTTTTGAATTTAGCTTGTAGTTTTTAGAATTTACGTTATATCATTATGTCTTTTATGTAGTATTGTGTCTTTTTCTTATTTTCATCATTGTGTCATTTCTGTGATTCATTGTGTCTTTTTTCTTCAGCGTTGTGTTATATTTTTTTGGCATTGTGTTACATTTTATGGCTCATTGTGTCATATTTCGTGATATATTATTTTTTTTATATCATTCTCACTCTTCTCATTTTCGTTACATTATATAGAATACATGTATGGTATAAGATTTGGTAAGTTAGGCAGTTGGTATATTAAAAATTTGAGTGAAGTCCTATTTGAGTCCCTGTGGTTTGTCCATTTTAACTACTTGAGTCAAAAATCAAAACTTGTCTCTGTCTGAGTCCTTAAAGTTTCTAATATTAACTTCTTGAATCCAAAAGATAACCTCTGTTAGATTTTCTCAGTTAAATTTTGGAAAATGACTTAAATGCCCCTGGTTTATATTTTTGTTTCTTTATTTTTTTTTATTCCACATTAGTTTTTTTTGAAAGTGTGTTTTTATTATAACCATCATCATCATCATCATTATCCAAATTATAATTCCTAAAACCACAAATCACAAACAAAAACACTCAAGAACACAGACCCGAGCCATGACCAAACCAACCAGGAACCCACGATCGAGCCACCAAAACAGCAACCACATGCTGAACCATAACCATACCGAGCCACAACCATAACCAACTATAGGGACTCGTCGGCCACATCGTACCAGACCTGAGACCCAACTAATAATAAAGACCCGAGACCAAAACCCGTAGCAACCACCACCATCGGACCAAAACCCACCTAACTAGCAAACCCTTCCCTGACGCCTATCCAGCCACCACTAGAACCACTCCCACCGTCGCTTATCAGCAAAACCACACAGCCACCACCATCGAGCCATCCGCAATCGAACGATCAGAAAACACCACAGCCCAGTTTGGGCCTAAAACCATGCGCCGCCACCACCAAGTTGTGTGGTGGCCGGCCGCTGCAACTGAGAGGATGGAGAGGGACAGGGAGGAAAGAGAGAGAGATCGTGATGTAGAGAGAGAGAGAGACCGAGAAGAGAGAGATAGAGTGGCTAGGGTTTCATCTTGTGGTTGATAATGAGGAAGGAGAAGATAAGGGGCTTTTATAGCTAGGGTTTCATCCAGAGGCATTTAAGTCATTTCTTAAAATTTAATTGAGAAAATCTAACAGAGGTTATCTTTTGGACTCAATAAGTTAAGATTAGAAACTTTAAGGACTTAGACAGAGACAAGTTTTGATTTTGGACTCAAGTAGTTAAAATGGGCAAACCACAGAGACTCAAATAGGACTTCCCTCTAAAAATTTAAAAGATTGAAATAAGTATATTATATTTATCTATACTATATTATAATGCATGAGGGAGGGGTAGTTTAAAATTCCCAAAAGTTAAGAACTTTATTTTCATTAACAACCCTAAAATGAGGGTAAAATAGTCATTCAAACACTTTTACACTTTACTGCCTCATTTTAGTTACTTTGATTCCCCCATTTATAGTTAGTAGTTACACTTTTCTCCCCTCCCCTATAAAATTATAATTCTTTTATTTAATCCTATCATAACTTTTAAACTATTGTGTTTTAAAAACATTCAAAAATACCATGACGATGTGCTCATTTTTGTCGACATTTCGAGGTTTGTCTTAGTCAATATCGACGTGTAGATTGAAATGTACAAAAAATAAATGCGTTATGTACAAGTGATTATTGCATTTCATGTTCAATTGAAAAAAATCTAAAAGAAACAAATATTTATTGATTAACTAAAAGAATCCAAATTTCACCTACAACGAAATACTTTATAGCTAAAACTTTAAAAGATGTAACTGATATTGTTATAAGGTACATTCCAGTACTACAGAAGTAAACATATAGCAGCTAATGCATTGTTTAGAAGAAAATATTATAAAGCTTGAATAGACATTAAATTAAAAATTAAAATGAAGGTGAAAGTTGGATTATAGATCAACATAATTTGGATAAAATTAAATAACTTAGACATGTTTATTGTTAATATGGATGTTGAGTCATAACACCATTTCATGACCAAGTAAAACTCAAAATCATAAAATTGAATTTGGTTCTAAATATTATTCCGCCTAATAATGAAAAATTCACATAAATCAAATGCAATGATTCACAATACTAAACATGGCACTCGAAATCTATAGACTAGCTCTAGTGATTCTTAAAATATGATAATGTTGTTAAACGTTATGGTTCATGCTTTCTTTGGCAGACAAATAATTTGTCACACGGTAACAATACTGCAACACAAGCCTAGGCTCTAAGAATACTTTATCACATTTGTTACCGATAGCTTCATTTGTAGTACCCTGTTTAAATAATCAAGATTAGCAGTATGTGCATTTGTATTTGGGTATACACATAAATATAATTAACTAAAATAAATCTTAGTAAATTTTAAATATGCATAATTAACAAAATATATAAAACTTTAAAATAATTAAATTTAGAAAATGTAAAGATGCATACTAGATATTAATTGTAGGTAAATTTTTTTAAAAACCTCAATTGCATCATTTTAGCAAAAAAACATGTTATGCATATTATATATCCATGTAATATTAACATATATGTTAACAAAAAAACTTCCTAATTTGAGGGGGTTCTTTTTATCAAGTTTAAAAAAGAATTAAAAGATAAAAACATTGAATTTCGTATTCACATAAAACAAAATATATTTTTTACACTTTAGTCAAAGATAAACAAACTTTCCTAATTTAAAGGGGTGGAAAAATGCATGAGTTTTAAACTTTAAACATGTCCTAACATACTAAAGTTTATCCTATAAATACATAGTAATGCACACTTATTTCACTTTGCTAAAATACTTAGGCATGGATCTAAATATGAATTCAAAGATGGATCTAAATATGAGTTCAAAGGTTGAAGCTTTTAAGGTTGATTTTTGTTAATTTATAGTTTTCATTTGTCCCATTTTACTAATTATACCTTTTTATACATATCTTAGCCATGTAAATGTTAACTTCTTGGTTTTGCATATTCATTTAGATGAAAAACATGCGGAAATGAACCAATAGCCATACAATCATCTAAAAGTGGCGTCTAATGTTGTATTTATTAATGTTTACTTTTTAGTATTAACATGGTTGTTATTTTATGTGGTATATTGTATTTGTTTTATTGCAGGATAATGGTGGTAATAGTGTTGAGATTATTTGCTGTGGTGCAATGTTTAGTCTCTACAAATCTAATCTTCAACGTAAATTTAGTGAAGAGGTAATATCAATATTTATTTCATATTAACTTGTGTATTAAATCTTTTTAATTTATTTCAAGAATCGGGTGCATGAAACTAATAGGAAGAGATCCAGGAGGCTCTCTGAATGAAAATTAAGTCAAGTTATTGATCTAGACAGTTATGATGAAAATGACAAAGAATACGTATTTGATGATATTGCAGATAGGATAAGATAGAGGAAACTTATCATCACCAAAAGATGTAATAATCAAACACGAAGATACACAAAAAATTCTAGGGATGGACTCGTGATAACGAATGGTGGGCAGACTATATAGATGAGATCATGAAGATTTTGAAGACTTTTGACTAAATTGATCTCATGATTCAAGTAGTTTACACTTGAGCTTTTAGTTTTCAACTTTTATGTTTATTAATACTTATTCTTTCTTTCGTATTTTATTTTATTTTATCAAATGTTTCTTGAAGTACTTTATAATTTAAATGTTAAATCTTTTTAGCTACTAGACATGTGTAACGCTTATGACGTGTATCCACCGCAACGATGCTACAACAAATACCATACGAATTTGAAATAAGTACCGCAATGGAAAGTGTCAATCCCGTCGTATCGCACGGGTTTCCTACTAGTATTGTATTATATTTAAAGGACAAAACAAATTCAATAGATAGGTAGGGTAATCGATTTGTGGCATGTAAGTGCTTATCTCATTATCGCATTATGTGATAATCCACTATCTCATACATAGGGTTGTTAAAATTGTTCGTCGTTCATGGCTCGCTCATTGCTTGTTTGGAAAATGCGTGTTTGATCCTTTGCTTGGATGTAAATGCGTCGATCGGCTCGGTTCAGTTTGTAAACGAGCCAAGCACGAGCAAAGGTCCGCTCGGCTCGAATAAATTGTTATTTATTTATTATGTGTATAATTATATATACACACAAATCATAGGTAATGTTTATAGTTTTATATATAACATTTGGCCTAAGATATAAAAGTAAAATACAACTAGCCCGTTTAATCCAATTAAAATTTAACACTAAGTTTAATAGTAAACTCTGAGTCGTGAAGTGATAGTCTTGACTTCATTATGTGTTCGTTGCTAAACGTCACTTAATATCACCCTACGCCACAATGCGACACTTGGTATCTGCAGTATGCTTATCGCCTCACTACCGTTGTTTACCCCATTCACACCATTTTTACACTTCATCTCTCAAAATCAAACCCATCCTTCAATTTTCAACATTTTGAAAAACTAAATCCCATATCTACAATGGTGCATCATACTGAAGAGGAAGAAAATCGTGTTAACAATGGTGTGGATTAACTTCAACGAAAATACGAGCTCATAAGGTCGGTCTCTTGATGGGCTAATGTTTTATCCAAATTCCATGTGCTAGTAGGTCAAACACAGCGCGTTTGTGATTCACTCTCGAACAAGTGGTTGGATCTCAAAGCTAAGTGTGAATGCTTTGAAAAGATGTTTAAAATAAACATGGATGAAGATCTACAACGACGTTGGGCAAAAGGTGAGGGTGAGGTGGATGGTTGTTAGATTATGGATGATTGTAATTGGTTGTTTGATTTAGAAATACCTCTCCATGCCACTCTCCCTTACGACCACCACCGCATGTTTTTTTTTGGGTTGGAGGGGATGCTAAAATGGCTACCACATGTCGCTCTATGCCCCCATTCACCTCATGACCACACCATGCAACCCTAGTGAAGATTTAATAAAATGTGAAAAGTTGAGGTATCACAAGGTAATTGGGTGAGATAAAATGAGTTTAGTGATCATGTGATGACGTGATGACCACCCCTCCACCCTTATATGTTTTGAGACCTGGACCGACCGGTCGAATTGTGAATCGGGGGTTGAACCATTCTGGTTTTGTGGTCTGGAGCGAGTGTGCATCGAACCAGGGGTTGGACCGGTGAACCGGCAGTCTGGAATCGGGCCGGTTGAACTGGGTTTTTTAATATTTTTTTCAAATTTTACCCTATTAATTTTACGACATCATCCGCTTCTTACATCCGGCCTGATCGGTTAAACCGGTTCGACTTCTAGTCCTATTTTAAAAACATTGATTATATATATATATATATATATATATATATATATATATATATATATATATATATCCATACAAATTACATTCAATTATTTTCATATAAAATAGTATTTTTTTTTTTGTAACATCCATTATGAAGGACAATAAAAAGTTGTATGGATGGCACAAAATGTAACATCGTCATCGGTGGTGGCTGCGTCGGACAAGCTTTACAAGAAATGGCCGGCGGTGAAGAGAAAGATACCAAGCAGTAGCACATCGGCTTGATTTCTTGTAGGGCTTTTCTGACACGGCCACCACCGGAACTCATTTCAGCTGCAAGTGTTGTTATTGTTTTATTGTGATTCTGCTATTTCAACTTTGTACAATTCTGTTTCATAAACTCATTAGTTAGAAAAGCAGACACTCATAAGTGTTTTATTTCTATCCAATTGAGCAATAACTAATTTTAGTTATAAAATGGTTGTTTCAGATAATTGGTATCACACTACATGATTACATGCAACATGACATGTGATAACTTAATACTCACATGGTCATTTCTAAACTTGATTTGAAGGATATGTGCTAGTTTTTTCTTTCCTTTGAACTTATCATATATGGTTTTCAATACTAAACACCCATTTAGATTCTGGTATGATCACATTTGTGCATCTTTAGATGGATCATAACAATCTAACCCGATTTGGTTCCAAGTTTCGGCATATTTTGCAGTATCCCCTGTGGATATTAATCCGGAGGGACTAACTATAGTTTTTTTTTTTTTTTTTTTTTTTTTGGGGGGGGGGGGGGGGGGGGGAAATTGGGTTGTGCAAGGCTACATGATGATCTTTCTTGCAAGAGTAGAAAAAAAAAATTCAGGATTTGGGAATCAAGAGTAGATCTAAAAGCAGATCTTGAAGAAAGAATGCTATCAAGAAACTCGTTTGGAGTTGACGTGTGAAAGATAGCAAGATGAACCCGTGTTGTTTAAAAAAGAAGAGCAAGAAAGAAAGTAAGATACTGAGCAACGGAGGCGAAAAATAGTTGGGGTCATGGCACCCCTGCTCCGTAATGTAATTTTACGCGTTTTCATCTGAAAGTTGTATACGTATTAAATCTGACCCCACAGTTTTAAGGGTGTAACAACCGGCAAAATTAAGGTAATTCCGTACTAATTAATTAAACGCGATTAACGTAATTAACCGTAATTATGTGCTGAATATTTAATTGAGGCCTTAGAAAGATAGGATTTCCCAAATAATGCATAGGAATGCATGAGTTTAATAGCAAGCATGATAGGATCGTGCGCAGACAAACTATCCGGTATGGACACTGGCGATTACCCGGTAAAACTGAAATAAGCGAAACGAACACCGGACACCCGGAATATAAAATAAATAATATTTTCACAAAATATTATGAGTTTTGGAAACCCAAAGCCATACGTAAAAGCTTAAAGCACGAATCTCCCGGTAACGAATAAAGTGCGCGTACCGCACCCGATACGCGCGTAACACGTAAATTCACCCGACAGAAACCGAAATAAATTATCAGTAATTTAACTGGACATAATTTTATAAATATTAACGGTATTTTAATATTGAGGATAAACGCGACGAAAATTTGAGAAATACCCGGGCGGTACCCGGAAGGAACTAGCTTAAACATAATATGGGGAGTTAATTAGCAAAGTGGACCCCACCAAGTACCCCATAGGGGCCGGCCATGGGCCCACTTGGGTGGGAGATTGTGTAAGGTAGCTTCTTAATCCTTCCATATTATTAGCAATCATGACCTTGCATGTAAAGGTATTGGGTAATAAAAATCACCAAATCCCTCACTCTCTCTCTCTAAATTTTCGGCCCAAACACCCTCTTATAATATCATTGGAGATTTTTTTTGATCTTCATAATCCTTCCATAATCTTCCAAAATCCAAGAAAAGATAATAAGTAATCTTTGCAAGATTTGGAAGAACACTATAAGCACACTTGAAGAGCATTTGAAGAAAATCACAAAAACTCTTCTTCTTCTTCTCCTTGTGGCCGTGGATTTGCACCACCCCACCAACACCTTTCTTCCAATTTTTACTACTCCAAATTACCTCTAGTTCATCCTCATTCAAACCCCTTTCTTGTGTGTTTAAGAGCTTGGAGCATAACCCGCTTGGAAGAACACACTAAACCACATCCAAATCCAAGAACTTGTCTTCCCTAGCCTTGAGCTAGTTGTAAGTCTTGCATTGTTTTATTAATTTAAAATATCATGTTTTGTGCTATGAAGCAAGTTGTACAATATGGGTAATAAAAATGAGTTTTAACTAAGTAATGGGCTTTTATTAAAAATGAAGATGAGAGAATAATAATATGATGAAACCTTAGTTATTTTTAATAAAAGTAGTATTTTGATGAAAGTGTAATAATAAGAACATGTTTGGATGATTGAAGATGAGAAGAGCAATATTTTGAAAAGTGACTTGAATATGATGAAAAGTGGTTTTAATCATCTTAGGATGATATAATAAAGTCATAAAAATATTAAAATGGATTAGAAAGCCATAGGTGGAAAAATTAGTTCTTCAAAGTCCACTCACTTGGACGAGTGAAAGTTTGATGCTTTGGATAAAAATGTGAAATAAACATGTTAGTGATATCTAGAATGGATTAAAAGAGCATTAGAAGTAAAAAGAGGTAAAAACAATTAATCATGGTGAAAAGGATTCTTCAAAGTCCACTAAAGTGGAAGAAAAATAATAACCATGAAAGATTTAGGGAAAAATGCTACAAGTGTAAATTAAAGGATTTAAAATGACGACCTTGGAAACCAATGGACTAAAATGAATATTTTAGAAGTTATTGGACCAAGAACACAATGATGGAAATATTAGTGTCAAAAAGTGTAAGTAACGATCTACAAGGTTGAGTTGGTAAATAATAATAGCCTACTTGGGCATTTTAAGTAAAAAAGGTATATTTTTATAAAATGGACGTTTTATAAAAATAAATGGAGTCACGCGACTATTTCATAAAGTAAGACTTTATAAAATAAGTACTTGTAAGACTTGTACAAAAATAAGGTACTTTTATATGAATGGGAATATAAAAGTATCGGAAACGTTTTTGGTAACAAGTTGGACGAGTTGGGCTAAAACGTACATAATATATTTTTCCGAGAAAATAAACGTTCGGAATCGGAAGTTGGAACAATACTTCCATGAGAACGCACAACGGAAATAAATATGAAAAACGCTAACGAACTTAGTTACACAAACCAACGTAAACGGACTTTTTACGTCAAGATAAAAATATACATATATATTTTACGGAAATAAAATATATATAACAAGGGTGAAACGTGCGCAACACTTTCCTAAGTGTAGTAACAATATTCGTGGGAAAGGAGAAACATAACGTAACAAATTAAAAACGCTAAACGACACATGAACTTAACAAGTAGTATCCACGCGATGGTATATGTACATATACTCGCTTCCGACGGAATTCTAGTACATCTATTTAAATGGGAAAATAGATGTGCGAGAAGGAAAACCGAGACGAGTAGATGAGATATATCTACGAACGCGTGAATACCGACAAGATTCTAGTACATTTATTTAAATGGGAAAATAAATGTACGGTGTGGTAAGTCTAGTCGGGCGTTAAGATTATGTTACCAAACGACAAAGACTTAGCATATTATTTAAATGGGAAAATAAATATGTGGCAAAGTAAGTCGGGTCGGTTAATAAGAAAACACTTTATATTGAGCGAAAAGATCCTAAGTATAATTATTTGAATGGGAAAATAATTATACGTTGGGTGGAGTCGTGTCAAGTATAATGTTGTACAAGTCATAAAGAATAATTATAAGAATAATATATGACTTGTAAGGAAGGGGTAATCCATCGCCATTGAACCTAGGATACGAAACTATTAAACGGGAATTGGGATAAAGACGTGGTCGGGAAGTTGGGTGTACAACTTGCCAAGGCACATACACCATAGGTGTAAGTGACTTATACGCCTAGAACCTTTGTAGGTACGGGATCACAAACTTTACTATTTTCTTTGAGCCGAGCACAGTTACAGGTGAGTCTCACGGCCCCATTTCTAAACTATTTAACGTTTTTACGGGGGAAAGATATGTTGGGATTGTATGACGGGTTGGATACTTGAGTAAAGATCGCCACTCGGGGTTGAGACCTCCCCACTATAATCATTTATTCAGGAATGAGAAACCAGAGGGATATTTGGATAGTACTATTGGTGCCTGACAAGGCCCACCCCTAATCGATAGCATCGATTATGCATCGGCGTATGCCTGGGGTGCACTTATTCTGAAATAAAGTCGTAGGAATACCGAGTAACGACTTTGGGCGGGGGCATTATTAATTGTCTTGGTTTGGTTATAGGCTCAAGTAAATTTGTAGGACTTTGCAACTCCTATAAATGTCATAACAAGGATATCCCCACTTTATAAAGACTTATTAAATTAAAACCTGTGAACTCACCAATATTTATATATTGACGATTTTCAAACATATCTTTCAGGTAATTGATTGATGGAAGTTAGCATGGCGAGCAGGGTCGGGGATGTCTCCAAATTGGGCGTTGGGAATATCGTGACGGGGTCTTATCTCTTTATTCCATGGATTTAGGGATAAAGGGAGAAGCCTCTTTATCATTTTCGAAAACAATTTATGATTATGTATGAATAATTTGACATGATTATTAGCATTGAATAAATGCCCGTTTTCTAATTAATATTGTGCTTTGCATTAATCTTGGCTTAATACTTTTGAACCGTCGCGCCACGTGTTTCCGCCTTAGACGTGGTGTGACAAAGGGTCCCGTGACCCCCCCTTTCCTCGAAACGTTTTTTCAACCTCCACCAGTACTGCTGAGCAAGCAAGAACGATCAAGACCTGAGTGGTAAGATTGCGAAAGCAAGAGAAGTATGGTCAGGTTTTAGGATTAACTTTCAACACCCTATATGGATATCAGCATTCATGCTTGTTGGTGCACGGCATCCTGGAGCAGGGCCGGACCTACTGTGTTAGCAACCTAGGCTAATGCCTAGGGCCTCCAAAAACTAAGGGCCCCGAAAGTTTAAGTGTTTTTTTTTTCGTGTATTACATTTGTATTGGCCCAAGTAAAAAACAAAGGTTATCAAGGATTGAAGTCTTACAAGAGGGATTGGACGATATAAAGTTAATCTACTTTCTCAATCAAAGTAGATGCTGAGAAAACCATTAAATAAAGTCCAAAAGAAATACATAGTAAATTGTAGATCCACAAAATGGGTTCAAAATTTAAATGGGAAAATGTCTTTAATTTGCAATATACCTAATGCGAGTAAGTAGATAAAATAAATACGGAATACTTTAATTGATTAATAGTTACCAGAAAAGAGATTGTAATGTCCATCTAGTGTAAGGTGTTTTTTTGTAAACTATACAAATTTAAAGGGCCTCTGAGCTGTATTTTGCTTAGGGCCTCCAAAAACGTTGGATCGGCTCTGCCTGGAGCCAGCGTAAGAGTTGCTTAGAACGATTTCTGTTAGATGGTAGGATTACCTTCATCGACATAACCAGGGACGAAGCCCTGCCCCCCCCCCCCTTTTGGCGCAATAGTGGTAATTTGCGATTTTCGTAGGTAAATTGAGTTCGGGTTGAGTCCGGCCCCCGCCGATTTGCCACTACCAATCGGAAAAAAAAAATTGAGTCTACCCCCCTCTCGATCCCGTTTCGAGATCCAAGCTTCGCCCCTGGACATAACCTTATACTTTATTTTATCTTCAATCTAACATCATTCCTAAGACATAATTACTAGTGCTAAGAACACGAGAATGAAACGACTTGAGTTCTCTTCTATGTGAGACGGGTTAAATGTCTCGCGCAGTTTATTATTTAATGTTTATATAACAATAACGTTTTGTAATCGTATTCAATATAATGGACAAGCAAGTGGTTAGAGTAACCCAACTCTACATTCAAATCACACGATTCAACCCAAACCTATGACTCGTTCATGATGCCATCCTTAAATAACAATCTTTACATTCGACAAATCATTTACACTTTTCAGATGCGTAGCCCCATTGGTGAGCTGGCCGCAGCAGCAGAAGTAGAGAAAAGGGATTGTTTTTGATGAAGGGATCACAGGTAGATTAAGTTCTTATACTCGAGCGATTTCCTATATCCCAACAACAATAAAGGCGGTATCAAGGACAAAGCTTTCTTAGGGACAGGGGTGGCCCTGGCCCCCCTGTTTTTTGGCGCAGTAGTGGAAATTCGTAATTTTCGTAGTTAAATTTAGTTCGAGTTGAGTCCGACCCCCGCCGATTTGCCACTACTGACAGGAAAAAAATTGAGTCCGCCCCCCCCCCCCCCCCCCGGATTGCCGAACCAAGCTTCGCCCCTGGGCGGTATGCTTTATTTTTTAAATTTCTGAATGGTTTTCTCAATTTCTGCTTGACTTCTAGTAGTAGTCATGATTGTAATTGATGTGTGACTGTATTATTATTATTATTATGAATTTCTTGTAATGTATTGGATTTTATGGTGATACTATTATTATCATTATATTGCAGGTTTGAAATCGTTAATGGCGGTTATCAAGAATCGACTGAAAAGAATGATGAATTGAATGATAAGAATAACAAGATCACAAATTGATCCTGTTATGGATTGGATTGATCAACAACGATCACTCCGACAAATAGAAATGAAGAATCGGTAGAACGAATCAAAGAAAAGGAAGAACAAGAAACAGAGCAAGAAGATGATTGATTGAAAGGAACGCTGATTAGAATAGTAATAGCTGGAATTTTGAGCTCTGATAGATCAGAGGCTCTGATACCATTGATAAGGTCTAGATTTAGTGGTGGTGATGGATGATGATTAATGGTGGTGTTGTGGTGGTGATTAGCCGGAGAAGAATATACAGAGAAGAAGAAGAGAAAGACAATAAGATTCAGTTAACTAGTCGATACTCTCATTAACTGCTCTTAACCGTATTTAACGACTAACTAACTAACTATTACAAATTATTACATCTTAACCCCCTCAATTATTCGTTTGTACAACAATAGTCCCCAAACTATTAATATCCCACTATTAAATCCATAACAGACAAGCTTTACAAGAAATGGCCAGCGGTGAAGAAAAAGATACCAAACACCTCTGCTTGATTTCTTGTAGGGCTTTTCCGACACGGCCACCACCGGAACTCATTTCAGCTGCAAGTGTTGTTATTGTTTTATTGTTATTCTGCTGTTTCAACTTTGTACAATTCTGTTTCATAAACTCATTAGTTATAAAAGCAGACAGTCATAAGCGTTTTGCTTCTATCCAATTTAGCAATAACTAATTTTAGTAATCAAATAGTTATAAAATGATTGTTTCAGATAATTGGTATCACACTACATGATTACATGCAACATGAAACGTGATAACTTAATATTAACATGGTCATTTTCTAAACTTGTTTTGAAGGTTATGTGCTAGTTTTTTTCTTTCCTTTGAACTTATCATATATGGTTTTCAATACTTTAAACCCTCATTTAGATTCTGGTATGATCACGTTTGTGCATCTTAAGATGGATCATAACAATCTAGCGAGATTTGGTTCCAAGTTTCGGCATTTTTTGCAGTATCCCCTGTGGATATTAATCCGGAGGGACTAACTACAGTTTTTTTTTTTTTTTTGGGCAAATAGGGTTGTGCAAGGCTACATGGTGATCTTTCTTGCAAGGTAATTCATGTGTAATCTTAATTGTGTATGATTTGACTTGAATTGATTCAGGATTTGGGAATCAAGAGTAGATCTTGAAGAAAGAATGCTATCAAGAAACTCGTTTGGAGTTGATGTGTGAAGATCAAGAATCTACATGGTTCGATCAAGAAAGATAGCAAGACGAACCCGTGTTCTTTAAAAAAGAAGAGTAAGAAAGAAAGCAAGATACAGAGCAACAGAGGCGAAAGATAGTTGGGGTCGTGGCACACCCCCCCCCCCCCCAACCGCCGTTTTTTTTTCCTCCGTAATGTAATTTTACACATTTTCATCTGAAAATTGTATACGTATTGAATCTGGCACCACCGTTTTAAGGGTCCCGTGACCCCCCCCCCCCCTCCCCGAAACTTTTTTTTTCAACCTCCACCGGTACTGTTGAGCAAGCAAGAACGATCAAGACCTGAGTGGTTGAATTGGGAAAGGGTTAGGTTTTAGGATTAACTTTCAACAGCCTATATGGATATGAGCATTCATGCTTGTTGGTGCACAACATCCTGGAGCGAGAGTAAGAGTTGCTTAGAACGATTTCTGTTAGATGGTACGATTACCTTCATCGACATAACCTTGTACTTTTTTTTTATCTATAATCTATTCATGATTCCTAAAACATATATTCCATATACTCGTACTAAGAACACGAGAATGAAACGATTTGAGTTCTCTTATATGTGTGACGGGTTAAATGTCTCCCAAAGTGTATTATTTAATGTTCATGTAACAATAACGTTTTGTAATCATATTCAATACAATTGGCCACCTACGGTGTGCGCATATAATGTATATATGTGTGACCCTCGGGGGGCAAAAGTAAAGTTGCACTAGTTTTAACGTTATTTTACTAATTTCGTGAAAATAACGTTAAAAACGACGGACGGTTAATCATGCATCATGTGGTGGCGTTGATAGCCAAAAGACAAAGGGGTACATGCACCGATCGGGCTTGTCTCGATTGCTAAGTGTTCTGTCCCTTATGTCCAAGGCTTGATACCAAACCACATCGAGCCGGGGGTCTCACTGGAAGCAGCCTCTCTATTCTTAGGGGTAGAGGTAAGGCTGTCTACATCTTACCCTCCTCAGACCCTACCTTAGCTTTGCTATAGGTGGAATTAACTGAGTATGATGATGATGATGAATCATATTCAATACAATGGACAAGCAAGTGGTTACAGTAACCCAACTCTACATTCAAATCACACGATTCAACCCAAACCTATGACTCGTTCATGATGCCATCCTTAAATAACAATCTTTACATTCGACAAATCATTTGCACTCTTCATATGCGTGGCCCCATTGGTGAGCTTGCCGCAGCAGCAGAAGTAGAGAAAAGGGATTGTTTTTGATGAAGGGATCACGGGTAGATTAAGTTCTTATGCTCGAGCGATTTCCTATATCCCAATAGCAATAAAGGCGGCAGTGGCGAAGCTTGACCTGAAGGTTCGGGGGGTCGGAAGTCACTAGTTTCGGGGGGTCGAAAACCAGTTTCGGGGGTCGAAACCCTATATTTTCAAAATTTTCTATACGAATACTATATAATCGGAACTTCTGCGCGAAAATCCAGGGGGGGTCGGCCGCCCCTCCCCGCCCCTACTATGCTGCGCCACTGAAAGGCGGTATGCTTTATTGGTCGTATATATCAAAGAAACTTATGTAGTTAGGTCGCCAAGTGGTAATGACTAACGAGCTGTGTGCCAGTTGCACACAGCTCGGCTTAAAAGAGCTAAAGATTGATCATTAAATCACACGTACACAACTATTTCAAACAACCATTAATACAAAATAATCGCGCATTCGACATTTTAGTTCATAAATTCATTTCTCTTATAAATGTAACAAATAATTAATAATTTCACTATGCAGTATCAGCATAATCAATCATCATACAAGAATAACACACTTTTGTTTGTTGCATCAAATCACAATTTTAGTTTCCGTTTGGCAATCGACTCTTTCGCTATCTGAACACGACACAACGCCTTTTGAGTAGGGGTCAAGCCAGAACAAACATCACCTAAAGTAACAGCAAAATAAAGATAAACAGTGCACAAAATAGCAAGGAGTACAAGAGCAGTTAGTAGGTAACGGTGGCGCCTAACGATCGTCGAAAAGCTACCGAGTTCATCCCCCTTTGAGTATTGTTTTATGAAGGAAGATGAAGAGAATGCAGTCTGTGAAGATGACATCTGCACACAAAATAAAAAGTATAGAACCAATTATTATTATTATTATTGAAATGATTAATAGCAATTGTAAGAGCTAAACAAGATCAGATCGTTTGATGCAATGGATGAGGGAAGATGACATTTGTGTAATAAGGCGGTTGCAGGCAGGCTGGGATTAAAAGTAAAGATTGGGTGGGTCACCATGATGTTACGGGTTAAGTGTCGCTTCAAAACCTGTGGGGGTCATTTGACTCATTTCTATACTATAGGACAACAAACAACAAAGATAAATTATACGTAGAACTTACCAAATAGTCCCTATTGTTTAGAGTAAGGTATCGATATGGTACTTTAACGAAGTATGCTTGAAACTCTAGTATTCTCGCGCACGTTTGACCAACCCAACGTTAAGACTAGTGCTTCATCCTCGGTCCCCGGTGTTGACATGGGGTTGATTATAAAATGGTACACGGTTGGGTTTAAGAAAAGTGTGGTGTTGGGTGATAAAATTGAAGGATGTTATATATAGATGGTAAAATAACCATGGTTGGGGTGTGGTGGGGGGGGGGGGGGGGGGGGGGGGGGGGGTTGTACCAGTCCCTCTTCCACACCCCACAACATATAGTCTAAACTCTAAAGATCTATTTATGATTAGACCAAACACACAACTGGCAACACAACCTAAGGGTGGCATTTATGACATGTATTGACTATGAGTGCAAATAGTTTGCATTTGTATTATCAAATTAAATTACACAGCTCGTTAACAAGAATAAATTTTAATTTACTTATTAATTTAAAATGGGTCTAAATAAGTTAGGACCTATAGTATAAGACTATTAGGTGTGGATTAGGGGAATGAATTCGAAGTGATGATGTGGAGGTTTCCCCGATCGGGAACACCACCCCCCACCCCCCCCTGATTGGGGATTCGGTGAAAAGGGGGGAATGTTATATAAATAAATCACCGCACATGTTTTAACCATCCAACCATTTTTTATAAAACTTCTCCAATATTCACACAAAAAAATATTATGGATCCAAGGTGTTCAAACCCGCAACCCATTTTCCTGAAAACCCCCACTACTCCTTCGACCCAAGCACCCAACTTTCCCTACCCCACTACACCGCAAGTCTAGAGAGGGAGAAGCTTGAATTGGAGAGGGCACGTCTCGCGTACAATATTTCGCAAGACGAAAAGGTGGAGTTTGCCATGATGGAGAAAAGTCTCGACGGCCTTCCCGAGCAAGAAAGAGCGGTGATGTCGCCGATCAAAGACAAGATCGCAAACAAGTAGCTTGGAAAACGAATGCTTTAGATGTTTTTTTTTATGTATTTTTCTTGTTATTTTTTAAATTTCTATGCATTGTAGGTTGTAATTTTTTAAATTTAATGAAGTTTATCTTTATTTTATTTTTTACTATTTTTTTTATTTTTTACTGTTTTTTTTTATTTTTTACGGGTTTTTACATTTAAAAAAATAAATATGAAATATAAAATATATAATTAAATAAAAAGGAAAAAGAATTAAAAAAGGAAGGGGAAATGAGGGAGTTGAAGGAAACCATTTCCTAACTTTAGGAGGGAAAATGAGGGAAATGATGTGACGCTGATGTGGAGTTGAGAGAAATGGTGACCATACCAAATAGTCTAATCATATTAATATGGTTTGTCTCCACTATCTACTTGTCGCCGACTCCGCCACCACTGCCATGACAACCTGCCAACATCACCACCACCATTCACTAGATAAAACTAGTGGGTGAACCTGCTATGAAAAATAACTTGTTCTAAATCAACTCATTACAATGCTTGATTAAGAAAACGTTTTGGCCCAATATTGGTACTTTTTCGAAACGACTCATTTTGACACAGACCGTTTGTCCTAGAAACTGTTTAGAACAAAACTAAAATCGACATGAATTCGTTTTGACCCATCATACATCACAAGTCCCACCTCTTATCAACATCTCCCCCCTACAATCCATCCCTATCCAGATAAACGTTGATCATCAAGAACAAAAAGAACCCTCAAACTAAATCTTCACAAAGAATGAGATTGGTTTCAGCCTTACCTAAACACATCAAATTCAACATTGATAAAAAAATAAATAAATAAATAAAAACCTTAAAACCGATTTCAAACCCACTAATTAGCATATGATACAATCATTTGTGTTCAAAGATGATGGCAGCATAATAGAGGTGGTTGGTGCATATGGCAACAAAGAGGAGAGTGAGCAATGGATGACAGGATGGACGACACAGCAATAGTCGACTGGTTAGAAGAGAAGAAAAGGTCTTGATGTGCAGGCGCAGGAAAACATACAAGCATGTTTTATTTCAGTTAAAACTAATAAAAACCCATTGAATGCATTGGAGACGTTTAGTAATCAACTAATCAAGTATTCACCAAATCTTTTAGTCAACAAAATGAAAATGGACCACTAAAAAAAATGGAAGTTGGGACATTAGCAGTATCAAACTGGTCAGACCACACAATTCTCCTCAAAGTGCACAAACAAAATCCTCTTCATCCCTTAATATTTGGGACATGTGCAAAATAAAAAATAAAAAGTAGAAAAAAAATGTAGAAATAAAAAGTTTCAGCTTCATGGACAATACCAATAAACGTCCAACCTGTATTAATCACCAACCTAAAACCGGCTCTGCTGTTTTGAAAAATAACTCCAAATTTCCAAATTCATCTTCAAGTCAAATCACCTGAAAATTATAGAATATAGTATCTGTTAGCTAAAGTTACCAAGATGAGAGGGCCAAACGAGTTGGGTCCGAGATAACACAGGGCAGTCGTTTTCAGTACACGTGTGGAAATGAGCCTGTCATTTCATAACTTCATCCCACAAACAACTTTTTTATTCCATTTTAAAATATCTTTTTGAATAAATTGGTGTTTTAATTATGATTACAAACACTCTATCATTGCAATAATTATCTAAACCATTGAAAATGGATTAAAAGAATGTATCCTTTATACATAGACTTTGGCTTAATATGTTACCATTCCCATTAGATAAAACTTTTGACTGTACGAACATAATCCTTAGAGAAATGGGGAGCAGCCTCTGTTATGCGAACTGTCAGTAACTTTTGAACCGCAACTTTAATCAACTTCAACTAAACATATATACCCCCCCCCCCCCCCCCCCCCCCCCCCATCTATATTTTTTTGATGGCTAATGTTACCCTCCACTATATTTTACACCAAGTACTCCCTTGCCTAGATTTGAACCCAGAACCTCCCCTCTAAGAGGCATAACCTTTACCAAGTGGGGCTACCCACACATTGGCACCCTCCATCCATAATTAATGTCCACATTTCTATTATACTCTGTCTCAAAATAACTGTGGACTTACAAAATCAATTTCCCATTCCACCTATAATTACACTCATCATAAGACCGCTGACCGCCTTAAATGTACATTTGTACATTCCTAGAACTCTTTTTTTCAACTATACACTTCAAAATTGGGTTATTTTCCCTGGGAGGAAATGTATAACAGATGTCTGTTTAAAGAAAGTGAATACTAACCTTTCAGGCGTCACTGATGTCTTCTGTTTAGTCTTCATAATCACCGGCATTCTCCAACAAATAATTGGCAGCCAATTCCTCATTACGATCACATGCTAGAAAAGCCTCAATAACAAGAGTTCTATCAAAACCCATTGCCTCAAGCTGAGGAGTAGAAGAAAAAACTAGTCAGCTAAGATTAAAAAAGCCCATGTCTGCATAGAAATGTTGAATAATTTGATACCCGTTCAATGGCCTCCTGTTCTGCTGGAGTAACACTAATTGCATGAGGCATCTCCTGATCTCCTTGTTCAAACAGATCCCTAAAGGATTCGCCAGTTATTGAAATAAAAGGTCAGATTAATGATATATCAAATGAACACTGTCGACGCAGGAAATAAGAAAATGACTATATTACCCTTCTGAAGCATCAACAGGTTCGTTGATTAGTTGAAGAAACTCAGCATGGTTTTCTTGGATTAGTCCTAAAAGCTGAGGGTTTTGCTTTCCCAGCTCCTGAAGCATGGGCTGTAACCATTTACGACTGATTTAGACCGTGTAACAAGGCATAATTTAAAATATACATACATATGTGAATGAAAGTTCAATAAATAATAACCATAAAAACCTGTACCTGTAGTATTTGTGGATTTGATTGCACCATAGCTCGCAATGCTTGAAACTGAAATAAAAATTGTATTTTATAAAATTAACAAAAGCTGCCTAAAAACTAAAACATCTCCAAGATGGCAAGATCAAGAATCTATATGTTTTCTCTTTTATAATAAATGTCAACCAGCATTATGTTAATCCGATATTTATAATGACAGAAATCTGGACATTTAAGTACATGAAACTACTAAAACAAAATGCCACCTGCTGGCTGTTCCTAAGAAAATCAAGGGATCCAAGATTGCCTCCTGCAGCACCTGAAGGTACTTCCTGCAATAATTCCAAAAAAGATTCGGTTGGCATCAAATAAAAAACAAAGTGACAAAACTCATTTAAATGTATTAACCTGAGGAAACAAGTTCAATGGAGAAGCATTAGGTCCCCCAGATAGAGGTGCAGCATTTGCAGTAGCAGTTTGAGTTGCAGGTAGCTGAGTCACTGGGACTGCAACTTCTGCGGTATCTGGAATACCCTGAAAAAATTAGACTGATATATTAGACAATTAGTTTTTAAGTTTTACAAAGAAGAAAATTAACTTCAAAACATACAGAGTACAAATAATCGATTGCTCGTTCTGGATTGTTGTAGGCAGCTTGAAGGGCACGAGTAACCGTTTCCTTGTCCCAACTGCCACCACCTATATCCAATATGTGTTGAACATTTTGTTCAATGCTATTACTGGGGACTACATTTGAAGCAGCTTGACCAAGTGTATCAGTAACAACACTGCATTTATAACACATAATTGTCACTACAATTAACAATTCTTTTGTATAAATTAGAGGTGGCATAAAGAGTTGGGACAGGTTGACCTGAAGCACCTTTTACTTGTATATTTTTCAAAAATTATACATGAGTAATGCGTTGTATATCATTTGAAAAACAATACGATTACAATATCAAATCTCTAGCTAATAAAGGACAGCAATGTATAAAGTTACAAGGAAAAACAAAAAAAAAAGTTTGAACAAAGAGCTCATACGATGCAGTTACAGGTGCGGGTGCGGAGCCAGAATTAGATGCACTGGTTTTAGAAGCCCTTCAATAAAAGCATAGGTATAAATTATAAGATCATAATAACACTAGTTTTTATAGGATAAATTATTGAGATGCATAAGTCATAAGAACTCACTGCGGTTGGGAAGAAGCATCAGGTGTGGTGGTGGGATTAGAAACTGGTGCAGTTGTTGATGATGGCTGCATATAACAACTAAAATGAGATCCCTGTATTCATACAACGTAAGTGAACATCATAGATAACACATAAATTATATACCTGAGCAGATGAAGCTCCACCTGAGCCAGAACTTTTACTCTGTTGAAAAAGAGACAAACAATCAATAACAAAGATGTCGGAGCGCGTATGCGTGTGTGAGAGTTATAGAGAGAATGACAGATACCTTGCTAAGCATGACAACAAGAAAACCTTCCTCGGACACTTTGTTATCAACCAACGTAGTCTCGTCTTTCAAAACCTTACCATTGTGAATCAACAATTGCTGCCCACACGGGTAATTATCTTTCCCTTGTACCTCTTCAATATTTTTCTTCACAGCCATAATCTAGTAACATAATAAGTTTCATATCAGTTATATCTTGATACATCCAAAGTTTAAAAGAACGGAAACGAGCCTTGAGGCGAACCAAGGCGTAAGCTCAAGGGGCAGTCAAAAAATAAATATAAAAATTATGTGTCTATAAAAAATAAAATACTTGACCTAGAAAAGTCTAAAACATCAAAAATAAAATAATTGACCCAAAAAGTCTAAAACACCAAAAAAAAGCACATCAAAAACACCCTAAACCACCCGAGGCACACATTTTCTTAGCGCATCAGCTGTTAAAGGCGTATGTACAATATGAACACATTGAGGCGTACTCATTTTCTTAGAGTTCCGCCTCGAGCCTCACTCGTTTTTTTAAACCATGGATACATCATGCAATTATGCCCTACAGTTAACACGATACAATGGCAAACTATAATCAGTCAACATTAAAAAACACACACACACACACACTTTTCTGTTCCCTAATAAATGAAAAGGAATATATTGATACCATCTTTTTTTTCAGATACTTTCCAACTACAATACGGTATTGTCAATACCTACAAATATCATTAATCATTCTGTTTCCAAAGAATCACAGCAATAACAAAGACAAATCATGTAGATAGACATAAAACTATCCAATTTGCTTTGTAATTTAACATAATTTATAAGTTTTAAACAATAATATTAATAATAAGAAGAAAGAGAATGAGAAGTAGGGGAAAAGTTACAGTGTCGGAAGGTTGAACCCTAATTTGAAAGTGGCTCCCTTTAAGAGTTTTGACGGTAAGCTTCATGTTGAAGATGAATGAAAGATGCGGTGATTGTACGGACTATGATTATTATTATTATTATTATTATTATTAAACCCTAACGAGATCTACAACGGCTGCTGTGTTTTGCAACGGAATTTTATTAGACAAAACAAATGTTGTTGAGGGAGGGGAGGCCTTTTTACTTCATACTTTCAACCACTCTACTTTTTTACAATTATTTGCTTCCTAATTAAAAATCATTTAATTTACAAAAATAAACAAATTTACTTCCAATTTTGAATCAAATTACAAAAATAAAAAAATTTACTTCCAAATTTGAATTAAAGTATTTGAGGTTGTTTGGTAACCTACGTCTGAATGGTTCATAGTCTGGCCCATAGTCTATTAATGGTTAAGATGTAATTTTAAGTATAAAAGGTTAAGATGCAACATTTTAATGGTTGTCTTTTAATCATTCAGAGTTAAGGTTACTTCTTAACCATTCAGAGGTTTTGAACCATTAAAAGAGGCTATCAAACAATCCTTTGTAATGTTTGAAAAGTCTTAATTTAATTTTGTGCTCGTTTGATTTACTTTTTATTTATTTTTTATGAAAGTAAAATTAATAAGGTTAGATTTACTAGTTTTGATGAAATGACTTGATCATTAACTTACAAAAAAATTACCCTTAAATCTAATTCACCATCGTAATACTAAAAGTCTTAATTATTTATAGAGAAACGTCGTTGTCATACACTATGATATTATTAAGCTAAAATCTTTTAAATATAACTGGAACAACAAGATTACCACCATAGTAACTTAAATTAAATTAAAGTGGTTGTGTTGTAGATGAAGAGTCATCTCTGGTCGATTTACCTGACCATGAGCGTTTGTTACAGGACAAAGAGATGGGGATTGCAAGGGGATGTGGTTGAAGGTTGGTGACTTGTAAAGGATTGTGGTGGTGGTGCCCAGTGGGTGTTCAGTGGTGGTCTAGGGAAGAGAAATAGACTAGAGAGATATGAAAATTAGATAATTATTTTATTTTTGTTGTTTTATAAACTGAGGGTAGTTTGGTCATTGTATATGACTTAACTGGAAAATTTAATGACGCTAGGAGTTAAGGACCGCAAATGTTATGAAAGTTCAATCATAACGATCAATTATGTAATTATTAAACTACGAGGACTAACGTTGCAAGATCTACAAAGTACATGGTCCAACCAATAATTAGCTCTTGATTTTAATTAAACTTACTCAAATTTCAATTTTTTATATAGATTTCAGTTCCCTTACAAATATTTATGAACCAACCGCCCTATAAATATTATAATCAATGCTAGTTTTGTTAATAAAGCTCCATTTGTCCTCCCATGAGTCATCTTCTTCATTCATTATTCTGTTTAGATGTATGCTCTCTATTAAAGAGAATGTGTTACTAAGGCTGAGGGGTATGGTCACCGACCCCCCTTAAGCCACCTCATGCCACCTCATCTTCTTCCTCTTCTTCCCCCATCAAGGGGGGTGGTGTTCCCCCCTTCCCCCTTCACCCTTTCCCTCCTTTTCACACACACACACAATATTTTAATAATTAAAAAACAGATCGGTACCATCGGTATAGTTTCCCCGTTGTTGCCGAAGTGTGGTCGGGGGGGGGGGGGTGTTCCCCTTCGGCAAAATGCTCCACCTCACCCACCGATCCCCTTCCCCGATCCCATACCCCTCAGCCTAATAACAAATACAAATAATAAAAAAGTTATTAAAAAAACGTTGTAAGTTTGTCTATGTAAAATGTAAAGTAGACTCACAGTGGTTGCAAAGGACACGTATCAATGGCAGTGTTTGCAAAGGACACTTCTCAAAGACTCAAACAAACCAACAGAAGAACTGTGGGGTTGGCCGCAAAACAAAAATGACATATAATCCATTAGTCCAATCACCTAGTGTGAGGGACCTGCCTCACATCATTCCTTTTACACACCAATAAACATAATTGAATCGAATTGAATATATGGCTTTATTTATTTAATTGTAACATTACAAATATTGTAATTTATTCTCAATCATGTACAAGGTTTTTATTTCTTTGGGAAGACTTATCACCAAACAAAATAAAGAGGGGCCGTTTTGTAAGTTTAAAAACAAAATTGGATTTATAGACGTGATATGGAAAGTATGAAGCAAGTAGTTTTGGCATGGGCGAAAGGAAAGTGAAATATATGCAATAACAAAGAAAAAAAAGTAAAACAGGATTGTAGACATGATATTTATTTCAACGGCTATTATAATAAGTCTAACCTCGATTCCACACACAAAAATTATAGCACTTTAGTCTAAATACTTAGATAATATCATGGCCCAAACAGAAAAATTATCTTAAAAGACTAGTCTAACGAGTGAGGAAGCCAGTGGCGGATCTAGGCCACAAAATCAGTAGTAACGTTTTTCATTTTTTTCATTTTAATAGCAACGTTTTCCAAATTTCGTAAAAAAAAACCCAATTTTCCACTAATTTTCCACTACGTGCGCGAAGTTGAGCCGCAACGTTCGCGGCCCCTGTTTAAGCCCTATGTCCGCCCCTGGAGGAAGTTGATGTTGGATGAGTTTCATACCTTACAATAGTTTGTGTACGTAACATGATTATATGTATATGTATATGTATATGTATATGTATATGTATATGTATGCATGCATGTATATGTGGATGTAACTAGATATTACACGCTAAAGAAAGCATCAATGACAAACTCTAGACAAGTTGAATTGAACACAATACTTTTAGTTAAAAAGACAGGAGAAAACACCAAGTACAAGTAAAAAAAAAAAGGAATTATGTCGTGACATAATAAAACTCCACGTGAAACCAAAGACATGGCCACTTTCGGTTTACAAACGCAACTGACCGTTATTCCGTTAAATCCCTTAATAATAATAATGTTTTATAAAAACTTCCATATATATTCATCAACCACAACACAAACACAAACAAACCCATCCCTGTTTCATACGTTTTCTTCTTCCTTTAAACCCTAACCCTAATTTCACCCTTTATTCATCTCATCCCTCATTCCTTATATTTAACCCTAACTTCTATTCACAAATTTATATAAAAAAAATGAAGTCTAAGGAATTGAAGAGGAATAAAAGAAGCTTGTGTGATGGAGAATATGTTTATGAAGTGAAGAGAAGTAAGCAAGAAGATTGGAAGCTTGTAAAGAAGAGGTATGGAGATGGAGTTGCTTGGTTTAGGGGTGCAATGATTGGTAAAGGGAATTACGGGTGTGTTTTTATTGCCAATTTAAAGAACCCGAGATCGCGATACAGCTCGTATCCACGGATTATGGCTGTGAAGTCTGCAGAGGTCTCTGCTTCGGGTTCAATTCAAAAAGAGAAAGAGGTTATGGATAATATCCGCGGCTGTCCGAATGTTATTAAGTGTTTTGGGGAAGAAACTACGGTTGGAGAGAATGGTCAGATGGTGTATAATTTGTTGTTGGAGTATGGTTCTGGTGGGACACTCGCTGATCAAATCAAGAGGTTGAATGGTGAAGGGTTGCCGGAATATGATGTGAGGCGGTATGCTAGATCGATTGTTTACGGGTTGAGTCATATTCATAAGCGAGGGTATGTTCATTGTGATTTGAAACCTGAGAATGTGTTGCTTGTTACGAGTTGCAGAACGGGTGAATTTGTTGCTAAGATTGGGGATTTGGGGTTGGCTAAAAGGGTGACTCGTGTTAAGAAGAATAGGTTAAGTTGTTATTGGAGAGGTACGCCTATGTACTTATCGCCTGAAGCTGTGATTAACGGTGTTCAAGAGCCGCCTGCTGATATTTGGGCGGTTGGGTGTATTGTGTTTCAGATGTTGACTGGGAAACCAATTTGGTTTACAGATCAAGATTCGGGGATAGATGAGATATTAAATCGGATATGTGATGAAAATGATACGCCTTTTGTTTGTGGTAGTATGTCTGCAGAGGCGATGAGCTTCTTGAAGGGTTGTTTATCTAGGAAAATTATGTGTAGATTAACGGCTAATATGCTACTTAATCATCCCTTTTTACAAGGTTTATTCGAGGACAATGTTAATGAGATTGAAGAATCCCACGTGGTTTTTGACATAAACGCCATCACCTCATCATCATCGTTCTCTGATGATGATGATGAAGATGCTGATGGTGACTGTGACTACAATGATGATGATTTGTGGTCGACTTCTTGTTCAAACGAATCAAGTTACAATCTATCTTCTTGGTCCGAATAAGATGCGAATGGTGTGGAAAATGAAGAAAGTATATAGATGGTGGATTACATTTAGTACAGAGAATCTAGTAACATTAACCATTTACAAGTTGTAGCTAGGGATCATTCTTTCTAAGTGGTCATAGTAGTATTGTGGTACATACAACACATTGTTGTGTTTAGCAAGATTTATGGTGAAATATAATAAATTCTTTTACGGATATCTACTTATCGTTTTACATTGTTGGTTATCGTTACTAAAAGGGATCGTTACATTACGAATCAGTTCAGATTAAACCGGCATTTCTTTTATTGTTGAAGCATGATGTAATTGAGTCGTGCAAGATAGAACATGACATAAATGTTGTGTTGCTTTGTAAGGAGAATTGACAGATATATTCCGTTAAAAGCACTTGAACCCAAGTATGAAGTTATTTATGGGTCTCTAATATAATATCCATTTGCTTCAATCCCAAGCAATCAATAAGATTACACCCACTTAAGGCTGTCACCACTTGCTTCCTAATTAACCCAACCCAGCCATCCAAATACTAAATTGGAAGCAGAAGTTTTCTAAGAATATTATGAAAAGTAGGTTTCTTGATTAAGTTAATACTACTTTAGAGAAAAGATGGAGTTTTAGGTTTGTTTTTATGGCAATATACATTAAATAAACACAGATTTATATTCAGTTTTTGGTCATCCAACATTAATGGTAGTCAAATAGGCTGAGGTCTGAGTTTCGAATCATCGGATGCTAAACCACAAACCCCTTTAATATGTCCATCACCACCAACACATCTCCAAGAAACCACTGCCGCGCTGATGCATAACTTGGTTAAAAAAAGATAGTCGAATTTATTATTTTGGTCATAACTTGGTTAAAATGAGATGGAACAGAGACAAAAAAAAGTAGAAGATGGTATAAGGTTTAACGAGTTTGGCAAACTCGTCAAATGACCACCGTCTTCCAGACCAGTGGCCATCGAGCACATGACCTGAAACGGTTCTTGAAAGCTACAGTTTCTAAGAATAATGTTTTCGTTGGCTCGGCTACTCAAGAGGCAGGTCTAGGGGCTATTTGGGTTTGGTCAATTTCTCGTGGGCCAGGCAACGTCATCTTTCCGGTTGGGATTTCAGGATCAGATTCTCGGGTGGAGCCACCTATATATCCACAGCCCAATAATGTCTCCAGTGCAACCATCAGTCAAAATGCCTGTTCTTAGGCCAAAAATGTATCCACCACATGCATATAGCCCAAATTTGGACCCACCATCTAATGCCTGAGCCCCACCATCTCCAAGTCCACAAATGACAGTTAGCATCATAGGATTCTCCAGCAGATGCTAAAGAATTGGTATCAAAGTTTAAAGTCTACAAATGACAGTTAGCATCATAGGATTCTCCAGAGTTTAACAACGGCTCTTATCTCTAAGCAATACTAGAAGACTAATGTAGCGTTCGTTTCATGGAATGTAAATGAATTTGAATTGAAATTCGCGCGGGAACTATAATTTGATTTTGAATTTAGGTGTGCTCGTTTCACATAACAGAATGAAATCAGGATGGAGCTGGAACGTAAATTCCTTTCCACACTTCCACACGTTGTTGTTTAATTACAATTCCTTCTTTTGTTGAAACGAATAACATAAGAAATAGAATATACATTCCAATCCCATTAGGATTCCATTCCATTATGTGAAACGAACACTACCTAAGGAAATGAACTTTATATTCGAAATTCCCTCCAATAGATACAAACTCCCAAGCCAATACACAAGCAAGATCACTGCTGGAGCTAGAGGTAGCACCAGCCTGACACGTGACAACCACCTCAGCCTGCGGACACGGACCTTGATTTAAGGCTATACAAAGTTTATATTGTACCACTGTAGAATTTTAGGGTTTGAATCAACACAAACAACACAAGACTGAGCCAACATGAACTCAACAATATGAACAAAGAATGTAGGCGACAAAAGCGGTGACAAAATCTTATTTAGCCAACCCCAAAAGTACCCACCAATACCCTAGATCTCAGATAAAACACTGAGATCAAAGAAGACAATCAACCACATACAAAGTCCTTCTCTCCTTCTGCTGATTGATAAGATCAGCAGATGGTGAGAATATAAGAAAGAAACAATACAGAAAGACGAATGAACAACCTGATACAAACCCTAATAAGACTCGTGAGAGAGACGAAACAAAATAAAATGAACGAACTAATCAGCTGAATGAGAGAGAAACCCCTTTTATACAGAGATCCAGAACCTTCCCAAAGATGCTGATCTAACGATCAGGAGACAATCAATCCAACGGTCAAGATAAGTCATCGATACAACAACCTGCCACTTGCACAATATCAGTGAGTATGGGCCAAGCCCAGATAATTATAAACTGATACATAAAGCCCAAAATGTCAATCTGATAATAATATCCCAAAGCAGCCCAAGGCCCAATGAGAGGAACCCATTAAGGAAATAAATGAATCATAACAAGTATACGTATGATATTTTAACATCCCCCCTTGATTCAATTATTTCCAAACATATCACTTAACCCAAGTTTCTTGCATAGAATATCATGCTGAGCAGAATACAGGCCTTTAGTGAATATGTCAGCTACTTGCTGATCAGAACTCACTTTTATAGCCTGAACAAACCCAGAACTAATTTTCTCTCTTAGGAAATGCAAATCAAGTTCGAAATGCTTAGTTCGATCATGAAATACAGGATTTTCAGCAATGGATATTGCTGACTTACTATCACAGTAGAGTTCTAAAGGTAACTTATTTATAACACCTAATTCTTTTAACACATTAGATATCCAAACCAGTTCACAAGTAGTCGAACACATAGCTCTATATTCAGCCTCGGCTGAAGATCGAGCAACAACATTCTGTTTCTTGCTCTTCCAAGAAACAAGATTGTCACCAATGAAAACACAGAATCCAGTTACAGATTTTCTAGTAACTAAGCACTTTGCCCAGTCAGCATCAGAGTATGCTGACAAGGCAAGAGACTGAGATTGTTTAAACATAAGACCTTTTCCTGGAGATTGCTTCAAATACCTGAGCAACCTCAAGGCTATTCTCTGAACATTTTGAGTTGGTTTATGCATAAACTGACTCAAATATTGCACAGAATAACTTATATCAGGTCTGGTCAAGGACAGATAGATCAATTTACCTATCAATTTTTGGAAACCAGTTATATCCTCTAAAACTTTGTCATTTTTGTCATTCTTAACAGAAATAACATAGTTTTGTTCTATAGGAACACTAACTGGTTTACATCCTAAATAACCAAACTCACTAAGCAAATCAAGACAATATTTCCTTTGGTTTAAACAAATACCATTTTCAGTGTATAAGACTTCTATACCCAAGAAATATTTAAGTTTACCCAAATCTTTAATCTGAAAACTCTCTTTTAATAACTTTTTCACATTAGAGATCTCAGCTTCATTATTACCAGTAATCACAATATCATCCACATACACTAGTAAAACAACAAACACTTCACCAAGTGACTTAACAAACATTGAATAGTCACATACACTTTGAACAAATCCTATATCTTTTAATACACTAACAAGCTTTTCATTCCATTTCCTAGGAGCTTGTTTTAGACCATATAAAGACCTAACAAGTTTACAAACCTTAGACTCATTACCAGAGGCATATCCTTCTGACATTTGCATGTAAACATCTTCAGTAATAGAACCATAAAGAAAGGCATTATTTATATCAAGTTGATATAAAACCCAGTTATTCTGAACAGCTAAAGTGATTACACATCTAACTGTTACCATTTTCACCACAGGTGAGAATGTTTCCCCAAAGTCTAACCCTTCTCTTTGGTTATACCCTTTGGCAACTAACCTTGCCTTATACCTCTCTATCTCTCCATCTGATTTATATTTAATCTTATAAACCCACTTGCACCCTATAGCCTTTCTACCAGGAGGCAGGTCAGAAACAACCCAAGTGTTGTTTCTATACAAGGCTTCCATCTCATTATTCATTGCTTCCACCCATTTGGGATCCTTGGAAGCATGAAAATAAGATGTAGGTTCAAGTGTTTTATTAACACTAGACACAAAACTAAAATTTTCAACAGATAAATTTGAATAAATAACAACCTTTTCCACTCCATACTTGACCTTCCCTTCAACAACATAATCACTAAACTTCCTAGGTAAAACAGACTCTCTACTAGAATGTCTAATAGAACTAAGTCTACTTCCCTCAGGAGTCCTAGTCTCATCATATGATCCCTCTAACCCAGAAGCATCAACACCTCTACCTACTGTACTACCAGGTTGATGATCCTGACTATCATCAGGATCTACATCACTAGCAGCCCTGGGAGAAGCATTCGACTGCTCCCTGGGTGAGTGATCATGAGATCTATTTGGGTCCCCTTCATCATCGGGAAGGTTTTGAAAAGGTTTTATTTGGTCACTTAAGGAATTTACATTTTCAAAACAGTCAAAAAAATTTATATGATTTAAACTTTCAGACACAAGTTCTTTGTGTTCAGTTTTAAAAGGGAAGATATTTTCATAGAACTTTACATCCCTTGAAAATTCTTCTTTTTTTGTTTCAAGACAAAATAGTTTGTAACCTTTTTTAACAAAAGAGTAACCAATTAATACACTTTTATCAGCCCTGCTATAAAGTTTATCAGGACCATCTAACACAGTTTTAAAACATAGGCAACCAAAATTCTTTAAGTGACTCAATTTTGGGGGGAACCCATGAACTAACTCGTAGGGACTCTTACCATTTAACACAGATGAGGGGATCCTGTTAATAAGATAAGCAGCAGTAAGGACACAATCAGACCAGAACCTAAGAGGAACATTGCTTTGGAACAGCAGTGCTCTTGCTGTATTTAAGAGATGCCTGTGCTTTCTTTCCACAACACCATTTTGTTGTGGAGTGTAAGCACAGGAGGTTTGATGTATAATACCTCTTTTATTACAAAAGTTACTCATTTGTTTATTAACAAATTCAGTCCCATTGTCACTTCTAAACATCTTAATACTTTTTAAAAACTGAGTTTTAACTAACTCATAAAAGTTAACAAGATTTTCAAAAACTTCTCCTTTGTTTTTCAACAAGTATACCCACACAGACCTAGAGTAGTCGTCTACAACTGTAAGAAAATACTTAAACCCTTCCTTACTAGTGACCTTATAGGGACCCCATACATCAAGATGTATTAGGTCACCTATGGCTTTAGACTTATGATCACTAAGTGGGAAGGGAACCCTAACTTGTTTAGCCTTGTGACATACCTCACAAGGTTGAGAATCAGATTCAACAACATTTAAAGTATCCTTTAATACAGCAAGAACTTGACTAGAAGGATGCCCTAGTCTACTGTGCCAAAGACTATGTTCACTCACACTGTTAAAACACACATTACTGAAACTAACATTGTTACCAACAAAGTAAAGACCATCCTGTTGTCTACCAGTCACCAGGATTCTCCTTGACTTGGAATCCTGGACATAACACTGATGTTCATTAAACAAAACATCTAATTTACTATCCTTAGCCAACTTATGAATTGACACCAGATTAACACAATAATCAGGAATAAACAACACATCATGCAACAAGACTCCATCAGCCAATCTAATATCTCCTATCTTAGTAACTTTAGCATTAGTCCCATTGGGATGTTTGACTTCCATATTATACTTAGACACATCAACACTGTTAATTAAATTTTCATCATTTCCAACCATATGTTGATTTGCCCCAGAATCCATTATCCAACCCAGAAGTAAAGCAAATTTGACCAAACTAGAACAGTTAGAAAAATTTTTGAAAATCTTAGAAAGTTTAGACAAAACAGACATGCTAAAAAAACCATTTATAATTACTGACTCACCTCCTACATTAGAACTCTGAGGATCTCCATTGGACTTCTCACTTATCAAGTTCATCAACTTAGAGATCTGCTCAGATGTAAAAGGTGAAGCAGTAGATGCATTTGCACACACACTGTTACTAGTAGTGGGCATACCAGTTCTCCAATTATTTTGAGTTCTATTATTATTATTGTTGTTATTGTATTGATTACCATTCCTTCTTTGAATACCATTTGGATAACCAACAATTTCAAAACATCTTTCTTTAGTATGCCCAATCCTATTACAATGTGTGCATTTAAGATTTGGATTAGGTCCTCTATTATTAGAAGACCCTCTCCTGTTATCAGTGACTTGATTAGACTTAGCAGAGAATGAGACATTTGATCCTTTAGACCCATTGCTAGTACCTCTATGAGATTCCTCTCTAGAGATAATAGCAAATGCTGTTTTCACAGAGGGTAAAGGATCACTTGTCAACAAAGTAGTCCTAACAGGTTGGTATATCTCATCAAGCCCCATTAGGAATTGCATGAGTTTAATAAGAGAATTAAAATCATTGAATTCCCTTGAAGCCTGACAAGTACACATAGGTAACTGAACTATAGAATCAAATTGTTTCCACATAGTATTCAATTTATGATAGTATTCTGCAACAGAACTACCATTTTGAGATATACTATTAATTTTCTGATGTAGATTAAACATGACACAACCATCAACCCTATCATACGTTTCTTTTAAATCAAGCCATACATCTCTAGCATACTTAGAAAACACTTGTCCTAGATATAACTCTTCACATACAGAATTGATCAACCAAGACAGAACAACAGAGTTACACCTATCCCATTGACTAGCAAGAACATCATCAGACACAGACTTAATACATGTACCATCTATAAAACCCATTTTATTCTTAGCTTGTAAAGCAAGTTTCATAGAATTAGCCCAAACTGAATAGTTTTCAGTGCCTTTTAGTTTAATACTTATGATCGACAGACTAGAAGTGTCACTAGGATGAAGATAAAGAGGGTCACTGATATCAAGTTTGCTGACCAAGGTTGGATCAGCTCCTTGATTATGACCAACTCCACCTCCACCACCAGTATTAACAACATCACCCATGATGAATCAGACAAACAGATAACACAAACAAGAAAGAAGATCAAGAACAAAACCACAAAACAATCCTAGAAGAACGAAGCTGAGCCAGTGATACAGATGGTGGATTCGTCACTCAATGGTGTCCACCCAGTTCTTAACTCAGGAGTTCTTTTTAAAACTATGACACTAGATCTATATATGACTATAGCAAAACACAGAACAAGAACAATCAAAGAACAAACAAGACACCAACTATTGGCACTATACCGGTCCACCCTAACCCGGTCAATTGCCTCTAAACACAACAACAGAAATAAAACCAGAAAGGAACGATCTCACAATAGGGGGAACCCAAGTTAGGGTTTCGCCAATCCCACAACCAACACCTTCACTTAGGGTGCTGTGTTATGGGAGCAATTGTAGCTATAAACATCCACTCCAACAGCTCCAACAAAACTTGGCCAACAATAGTTGACAACAACTTCAAACCTGCACACAAATCACAAATAATAGACAAGGGTAGTAATAGACCAGATCTATAACAATCAGACAAGATCTATCACACCAGAACAAAGCAAGGACCAGATCTAGAAAGATCAGATCCCTAATACCAAGACCAGAGAAACAGCGGAAGACAAGACCAAACAAACAGACCAGGATCAAGAACCTTACGGCTCTGATACCATGTAGAATTTTAGGGTTTGAATCAACACAAACAACACAAGACTGAGCCAACACGAACTCAACAATATGAACAAAGAATGTAGGCGACAAAAGCGGTGACAAAATCTTATTTAGCCAACCCCAAAAGTACCCACCAATACCCTAGATCTCAGATAAAACACTGAGATCAAAGAAGACACTCAACCACATACAAAGTCCTTCTCTCCTTCTGCTGATTGATAAGATCAGCAGATGGTGAGAATATAAGAAAGAAACAATACAGAAAGACGAATGAACACCCTGATACAAACCCTAATAAGACTCGTGAGAGAGACGAAACAAAATAAAATGAACGAACTAATCAGCTGAATGAGAGAGAAACCCCTTTTATACAGAGATCCAGAACCTTCCCAAAGATGCTGATCTAACGATCAGGAGACAATCAATCCAACGGTCAAGATAAGTCATCGATACAACAACCTGCCACTTGCACAATATCAGTGAGTATGGGCCAAGCCCAGATAATTATAAACTGATACATAAAGCCCAAAATGTCAATCTGATAATAATATCCCAAAGCAGCCCAAGGCCCAATGAGAGGAACCCATTAAGGAAATAAATGAATCATAACAAGTATACGTATGATATTTTAACAACCACTCAGTTATGAGTCAACATTAATAATATCAACGAGCCATATCGTGAATATACGACTACAGAACCTGTGATTCTCCAGGATGTCTAGTAGCTAGTAAGGAAGAACTCTTGAACAAAGTCTACACATACATAACTCCACACCTACAGCCCCATACCACATTTATGAAACAAAACAACAGGGGGCGTTTTTGCATACATTCTAAAGACCAAGGTTCTTTCAGTAATACACATGAACCTTGTAACACAGACCGATAAACTCAAAAAAAAAAAAAAAAAAAGAGCCGGAAAGAGACAGGAATGAAGATAGAGTGTTATGATCATACAAACACTTTCAACTCTCAATTCAGACACTCACCGATTCAATATTCACTCCAATATTATTATTAATGCAATTCATACACACATAATTATAATAATAATCCAAAGATTCAAAAACCAAACCAATTGCAGTTAGCTTTCAGTTGCAACAAACATAAAGATTCAAGATTTTGTAACAGGAGCTTTGGTTATCACAAACCCAGTTTCAATAAAGCTGCAATTAGGTTAGAGTTGAAGTTTTTATTATTTGTGTAATTAAATTTATCTTTTTACGGGTTCTTGATACCTGAATTGGAGGGAGGTTTTGTTTGAAAATTAAGGGGTTTAAGTAAAGGGTTATTGATTGGGATTAGGGTTTAGAGTGTTGGTGATTGGGTATATTTGAATAATTTAGGGATTAAGTTTTGGAGGGAGAGTTAGTTGGAACTGTACTATGTTATTAGATTATTATTTGATCCGTACTGTAAACCTAATTGGGGGTTAATATGATGTGTTAGGGTTACTGGTTATGTGAATTGCTGTTAAAGTAATGAATTTTGTTGTAAAAGATTGGAAAGTTGTGGATTTAGGAAAACCCTAATTTTTTTTAACTATTTTTTTATATATATTATTTCATTTCATAAATGACGAATTACAAGTTGCGCCGCCACGCCTTTTTTAGTGGCGAAACTTAGTCTGCTAAAAAGGAACCCTGATTTAGATGGGCAAATTGTGTTTTAGGGTTATTGAAGTAAGAAATTGATAGTGTTGTGGGTGTTTGATGGAATGTTTATGTTGAGAAATGAAACGGCCGCGAAAGCATTCATGGGTTAATCTTGCTGAGCTTAAAGATCAGTTGACTAAGAACCTAGGACCGGAAAAATCGAATCAGTATTTTGATTGCTTGAAAAGGTTTTTGAGCTTAAAGATGAGTAAGATAGAGTTTAACAAGCGGTGTTTAAGGACTCTTGGGAAAGATAATATTTCACTGCATAATCAGTTGATTCATTTGATTTTGAAGTTTGCGGTTGGAAACAGAACGTGTTACCATGAAAACGGGTCGGTTCCAGTTGTACATATTGCACGTCCGACTGAGTCTTTGGCTAAGAAACTCGAAAAAGAAGTATCTACCAGCCCTTTACTGCATGCACCACTCGGGATTCCACATTGGCGGGCCAGTGCGTCCCTCAAAGTCTCGTGTTTGGCAAGTAATAGTGACACTGGTGGCTTGATTGAGACTACAAAGTTAAAGGAACGTATGGACCAGCTTACTGCAACGCAAGGCCTTCGAGTGTCTATGGATTGTGCCAATGTTCTAAATAACGGATTGGATGCTTATTTAAAAAGGTTAATACGATCTTTTTCCGAACTTAATGGGTCAAAGTCAAAGTCAGGATCAGGGTTAGAGCCAATGAACAACGGTGCCATCAAGCATCCGGCGCACTTCAGGCCTCTGATCAACGGTTATAGACCTGTTCATTTTCATCAAATGCAGGAACTTGAACGCAAACGGGTAATTTCATCGCTAGACTTAGCCAATACAGTGGAGCTCAACCCTCAGCAGCTCGGTGTAGAGTGGCCCATACTATTGGAGAAAGTCTGTATACATGGTTTTAAGGAATAAAAAGTTGCAGTTTTAGATTTTTGATTCTTGTATTGTATGAGTAGGATGTCCTGCTGCATATTCTTGTGTTTGTAATTTAGTCAATGAAATTTTTTATTCTTGTGTTGTATAACAGTTTTGCAGCAACTAGTTTGTGTAGTGAAAAAGTTGAAGCATCTTTGTTGATAAAAGAGGGTTCATTTCACTATTTGTTGAGTGTCACTTTCATTTTCAAGCGCATTAGATGAGCCTTGATTTTGTTTCCTAAACATATCCCACACCATGTAGGAATGTGAGTGGTAATGGTACCGTACCATACCATACCGCACATTTCCGATAATGAAATTTTGCTAAAACCAAATATCATACCGTATATGTACATTCGGTACTGGTACGTAGGGGCGTAAACGAGCCAAGCCGAGCCCGAGCTTGATTGGGCTCGAGCTCGGCTCGTCATGCTTTTATGAAGCTCGAGCTCGGCCCAAAATAATTTTAGAAGAATTTTAAAGGAGCTAAAAGCTTGGCTAGAGCTCGGCTCACCAATGTTAAATAGTATATACACTATAAATAAAATAATAATAATAATAATATAAATTTTGTTTGGGCAACGCGAGCCTAAACGGTCTTTGTATGAAAAGCTCGAGCTCGGGCTCGATAACTAAACGAGTCGTTTTTTCAAGCTCGAGCTCGGCCTCGTTAAGGCTCGGCTTGTTCGAGCTTTTTACCAATCCGATCTCGAGTAGCTCTCGAGCCGTTGCGTGTCATTTACACTCCCTACCGCTACGGTATGGTATCATTAAAATTCCTGAACCAGTATTGTACCTCATGGTATCGATATTGCAATTGTGCTAAATTCAAAACGAAATATTGTACCATATATGTAATCGGTACGGTATCACTAAGGTACTAGTATTTCGTATAAATTTCTCATCCCTATATCTTGTGTACATCCTCATACGACAGAGGGCATCCATGTTAACACAGGCCCTTCGCCCTTCGATCAATTACTAGAACATTACCGATGTTGAACAAATCACTTGTTCAACCCTTTTAGTATAGTTATACAATATAGATGAAACAAAAGTAAACATGCAAAATAATAAAACAGGATATCATATGCATTGTTGGAGAATAACCGTAACAAACGAACAAAATCGGATAACAGAAATCTCTGAAGGCACGTGATCGCTTTCAGATTGAATCAATTCGACGGTTCTATCGAATATTCAATCGGATACAATCAGAGATTGAGAATTTTCTGTATGTTGTGATTGAGATTAAAGAACCAGAGTGTTTTGATCAAGAAGGAGAGGAATTCGTTATGAAACAATAGGGTCAGAAACTGCCTTTTAGGCAGTTTTCCAAAGGGTTTCAACATTGCCAAAATTAGTCTCTCTATTTTTGAAAATTAATTTTCTGAGACATTTTTACCATAGCAGCTCGACCCCAGCCAGGGGCTCTGCCCCTTGGACCCTACTAGAGGCTGCCGCCCCTTGGACCCTGCTCCCAGGGGCGCTGCCCCCGGACCCCCATTCCTTAGGGGCTTCGCCCCTAAGTTCATAATAAATTCAAATAGGCGTGCACTCCGCACCACCATACCTATATGATGTATTATTATGAACATATTGATCAAACAGTCAATCCAATTACACTAAAATATCCAACATGCATATCCAAGCTTTGTTGCCATTTCACTTCTACGAGGATTTTATTTTTTTTAATTTTTAATTTCCGGACTTTTAAAAATTGCATCCTAGCCAAGTCACGAACATAATTTGCTTTTGGCACGTTATGACCGGGCCGGCCGGCCCACCCTAATATGAATATCAACATCAATATTATATAAAGCTTTTTAAGGCTACAAAAATTTCTAGTAAATATTGTCTTCTTAAAAACAATATCTTCAAAAAAAAAAAAAGAGTTAACATACAAACAACATTCTGATTTTGACTCACCAACAACATAACACAATCTATAGCTATTGAACTTTTATGATCTATGTAGAATTTTTTAATTTGGAACACCAGCTGCAAGCTTCGCTCTCAACTCTTTGCGAAGAATTTTCCCTGATGGCGATTTTGGAATCAAGTCGATAAAGAACACACGATTTATTCTCTTATAGAATACCACCTACAATGTAATATTAAACAATCTCAATAAGATATAAATCGATATATATATATATATATATATATATATATATATATATATATATATATATATATATATATATATATGCGAGAACCACATAAGTATTTAACAAGCCGTTTACATAACTACCTTGTATACATAGTTTTAGCAATAGGTCCAAGTCTTTAAATAGTTTTTACGAGTTTTATGTGAAAATTTGTTACCTGTTTGGATACGAATTGCTTAATATCGTCCTCTGTCACACTTGAGTCGTTGATTTTCACCACAAAGGCAACCGGGACCTCTCCAGCCGCTTCGCTTACCATACTGAAATAAACATACAGGCAACATTCAAGTCAAGCTCTTTTTTTTAAACCAAAAGGTCAATATATAAAATACAAATTATTTAATTTTCAATTTTTGATTTTGTATGTATGGTAAACTTTTTTTTTTACATACAAACTAGCAAAATACAGAGTGTAATTGAATGCATAAACAATAATTTTAAGTTTTTAACCTATCACTCACTAGTCACTAGATGATTTCTACCATTGTGGTGGTGTAATTGTTGGTATAGGTAGATGTACCAAATTTGTTAGAGCTCACATTTAATGGGGATTTCTTTTATAGTCTAAATAGTTGGTGGGGCATAATTGGGATATTTGGATCTTTTGCAATTATAGATTCTCTTTAATGTTAGTGCCAACTAGCATGTGCGGATCCGAAGTAGGTGCAGATCTGATCAAGAATTTCATCAATTCTTTCAACCCAGATCCAGGGATAACTTCGGTATTTCACTTTAGCAAAACAATATTATTTGACTTTTTAGTAAATCACATGTGTACTTTTTTTAACTATAAATTTAGATCCCTGATACATCATTGTGTCACCACCAAAGTCATCCGATGATATCTATCTCTACTAATCAATAATGTTTATATACTAAATCAGAATAATCCCAATAAATTGAAATACTAACCTAGATTTGTTGGTATCGGGTCAAGATCAAATACACAGTGAAAGAAAAATAGAAAGTCGTAGAAAGAGTATCAACGTGTCACCACCAAAGTCACCAAATTATATCTATCTCCACTAATTAATAATGCCTATACACTAAATCAGAAAGAAACCCAATAAAATGAAACACTGACCTAGATTTGTTAGTCTTCGATATCATATCCCTCACAGTGTTATTTTATGTTTTAGCAATAACGATTTGTTCATTTTCAACTAATATAACAATATATCTTAGTAGAATACACTTACGGGACTACGGCGGCATCAGAGATGTCGGGATGAGTTAGTAATAACGCTTCAAGTTCAGCGGGTGCTACTTGAAATCCTTTGTATTTAATCAACTCCTTGAGTCGATCTACTATGAAGAGTTCATCATCGTCGTCAATCAACCCTATATCACCCGTGTGTAGCCACCCATCTGAGTCTATTGTTGTCTTTGTCGATTCCGGATCATTAACGTAACCTACAAAGATATTTCTAAAAATTAGTGGATTTTTTCAAGATGTAACAATCAATCAATTCATAAAATATCGTCTTTTATGGAGAAAAAAAATATAGAATAAATAATACCTTTCATGATTTGATCACCACGAATACAAATCTCGCCTCGTTGGTTCCTAGGGAGGGACAAACCTGTCTCGGGGTCAACTATCTTCATCTCGGCGTTACGGACCACGGTGCCACATGCTCCGGACTTGATCTCAAATGGCTCCTTCGCGAAGGCTAAACACATGGCTAACACTGGTCCGGCCTCAGTCATACCGTAACCCTGTCATGATCATTCATCAAGTCAGCCTCATCACTACCACCTACCCCATGTGTTTCAATATGTTCAACTACTGCAATTATAATATCATTGTAGCAGCCAAAAAAAACGTTAATATTTTCCAGAATTTCACGTGGCCAAGAATTATATCACCTTTGAGTATAATTTTTAATTTAATTTGTAAATCAATATATAGGATAATTATCATAACACAGCAACGAGTTACACATGTAATAAACATATCTTTTAATTCTTTTTCTCCTTTTATATGTTTGGCACTAATTAACATGATTATTTGCCTTCAATTATTTGAACAATGATGGACCAATTAATTTGATGTAACCGTCAGGTTGACAATACATTGGGGTTGGTGGCCCAATGATAGAAGCAAAGCTTCTAGGAACACCTAAAGGGGAGGTAATGGGTTCAAGTCTCACAAGAAGTAGAAATTTGCCGTTCAAAAAAAAATGTAAACTTTTTTTTTTAATTTAAAAAAAAAACTAATCATGTAAAGTTGATAAATCTCGTTAATCATTTCTAGAATCCATAGGTTTAAGAAGAACGACAAGTATATAAAACTAATAAATCTATATCAAAATAGATGCTATTGATGTAAGGTATGAAGAATAAAATTAGGTTAGGCGGCCAGTTTTTAATATTATGAACTCTTCTAGACAGGTCAACAAACTTCAAATTTGTTGAACCATAAAAAGTTAAGCATGACTTTAGATTTGAACTTCAAGCCGGTCAATTAAACCAACCATTTATATAAGATCTTGTCTCATATATACCTAATCTTATGATCGTTGTATACCCGTTACTCATTACTCATCAGTTTTGCGGATACCCTTTTATAGTAGTTTGTGATTAAATCTTACCCACTGGTGTATATGCCTATTACCCAAAATTCGACGTTAAACTCATATTATAAACTAATTTGAATATCAATTAGTTAACCACACTTCTAATAATTCTAGAATTTTATAACAACTTTAACATATAACATATTCTATTTTGATGCAGCTAAGCAAACGAGTTCAAATAATTAGATGAGCATCACCAAATGCCATATTTATCCTAACCATGAATTTTATTTTATTTTTAAACTAATCTCATAGTCAGTTTATACGTACCCATATATACCTGTCCTAATTACTCGTAACATCATATAGCATATATATATGGTAGCTACATCCAATTGATGTAATTGACACTTTAGTGTTCATGAAGGCCCCACTAAATGTTATCATTTCGAAACTGTAAAACTATCCTCATGACCTCAAGCCACATATTCACGATATTTGATAAAAGGACAAAAGACCCAATAAATGAAGACGCTGACATCGGTTCGGACCATTACTATTCAAAATTACGATACGCACCCTCACATAGTATATATATATATATATATATATATCATTTGTAATTACAATAATATTTCTATACGTACTCAATCAAAATATTACTACATATCATTCAAGTGTGAGTTAAAGATTTGTTTTTACGTTTCTCTTATTCCACCAATTCGTTTTCTTTTCTTTTTCTTTTAAATGGCTAAATTTCTCTCCCCCAAAATCCTAAACTAAATTGGGTCTCCCCACAAGATGTAATCCATATATATTAACCAATAGGCCGAAGCTTAGCGCTCCATTCCTAAGTTTACTTGAGGAGAGAAAAGAAAGGAAAAGAATCGAAGGAAAAGGAAAGGAAAAGAAATGATTTAGCTTAGTTTTTCTTCTATTTAATTAAACTCGGGAACAAAACATGTTTTGTTTTCCTTTCTTTTCCTTCCTTAAATGAAACAATTTTTAATTCCTTTCATTTCTTTTCTTTTCTCTCGTTAAGTTAACTCGTGAACACAACGTAACTAACATTGGTTTTGTATCTATTATTTTTACACATACTTTATCTTAAAATATCATTATATAATTTTAAATTCTTCAATAACCACATATAATATTTTTTTTATTCTAACTCCTAGATTATATGAGTTAGATCTAACTAATTAACTAAATATTTGGTACAAATAAGATAAAAATAAACTAAACTAGAACACAGATCCTACCAATCCATCATAATATTACAGAATATCCAAGAATCCTATACACATACGAAATTATTCATATTCATATCCATCCACTTTCTAACAAAAATACGTGTAAACACAAGCAACAAGTGTGTCTGTGTTCCAACTTAAGTGCATTAAATACGCAAGACAAAAATAAATAAAAAACCGTAAAAAACGCATACCTGTCCAAGTTTGGCATTGGGAAACTTCCTTCTAACAGTATCTTCCAACTCTTTCCCTAAGGGTGCCGCACCAGACATGACCGTCCTCATCGACGACATATCATACTTATCCACAACCTCCTCATTATTCGCTATCGCCAACACTATCGGCGGCACAAACGGCCCTATCGTCACCTTATACCTCTCCACCAGCTCCAAAAACGGCACTATATCAAACTTCTGCATTATTAATATCCCTGCACCCGCTCTTAACCCACACAATAATATCGAGTTTAACGAGTATATATGAAACAAAGGTAACACACATATCATCACATCTTCACTATGTATCCATAAATTAGGGTTCTCTCCATCCACTTGTTGTGCCACACTTGTTACAAGACCTTTATGTGTTAACATCACTCCTTTTGGTAACCCTGTTGTCCCTGATGAGTACGGTAACGCTACGACGTCGTCTGATGATATTTCAACTTCTGGTAGTTTTGTTTCGTCCCCGGATAATAATTCCGTAAACGGTATGCAACTGTCTGGGGCTGAGTCTATACAAACGACTTTTATTGAATTGTCTTTTGCATAGTCTTTAACCTTTGGTACGTGTGAGGACTGTGTGATGATTATTTTAGTATCAGAAGCTTTTGCTTGTTTAATAATCTCGGCTGAGGTGAAGAAAGGGTTGGCCATGGTGGAGACAGCTCCCAGGTATGAGGCAGCGAGGAAGGAGAAGACGAATTCTGAAGAGTTAGGAAGGAGGATCATGATGACGTCACCTTTGTTGATGCCTTGTTGGTGGTGAAGTGCAGAGGCGACCTTACGTGACGTGAGCTCGACGTCGGCGTAGGTGTGGACTTGACCTGAGGCTCCGTTGATTAAACATGGACGGGTTTTGAAGGCGGAAATGTTTTCGAAACAGTAGGAGTGGAGAGGGAGGTGTTTTGGTATATATATGTCTGGTAGTTTTGATCGGAATATTATTTCCTTCTTCTCCGGCGCCATCGGTGAATATTATTCCGGTGTATAGAGAGAGAAATGGATGTGTTTTAATTTTAGGGAATAAAAGGGCAAAGCCTTTATACGCGTGGTCAAGGTTTGGTGGGAAAGGGTGGATTCGGTATTATGGTTTGGTTTAAAGGGTGAGAATGGAATTCTAGTGGATTTGATGGTATTGGTAGGGATGAGATTGATATCGGACTCATATGCATCCACAAATTAGGTTGGTACCGGTAGATGATTTCATTAAAAACACATGTATCATTTTAGCGATTTTGGTATGGTCTTTTTGAATTACGGACGATCAATAATAAACTCAAGAATTTTCTTTTAGTTAGTTCCTTTTGGTAAGTACTTCAATTACATGACTGAACATAAAGGTAAAATTTGTATTTAAATAGGTGATCTGCGGCCCTAGGTGCGATACCAGTACCGTAATGGTAAAATATGTATGGTATTCAATTTATACGTTAGTTCTTTTTGGTTTTTATATTTTCGGTTTTGTAAAATAGTAGTATCAATCAATATGTGTTTAAGACTATTTCTATAAATAAATAACGTAACGCATTAGAATAGCTTCATATGATCTATGTCACGTTTCTTATATACATTAGGTAGATCTAGGGCTTTTTCATTTTCTTAATTTGGAGAGCCAATTGAATGTTGTCAAGTGTTAGGTGGTCATGTTTTTAAAGTTGACATAACAATTTTTTGGACGGTTCCACCAGGTTGGCTTGCCTTTTCTACCCTTTGTGCTTTGTCTACCTACCACACTTACCAGTACAAACATCGGCTCACATCCCGATGATCGTTTCTTTTAAACATATGTTATTTTATTGCAAAGGAAAAATGGATCTTAATATTCTCGATTATTGTCTATTGGCAGATAATACTTCTAACTTTAACTTTGGCTAATAGCACTCCAAACTTTCAACTTAGTTTGTTTCATCACTCCCAAATTAACTGAGGTTTTACCTGGTTAGTTTTCGTGGCCAAAATGTAAAAACCTAAACTTTTATATGGCCAAAATGTAAAAACCAAAACTCAAGGGATTTTTTGAAACTTCTTGTTGTTGTTATTATTATTATTATTATTATTATTATTATTATTATTATTATTATTATTTTTAAATTCTATAAACCCCCCCCCCCCCCCCCCTCTCTTCTCTCTCTCTATCTTTCTCTCTCCTAATCACCACCACCCCTTCACCGGTTGATTAACTAAAAAGCTTTAAGAATGACACAAACCTTAATTCCTTTTACGATGTGTTTCCGAGTTAACTAAACGGGAGAAAAGAAAGGAAAGGAAAGGAAAGGAAAGATGCGTTCCCGAGTTTCATTAAAGGAAGGAAAAGAAAGGAAAACAAAATATGGTGTGTTCCCAAGTTTCATTAAAGGAAGGAAAAGAAAGGAAATGGAAGGAAAACTAGTTAAAATCCTTTAGTTTAGTTTTCCTTCCGATTTGGAAGGAAACGGAAGGAAAGAACATTTATCTTTTCTTTTCCTTTCCCTTTCCCTTCCTTCAATTCTTTTCCTTTCTTTTCCCTCTTTAAGTTAACTCGGGAACACAGCATTAGAGAAAGATGTGAAACTGAGCATTCATCGAACTTGTCCAAATGCAAATGGCTACTCACTTAGATAAGATTCACTTCCTTCCATTGGAACTTTTGGCATACCCTTTTCTAAGACCCCATCATCCTCAACATCCTCTTCATCATCTTTAAAGTCGCCATCGTCATCATCTTCCTTCCATCGGAACTCTTGGCAGACCTTTTCCCTCTTTCGCTACCACCACCACCATCCTCAAACCTATCATCTCTCCTATTCGAACCAAACGAATCACGCACATACGGTTCTCTCCTATTCAAACCCCCTTCACAGATCTGTGTTATACTCAAGGAGTTCGATGATAATATATGTTTTAATTAAAGAATCAAGTCAAAATAAATTGTTAAAATTTTAAAGGGTTAATGGAAGTGTGAAGGGTTAATAGTTAAAATTTACAGGTTGTTGTCGAAGGTGTTGTGGTGGTGGTGGTTTATGGGTTTTATTGGTGGTGGTGGTTTATGGGTTTTGTTGGTGGTGGAAGGTGTGGTGTTTGTGAGATGAGGTGGTGGGTGGTGGTTGTCGAAGGTGTGGTGGTGGTGGTGGTGGTGATGATGTTCGATCAAGATGATGGAAGATGATGGAAGATTATGATGATAAAAGACTGTGTTTCAGTTGAATAAGGCTGATGATGAAGATGAATAATAATAAAAAGTTTCAAAAATATCCCAAAGTTTAGGTTTTTATATTTTGGCCACGAAGACTAACCAGGTTATACCTCGGTTAGTTTGGGAGTGATGAAACAAACTAAGTTGAAAGTTTGAAGTGCTATTGGCCAAAGTTAAAGTTGGGAGTATTATCCGCCAATAGGCAATAGTTGGGAGTATTAAGATCCAATTTCCCTATTGCAAATTGCTACCACGTCAATCATGGTCATACCTTCTTTTTTTTTTCATTCAAAACGCCAACCAAACAAGTTGCGCACTACGTCTCAAGACAAGACATGTTGGCCCAGACAATTAGATCATACACGAACACGAGATATTTGGGAAGACGAACCCGCGACTCTTTTTATATATCAAACAAACTTACAAACAAAACCATTAACCTAGAACCTAATTTATACAAATATTAGCATGCTAGTCCTACTCAAATACTTCAACCAATCCTATTCTAATACTAACCCCACACCATTATCTCTACTAATTAAGCCATCTAGATAATGCTAAACATTCAAACTATTCTTAAACCAACCTTTCACATTGGGCCTTCAACTTTCAACTCATACCTATTTTAGGATTAACTTTTAGCAAGACACAAACGCGGCCAGAACACAAACCATTACATGAAATTGAACCTACTCCAATCCTTCTAATCTATACATATCTTTTTACACCTATTTTTTGTACCATAAATAACCAAGGTCCTTCACATCTATTTTTGACACGTTCGGACTTTTATTCAAGAAGATCAAATCATTCCTGGCTTTCCAAATCCCCCAACAAGACATAATGATAAGCCCTTGAAGCACGACTTTTTATCCTTATGTAAATCTACCTGAGAAATGAGAATGCACCTCGGATAAGTCCTTCACAGTGAAGGCAAAAATAGGTGGAATATAAGGATTTATAAGAGAATCATTCTTATACCGGTTTCAGATATCAGATAATGTTAGTAATGATTTATTAGATAACCTTATCAAGAAAAAACCATATTAAATTATGCTCAACGATAACCTGTTGAAGGATCTAGACAACGATAACCTCTAAAATCAGGAGGGTAGCCAAGAAAGATGCACCGGATGGACCGAGGGTTTAGTTTATTAGATTCGGTGGCGGAAAAGTTTGGGTAACATGCACACCCGAACACCCGTAGGTGATCATAGTTGGGGTGGCATAGGTACAAGGCGAAGGTGGGAGAGTTGTGGTTTAAGCGGGTAGTAGGGAGAATGTTGTGGAGGTAGGTGGCGATGTGAAGAGCCTCAATCCAATATGTGGAAGGTATATGAGCATGGGTGAGGAGAGCACGAATGATGTCATTAAGCCGACATATCATACGTTCGGAACGGCCATTTTGTTGAGAGGTTTGAGGGCATGAGAAGCGAAAAGTGAAAGCATTTGAGGAAGCAAAATTGTGGAATGCATGGTTGTCGAATTCTCCCCCTAAGTCACATTGAAAAGCTTTTATGTTTTTATGAAATTGGGTTTGGATGTGTTTATGAAATTTAACAAAAGTGGGTTCCGGTTGTCATAGGTTTGGGCGGGATGGTAGGATTGGGGTGGTGGTGTGGTGTTATTGTTTGGTGGGTTATTAGGTTGTGGAGCATGAGCTGCAAGGGCTATTTGGCGAGCGGCAAGACGCCGTTGTTCCCGCTCAATCATTTCTCTAGAATCGTCCCATGTTTTCTCGGCTTGAATAATAAATGAAGCAAGAGTATCGTATTCTTGGGGTAAACCCATAACCATTTGCAAAACAAGACGGGATTCACTTACCGGGTGATCGACATCAGTGAGTTGCTCGGCGAGATCCTTCATGCGTTGAAAGTACTCGTTTAGAGACGAGCATGAGGACATTGTAGTTGTGGTGATAGCATGTTAAGGGTAGCCGCGCGAGCATTTTTGTTGTTGAGGAAGACCGTGTATAGTCGATCCCATGCTTGTTGGGCTGTGCAACCGGTGTCACTAACACGTTTAAAGTATGAATCGGAGAAAGTGCCATAGATCCATTGAAGGACAATGGCATCAATCTTGGACCACGCCTCGTAAGACGGATCGGACTTGTTGTAACATCGCAAAAATTTTCAAATTTTAATACGTATATTATTTCTCTTCTATCATTCACAAGGTGCCTAAGTTTTATTTTTTTTCCGACCAACTTATATATATATATATATATATATAGGATTTGGTTCAAATGAGAACCTTTTCCCAAATTGAGAACTAGAGAACCATTCTGGGCCACACATTTCTCTAAGGCAAAAAATTTTTTTTTTTTTTTTTTTTTTTTTTATTTTTTTTTTTTTTTTGCAAAAATCGCTGCTTTATATGTAAGGAAAAAAAAATTTTTTATTTTTTTTTTCAGTATACACATGTGTATAATTGCATTATACACATATGTATAATGCTATATACACATATGTATAACTGAAATATACACATATGTATAGCTGAAAAATGCTATATACACATATGTATAATTGCTATATACACATATGTATAATTGTCATATACACATATGTATAAATGAAAAAAAAATTCAAAAAAAATAAAAAAAAAATTTTCCTTGCATAAAAATGTGCGATTAAAGCAAAAAAAAAAAAAAAAAAAAAATTTTTTTTTTTTTTTGCCTTTATATGAAATGTGTGGCTCAGAATGGTTCTCTCAGTTCTCAAATAGGGGTTGGTTCTCTTAGGATCCCTACCCTATATATATATATATGTATATATATATATATGTATATATATAATAATAATAAAAATAAAAAATAATAATTATAAATCAGATTTTTTTTTTAGAATGTTATTTTTTTCTTTCTTACAAAAGCCCAAGTCCAACCAAATAAAACCCAACACCCTCTTGAACCCAATCCAGCAGGCCCAACAATTCCAGCCCACACCCCCTTTGATCCGGCCCACTTGTTACCTCTCCCCTTACTGCTTAAAAAAAATGATGCTTCTCCCTGGGTTCGAACCCGGGTTGCTTACCAGACCAAACCACAACAACACCACTACGCCACACAAGCTTTTGTTATTGAAGCCGGACCTTTATTATACTTAAACGAATTTCAATTTCTGTTTTGTTTCCTTTCTTGCCCATCGAACAGCAACAGCAGCTTTAGTTTTTATAAATCTCGCCCCATTGACCAATCAATTCAGCTTATTTAACGCGTAATAATCAAGGGTTGACTCGGAAACTTGATTATCGGCCATCACCAAGTCAACACACGAACAATCGCCATCAATTGTTTCCATTTTTATGAAGAACGCGTCAAACATTAAACGAGGTCAACGAATTGCCAAATTAACGATTCAGTGTTTAATCCTATAAATTGGTCATTTGCGAGTCATCACAACTCGTCATTTCACCTTTCTCAACCCCCAATTCCACTTAATTAACCTCTGTTCGTGAAATTTTGGTTCGTGTTTGACTTTGAAGGTTGACTGGCCGTTCGTAAACAATACCACTTTGTAAGTCCGATTTTGATTATGGGTTTCATTAATCGACAACTACACAGTATTTACCCTATGTTTAATTTGATTAACATTGTGTAAATTGCTTGATTGGGAAATCTAGGGCTCGAAACCTAGAATTGGGGAAGAACACTTAGACCAACTATGGTATTTAATTTAAACAGACTAAACAAAACACAACCACTGGTCTGGACCAAGTGGTTGTGTCTGGTGCCTTGTAACCGGGACCACACAGGTTCGATCCCCAGCTAAAGCACCGATTTTTCTTTCTTTTTTTCTTTTAACAAGTAAACTAATATGTATATATATATATATAATTATTAGTATTTTAAAAATTTGTTTTAAAATACTAAAACACTTTTAAAAATCCTACAAAAATTATTTTTAGTTAAACTGATAAAAAGGTTTAACCCACAATTTTTAGTTTTCAAAAATTTATTTATTTAATATATATAATAAATAAATCAAGTTTATGCTATTTTATATATAAAAATCTATAAAAATATCAAAACAATCTTATTAATTTCCACAAAAATTATTCTAAGTTTATATAACAATAAACTTTTCTGAAATTATTTTTATTTCATAAAAATCATTTATTTAATATTTTTAATCAATTTTTGTTAGTTTTAATCATAATTAAATCATAATAAATCCAATTTTTAATATTTTTGCACCAAAATTTTATAGAAATTATTTCTGATTATTTGGAACAGAAATATAATTTTTAAACTAATAATTCTTTAATTTTAGTATTTTTAAATATTAAAGTTAAAGTTTGACAATTTGTTATAAATAGAATTAATATTCTATTTTAAAGAAAATAATTTTGTAAAAATTATTTTTATACTTTAAACACATTGTTGTGACCTTCTTAAATTTAAATTTCATAAAAAGATTTTTGGTTATTTATTTACTAAATTTCTCTCAATTAGCGAATATTTTTAATATTAATCAAACGAGCAATTATCCCCAATTCGAAGCCCTAGAAACTTATACATTTGTAGACTTGATAGACTTAGACATATTTATTACCTTATTATAGGGTGATACTTGACATATTTGGGCAACACACTATTTTTCAAGGGATAACATTTTACCAAGGTGAGTTTACATAGCCCCTTTTCCATTCACTATTTTTTTTTTTTGGGTGAAACATGTTACAACATTCAATTTACAATTCAATCATAAGTGTCTATGTGTTATTCTATGTTGCATTATGTCTTAAACATTACTAGGGTAAGCACATTATTCTAGCATAATCATTAACATTGATAAGCCGACGGTATACAATGATAGATCTATTGGACTGACAATCCCACCCGGATACGTTTACCTCCTACATAGGATAGGTAGCGAGGGTGATTGTTATCGAATTTATAACATAATTGAGTGAACCATGAGCGTATGGGATGGACCACAATATTCTAGTCACAAGGTTTGATTATGCACTCGATTTACCCGATTGTTTTGTTTTCACATATGGACTAGACTTGCCATGACACTCGAATTGTACAAGTTTTTATTCAATTATCAAAACCTATGTAATTCTCACCAACTTTTGTTGACCCAAAACCTTTTCAACTTAACATGTTTCAGGTTCTATTTGCTTGAAGATTTGAATTGATGCTTGAAGATATGTGTATAGTTTTATTCAATTTGATGTACAAATTCTAGAACAATTGTATGTAATTCACTTAAATCATTTAATGGAATTTATTATTCACCATGAGCTACTGAACAATCATCAATACGTGGCACCCTGATGTTTCCGCCATCGGTTGGGGTGTTACAGATTGGTATCAGAGCCATGGTTATAGGGAATTAGGTTATTAGAAAAATAATCTAGTCTATAACCATAGGATTTAACAAGTACTTGCTTCTTTTGCTTGCTATTCTCTATCTCCCTCCTACTTCTTATCCCTACTTTCATTCTGTAACAACCCGGACCTAGGGCCCAAAATTTTTCGCGACTAAGAATTAGAATGTCGAAGGAATAATAAAAACTAATTTTAAAATATAAAGATAATTATTACACGCAAGTACTAGTTACGAAATTGAACCCGAGTAATTATTTAAAGAATATTATTATCCGGAAAATACCCGTTACGCTACCGAACTAATACCCGTTAACGAACCCAACCGAACCCAAATTGATTAGTCATAAAGAGGACACTTGTCCTCCCCATAACTTGACAACATTTCAATAAAAACCATTTGTTCAATAATGGTTTTGGCTAAACCATCAATTAAACACCCACTATATAAACCCAACCCCTCCACCCTTTCTTCTCTGTTGGTCAGTATACACGCACACATACATATAATTGAGAGAGAGAGAATCTGAGAGGAAGAGGAGGAGCTAAGGCGGAGCAGGGGCAGAGCTCCGGCGGCCGCCGACCTTAATCATCCCTCACCAACACTCTCCTCACCCAATCATTAACCAATCACCACTCCTTCACCTGGCTAATAGAGATCTGAGAGACAAGAGGAGAGAGAACAAGAGACATTAGAGAGAGAGAGAGTGAGAGAGGAGGAGGACGACGATCGGAAAAAGGGGGAGCCGGCTCTGGTCTTGACCAGCCGACACTGTAGATACGGCGGGTGAAGCAGAGGAAGGGTTCCGATTAGGGGTTAAGTGGTGATGGTTGGATCAGTGATGCTTGATATAGTGGCGACCAGATTTTTGTAAGTCCTATAACCTCTTTTAATCGAGTTCTTAAATATATTCTTAGGGTGATGTTGAATCTGAGAAAAAGATGGTTATAGGTGGGACTGTGATGGTGGTTTTGAGTGACTGACGACAGGTTGTACGGTGTTAGGGAAGGAAATGGTTGATGAAGTTAATTGGTTAGGTTCTTGATAGAATGGATGTGGTGGTCATGGGTGTTGGGACCATAAAGGTGACTATTGGAGTATCATAGTGTGAGGGCTGGGAAGAAGATGAGAGGCAAGACCCGAGTCAACCCAGTTGACTCAGTCAACAACTGGTCAACGACCAGTTAACTCGGTCAACAGCCGGGAGCATTGAGGTATAAAACGACAACTCGACGATATAGTTATTTATATATTATATTACGTATTGTAGTACACGTGTGGGACTCGACTTTGAAACCAACCAAACCGAGCTAAACAACTATCTTATATATCTTATAATTATGATATATAATATGGAAACTAAATGAACATGAAGATAAGAAGTGGATTAATTATGGATTGTATGGACACGATGGTAATAGGACATGGACTAGTATATAAGAACATTCGGACAAATTCAATAAACCTTATGGATATAAAACATGGTGTGTAATTTGGACACTTTGACGGACTATTAAGACATAGGAAGGACTACTAGGACAATGGGACTTACGACATGTTAAACGGGACTATTAAGAATTTAGATAACTATATGTATGATTAATGGGACATTTGGTTATGGGACTTATATGTATGATATATTGTATAAGCACGCGAACTAGTAAAACGATTGATGTTAGTATTCGGACATGGTTGATTGTATATAAGTAGGAGTATAAGCAAGACACCAGACGATAAGTAATTCTATGTATATAAAACACGAAGCATAAATTGGACGATTTAACAAAACCATTAGGACGTAGGGAGGTCCTAGCCACCCACACGTGTAACCGCAATACTCGGTTACACGCGCTAATACTTGTAAACCTGATAGGGTTTGGCATATATCGGATATACAGGTTCGAGGCATTAACAAGATATATCACTGCGTGGCTTGACTGGTGAGTTCCGTGTACCACTCCCCTTTTTCAGTTTTACTGTTTTGGGGTGAATGCATGCTTCCTTTTTATAACTGTTGTGATGTGACAAGATACTAGCTGCCGGATAACACTGACACTCATTAACTCAGAGGTGAGCCGCTTAATATATGGGTAGTACTACTTGGGGAAACCCTCACGCACAGTGGACCCGGGACGTTGGGCCCGGGAAACCCTCCACTGAGGCCTGCGGACCGTTGCGGCATATATTATGCCTTGTAGATCTATAATGGCAGTAGATAGATCTAGTGTTAGGGTTGAGGGGTCACTTGTACATCACGTGTGTTGAACTGTATGAACTTGTAAACTTGTTTATGAACTGATAAAACTGTTTTGGATCCACTTACTACTTATACGGACTCACCAGCGTAATTGCTGACCCAAACTCTTTTAAGCATGTGTTCAGGTACTGCATTTGGATAATCAAGAAGACGAGGTATATGCTTACTTGTATGGATTAGAGATTAAATGTTAAGAGATTCAAGCTATACGCGTTGCGGATTAGAGCTTCTAGAGCTGCGTACGTGTAGAGATCGGATTGACTAGTGGATCATCTCACATCCGCTGCTTCGACGACCGCTGCGATTCGTCCCTGCATAGCTATTAGACTATTTATTTAAGTTATGTATTTATATTTTTGGATTAGAAATTGTATAACACTTTAATATTAGTTATCGTTGTTTCTGTTGTGCAAGTCTGTTACCAAACTGTCGTAACGTCCAGCCCCCTCCTGGTCGGGTTGTTACACATTCCTACAAGAAGGTTGCTCTCCATCAGTGGATCTACTCTTAAGACAAATTCCTCAGGTTTAACCTGAACCCCCTTGAGATCTCGTCGAAGTTCTAGATCTTAATAACGAACACGTGCAATCTGGAAGGGTGAACGCCTGTATTCTGAGTCTTCTGTCTAGGCTGGCATTGCGCATATATCCCAATCAGACGAGGGACCCGGATGCCTACCTGGGAATTCTCGGGATGAGTGTTCACTTATAGGCTAAAGCATGTCTTCATATGTTATTAGAATCTGGAATCTTTGATAAGTCAACGTTTTCGCTTATTCGTTTCAATTAATGAATAAATGATTACATTCCTTATATTACCTCATTCATTTCATGCCTCATTGAGACTTCATTTGTGTCCCTTACAGATCATGTCTCCACGCCACAGCACTCGCTTTAACAGTGGTGACAATCATGAAGAAGAGAGCAGCAACCACAACCACGACCACAACACTAACCACAACAATGGAGGTGACGCCCAACTAGCTACGATTATTTCACAACAATTGGCACAACAAATCACAACCCTGGTTTCTAACTTGTTGGCTCAAGTCATCCCAATGAATGGGAACGGCAATGGAAATGGAAATGGCGATAGAAATCACATAAAGAACGGAACCTTAGTTCGGAAAAGCGAGAAAACAAGTATTGTGGCCGCGGTAACTACCAAGAACCAGAAGCGTAAGACCAGGAACCCTAATGTAAACCTCACACAAGAAGCCTTATACAAGGAACTTTCCATTGTGTAACACATGCAATCGACATCATCCCACTGTTTCAGCATGTCGCGTGTGTACCAATTGTGGTAGGTATGACCATCTGGTCAACACATGTCGCGAGACCCCAAACCCTAATGCCAATCAACCCACCAACCCTGCTCAGGCTGATAATCCTAATCGATATAACTATGGTCAATGCTATGAATGTGGGGACCCAAATCACTACCGTAACCGATGCCCTAAACTAAACCGAGATCAAGACCCTCCAGCTACTTAACAGCAAGTCCCACCATTTAAATGTTGTTTGCTTTTAATTCTATGTAATGGCGCTTTTGATTCAAGTAATAAATTCGAGAACTATCATAACATCTGTGTGCATGTGAACTGATTGCTATATCTATGATCATACTTGCTTACTTGTACAACAGTTAGTTGACTACCAAACAACCTACTTAACGATTGGTAGAGGTCATCATGTCTTTCCAACAGTCGGGAGAGGCCCTACTGTAACATTTGTACTTTTCGTATTTTCCGTTCTAGCCCTGGTATTCTTGTATCTTTCTATTTTGTACCCTTGTAATCCCGAGCTTACGATCAATGGAAAAGTATTTTGTCAATTGCATTTAATCTTAATCTATTTCATTATTCTATAAATTCTATGTGACACAAACTTTATATAACATCGCGTGATTTTTAGTTTTGCATATATTCTAAACTAGCTGATTACCCCGGGAGGGTCCCGGGGTTAAAAAATCTAATTTTACGTGATAACCTATTACAAATGGCTCAAGTTAACTAACCACAAAATCTCTCAATCATTGCATGTTCATAGCATTCTATTCAGTAGTAACTCAAATTCCCTAATCTAAAACCTAATCAGTAATCATCTAAAGAATCACTTATGCAAACTGCAACTATTCAAAAACTTGTCACATCTCTCTAATTTCTCACATTCTAAAGGCTCTTATAATTCCTGACCTATTCAACTAAACAAACAATTAAGTTAGAAGTTGTAACCATTGCATCTCATTATGCCACATGGCATAATCAAGAGATGGTTGAGGCCACCATTGAACGCCACGTCAGCAACTATCAATTCTTCCCGGGAGCGTCCCGGGGTTGAAAAATATAACCATTCTAATAATACTAATACTAATAGTAATAATTATTACTCTTGTAATTAAATAAATAAAAAAATAACCTTGCTATAAGGTGACACCATGTGTTGCAGTGTTGCGCGATTCTTTCTTCTAGCTTCTCTTGATGAAGTATACCTAGTAAAATTCCAATGATAACATGGCGATTGGGCTGATTTTCAACATCGTAGATAAGAACCTGGTTTTAAAAAAAATGATTAATGAATAACATGAACACTTTGTGTGTTTTTTTCCTGTATGAACGAAACCTCACAAAAAATAGTCGATTTTTTCTCTGTTTTTTATATAACACTATGGTACTCGTTGGAAAGATAATAAAATGCTCGTTAATTTGGTGTAATTTTTTTCTTTAAAAAATCCCGTATATAAAAGATATAAACGTTTAAAAATTATAGGAGTAAACATGAGAGATAAAATTTTAAATTTATTTTTAAATTATTTTTTCCTAAAATAACTAAAAGGAAATAATTCAAAAACATTAAAATCTTTCAATTATGATGCCACGTGGCAGTTTCATGGAGAGGTTGAAAGCACCATTACACGCCACGTCAGCAATGTTCAATTCTTTTATATATATTAATAATTCTATACGTAACAAATTCCAAGTTCGCCTTTACTCGCTTCTTTTATGTTACTCCACCCAATTCTTGACGAGTCGTCAATATAAATTATCCTATACAATTTAAATGTTATAAAAAAAAAACTCATTTAGTTAAGATCCTAATATATATATATATATATATATATATATATATATATATAAAATAAACATATACATTTATAATATTAATTCTCTACGTTAAAAAAAAAAAAAAAAAAAAAAGAAGAGGACATTGAGAGTTTGACTGTTGCTTCAAAAGAAAAAAAAGGAAATGTAAACGCATATTACAATTTCGGTTGACTATTCAAAGTGTCATTAGTCTTTTTTTCTCTTCTTGTTAATTTCGACAATAGTAACTAATTAGTACCAACCATATTAATTAAACTTCAAACCACCCTAATAACTCCATTTATGACCCAACCACCTTACATCAACTATAAATACACCACTCCTACCCATTCTAACACTTGCTCATTCCTAAATCCTCTCTAAACCTCCCAATTCTTCAAAGATATCTCAAGTGTGGAAGTCCACTTCTAAGTGAGTTTTCTCATAAACTCTAACTTTATTATTCTTTCTTCGCTTCTTTTCTCCTTCTAACCCCTTGGGGAAACCTCTAGGACCTTGCTCTTGTTTGCTATGGCAAATAAATATGAGTAGGACACCAAAATGAGGCCTCAAAGGGGGTTCATCTTCTATTGTTTTTATGTACTAGAAGGTTAGTTGAAGTGATACCAACCAAGTTCACCAACAACTTAATGGACTTGTGCTATGGTTAATGGTTGACAAAGGAAAGCCAAGGCTCTTCCAAACTAAGTCACCATACACTACTTTAACCCTATAGTTATATTATGTAAATACTAAAATATATATTTTTCAAAACTCTACTAATCTAATAACTTGGAAGGTTTGTGGATACATCCCTACCTTACCAATACTTGACTCTCTTAACCATCCGAATCACCTCTATGGTGGTTTGTGTTTTGGTTCGCCTAAAAGGCTTGCTTGACCCTTATGACCATCCGAATCACCTTCATGGTGGTTTGTGTTTTGGTTCGCCTTAACGGCAATGCATGACTTCCTTGTACTCTTGAATCTTCCTTCGAATCTAAATTCATTTTTTTTTCTTTTCTTAACTCTAGTCTAACCGGAGCAAAAATCCTCATTTCTCAAGACTCGTTTTTGAGGACTTAACAAACGCACCCTAAGGTGAGTTCATACTTGTCCCCCTTTTATTCTTTATTCTTTGGGGCTCAACATGTATCACTATCAAAACTTAAACGATTTCATACTCTTAAACTATTATGCTCAATCTAAATGCTATTATGCTATGCCATGCTAGAATTCAAAGTCTTACATACAAATGTACGATTAGTTAACAACCCACCTTACATGTATAGCGCTATAGGTTGACACGCCGCCCCCTTTATGGGTCATGATAAGATGAAGTCTTTTGTGTTATCGAGTGTTGTTGCCGTTTGTATGGTTCTACGTGCATATGCCTATAACATGATGATTTGAGTAAAACTTTCTTATACTATGTACGTAAGTCAAAACTAGTATGCTCACCAATACTTTATGTGTTGACGGATATTTTATACATGTTGCAGGAAAAACTTGATGAGACGATACAAGAAATATCACTTAGGATTCGGCCTTAGAAACAAACGAAACAATCTTTATTTTACTTCATGTTCAAGTTAATGTATTTATCTCAAGAACAATTTGTATACTTGTTGAATCTTAGATATGAATGAAATCTATTTTAATCTATTATCACAATTTAGTGTTATGAAGTCTTTGAACAATCTATCACAAGTCTCACCTCGATGTTTCCGCCATCGGTTGGGGTGTGACAGATTGGTATCAGAGCCATGACTATAGGGATCTAGGAAAAATTGCCATGTTTGACCTAGACTATAGTTAAGAACCTTTTTGACCATTCCTTTTATCATGCTTAATATACTTGTTCTCCCTATCTTCCTTCTACTTTATTCCTTGGTCTTCAAAAATTTACCTTCCTATTTGTGGATTACTCTACACTCGAAGACGCTCGTATATCACAAACGAAAGAAATCACCGAAATAGGTGTGAAACCCTCACTTTGGTGATAACTTTCAATCCACGTAAATTCTTTGTGTTTTTGAAACTACACCAAGATAGGAGTGATATCCTCACCTTGGTGGAAATTTCACAATTTTCGTTCTAGTGGACACTTACCAATCGAAGGTTGGAATTAATTTTCTTACCACGTTGGACAAAGTGTACAAACCACACTCAAAGAAACGACCTCGCTAAGATAGGAGTGAAATCCGCAACTTAGCGACTAGTTTCAATCCTTGATTTTTTTTAAAAATCTCGCCAAAGTCTCAAATTTACTAATGACAAGAAACATGTAGTAACTGGAAGGGTGAATACCGTTAACCGAAAGTTTCGGCGAGAGTATTACCACCTATTAGGCCAAAGCATGTTTTCAAACTCAAAGGTGAATTCGAATCACTTTGGTTAGTCTTAGTTCCGTTTCGGAACACTCCAATTGTTTTGTTTAAAACAAGCCTCTCATTTTATGTTAATACTACTTTCAATGTTGTTTTCATGCTATGTTTTCATTATATATTCGATTTACTTGAAATTGTACATTATCCTCTCACACTCGATCTCAAGGCTCGCATTTACAATCTACTCTCGCGATCTCCAAACAATACTAATAATCGCAACCGACGTAAATCAAAACTCCTTTATGTTAACTAAATGCACTATACTTGCTTATACATACGTGTTACGCTATTTGAACAATGTGAAACTTGCATTCTATACGTGTAACTTGAACGTGCATACTAAATCTATGAGAACAACTTGAGCGTATGTATTTTGTTTATCTAAATTTGCATCAATTTCACCGATCTAATCTTACCCGTAAGCTTTTCATTGTTAACCAAAATTCTAGTAACTTATTTCCTAAATTCAAAAGTCACTTTGTTTAAAAACGCTTATACAAATCTTCTTATGTATGATTCTCGTAGATGTCTTCCCGTCTCAACAGCATCGACCTCAACCAACTGGCAAGTCTTATTGCCCAAGAATTAGTCAAGATCCTCCCTAACCTAGAGACACCAACAAACCCAATTCCAAACCCTGGCGATACCATCCAGGACAGCACAGACCATGTAGATACTAAACCTTCTACCCATACCCCTACCAAACAAACGAAAAAGGATAACCGAAAACGCAAAAACCTCAAACGAAGTCACGCTTCGACAACCCTTAGACTCCGATCCCCAACAAAAAGCAGGCTCGTGGAACCTATCCGTTATGAAACAGTTGTAAATTTCACCATCCCACTCACACACCATGTCGCATATGCACCAACTTTGATGCATATGATCATTTAGCCAAAACCTTTCGCCACACCACTAAACCACGACCCGAAAAACCTACTAGCACTACCTCATTCACTAAAGCTAATGGATGGATATGCTCCAAGTGCAACGACCAAACCCATGGGCGCAACCAGTGCCCAAGACTTGCCATGGTGATCTACGATGCTGGAATACCCACTCACCACACTAAAGAAGATTGACTTTTCTTTAAAAAAAAAATTAGAATTTCCTTATGTAACATTTTCAAAAAAAAAAAAAATTGTTCGGATGTGAAACTTTCTTTTTATGAAATACCATCGTTATCCTTGTTTACAATCATAATTTATCGGCAAAATTTAAACAACGCAAAACCTTTTTTTTTCTTTCCTCGCACACAATCTTTTCCAAAATTTTTGAACAAAATTCTTCCTACCATTCCTAAGAGGATGCCTATTATTCTATAAAATAGCCTTCAAACCACTAACGAATGTGTGTCAAGACGCAAAACGAGATTTTGAATGGTAAAAGTGTTTACAATAAATCTTGCTTTCAGGACGCTCAATGTCGCCCATAACAAAAGAACTTTTTTTAGCAAACAGGACTTGTGAGCAAAAGACACGCTAAATCAGACAACCTACTTCTTTATAATCTCAAACCTTTTCTCTTGAAATCATATCACAAGTCAAAATATTCATCAACGCCAAATTAAAATTGTCAATAAACTATTTTCCTTGCTTAATAAAATGGGTTTTTCATAAATCAAACGTCCATCTTCGATAAGACTTTTACACTAAATTTTCTCCACTTCAATTAAATCCGTTTTTTTCTTTAACACCCAACGGACTAAAATTCTTCCTCCATCAAACTTGACCCTTAGTCTTAAAAAGCTAAAATTGCTCTCAGTCAAAACTCAATTTGTAATAAACCCGAATTCTATGTTGCCACAGTCAAAATTTTTTACATATTTTCATTAAGAATCCAATTGCCCATACTTTTGCTTGATTTTATGCAACTAAACGTAACCGCATATGCACAAGTCTACACAATTATGTCATGAAACCATATATCTACACCAAAAACACGTACGGTTAACAACATCAAAAACTTTCTTAATGCCCTTTTCACATTATGTGTTTGCATGTCACGTTATTTGCTATGTGTACAACATCAAAACTGTTTAATGTCTTTTCTTTGTGTATAAGTATTTTGTGTCCACTAGCTACCCACACGTAACTAAGACGAATTATGTGGACCATGCGACAATTGGACTAATTACGGGTGCACACGTAATTACAAAAATTGGGCGTATGAAAAACATAACAAGTCCCAGTGTGTGTAACCTATCATGACTTGAATAACAATACGGATGAGGTATGATAACGACATGGTGGATACGCCGCCGGTACATCTTATACATAAATGTCCTGTCATACTACCAAAAGTAGAGTTATTCGTGCCGTGAGAAGTTTTGGGTGTCGGCTTTAAATTTTGAACAACACTTACGTTATTTATCTTTTGCGATACCATTTATGATATAGTTTACTAGTCTAATTACGCTTGCATCATTCGTCTTTTATGCATATCATAACCTTGTTTTGAACCATACTTGCCACTATGCAACATCATCCTTACTATGAATAAACTATACTTGCGATCTCCATCGAACTTCGTTCCTTCCTCGTGCTTTCCTTGTTTAATCAGCAATCCTCTCATTTTCAAGAATCTCGTTCTAAGTTCCGTAAACTTTGGCCTTAACCTCTAAAAGCATTTATACATCTAAAACAAGACTTGTCTCTCACTTTTATATATTTTTCGTGGCTAATGATATACTGGATTTCAAAACTAAATAATTACTACTGTTTTCAAATAGCCCAACTTCTCATTTATTTAATCACTTCTAAACGTTTTCTTTTTCTAATAAAATTTTCGTCCTTGTGCAAACCAAATATCTTTTACTAAAAAAAAAAAAACTACTCATTCCCACATCTAGTCACTTATTATGCGCACATATTTACTATCCCACCCAATTACCCAAGGACATCTCTTTTACAAGCCAAAAATTTCTACTATTTCATATACGTTATATCGTATAATTAATCACCTTTCCCGAAAATTTCTATATGTTATACAATATACTTAACCACCTTCAGCTTTCACTATTGTATACCGTATAACTACTTATTTTTCCAAAATTTCTATATGTTATGCAAGTATACTTACCTACCTACACAAGATTTTCACTATTTCATACGGTATACTTATTTATCTTTCCAAACTATCGCTACCTCATATATACTATACAGTATAAATACTTATTTTCCTAAGATCGTTACTATTTCATGTATGCCATACCATATATCTACTTATTTTTCCAAAAATTGTTGCATTAACTCCATACACAAACCTACTTATATGAACTCCTCTAATTCGCTATTTACAAAAATCCTTTAATCGGTTAAGTTTTCAAATTTTTACGTACAACCTTGGGTTAAAATTTTAAAAGTACTTTTCGTACGAGCATAATTATCGCACAAATGACTACATACCGTATTTGATTTAAACATAATAAACTAACAAGTTTTTGTTCTTATTAAACCCATATTAAACCACTTACCTATTTTTCAAAAGGTTGGCTCTTAATTAAATTTCGAGACGAAATTTCCTAAAGTAGGGGAGACTGTAACATTTGTACTTTTCGTATTTTCCGTTCTAGCCCTGGTATTCTTGTATCTTTCTATTTTGTACCCTTGTAATCCCGAGCTTACGATCAATGGAAAAGTATTTTGTCAATTGCATTTAATCTTAATCTATTTCATTATTCTATAAATTCTATGTGACACAAACTTTATATAACATCGCGTGATTTTTAGTTTTGCATATATTCTAAATTCTATACGTAACAAATTCCAAGTTCGCCTTTACTCGCTTCTTTTATGTTACTCCACCCAATTCTTGACGAGTCGTCAATATAAATTATCCTATACAATTTAAATGTTATAAAAAAAAACTCATTTAGTTAAGATCCTAATATATATATATATATATATATATATATATATATATAAAAAAATAAACATATACATTTATAATATTAATTCTCTACGTTAAAAAAAAAAAAAAAAAAAAAAAAAAGAAGAGGACATTGAGAGTTTGACTGTTGCTTCAAAAGAAAAAAAAAGGAAATGTAAACGCATATTACAATTTCGGTTGACTATTCAAAGTGTCATTAGTCTTTTTTTCTCTTCTTGTTAATTTCGACAATAGTAACTAATTAGTACCAACCATATTAATTAAACTTCAAACCACCCTAATAACTCCATTTATGACCCAACCACCTTACATCAACTATAAATACACCACTCCTACCCATTCTAACACTTGCTCATTCCTAAATCCTCTCTAAACCTCCCAATTCTTCAAAGATATCTCAAGTGTGGAAGTCCACTTCTAAGTGAGTTTTCTCATAAACTCTAACTTTATTATTCTTTCTTCGCTTCTTTTCTCCTTCTAACCCCTTGGGGAAACCTCTAGGACCTTGCTCTTGTTTGCTATGGCAAATAAATATGAGTAGGACACCAAAATGAGGCCTCAAAGGGGGTTCATCTTCTATTGTTTTTATGTACTAGAAGGTTAGTTGAAGTGATACCAACCAAGTTCACCAACAACTTAATGGACTTGTGCTATGGTTAATGGTTGACAAAGGAAAGCCAAGGCTCTTCCAAACTAAGTCACCATACACTACTTTAACCCTATAGTTATATTATGTAAATACTAAAATATATATTTTTCAAAACTCTACTAATCTAATAACTTGGAAGGTTTGTGGATACATCCCTACCTTACCAATACTTGACTCTCTTAACCATCCGAATCACCTCTATGGTGGTTTGTGTTTTGGTTCGCCTAAAAGGCTTGCTTGACCCTTATGACCATCCGAATCACCTTCATGGTGGTTTGTGTTTTGGTTCGCCTTAACGGCAATGCATGACTTCCTTGTACTCTTGAATCTTCCTTCGAATCTAAATTCATTTTTTTTTCTTTTCTTAACTCTAGTCTAACCGGAGCAAAAATCCTCATTTCTCAAGACTCGTTTTTGAGGACTTAACAAACGCACCCTAAGGTGAGTTCATACTTGTCCCCCTTTTATTCTTTATTCTTTGGGGCTCAACATGTATCACTATCAAAACTTAAACGATTTCATACTCTTAAACTATTATGCTCAATCTAAATGCTATTATGCTATGCCATGCTAGAATTCAAAGTCTTACATACAAATGTACGATTAGTTAACAACCCACCTTACATGTATAGCGCTATAGGTTGACACGCCGCCCCCTTTATGGGTCATGATAAGATGAAGTCTTTTGTGTTATCGAGTGTTGTTGCCGTTTGTATGGTTCTACGTGCATATGCCTATAACATGATGATTTGAGTAAAACTTTCTTATACTATGTACGTAAGTCAAAACTAGTATGCTCACCAATACTTTATGTGTTGACGGATATTTTATACATGTTGCAGGAAAAACTTGATGAGACGATACAAGAAATATCACTTAGGATTCGGCCTTAGAAACAAACGAAACAATCTTTATTTTACTTCATGTTCAAGTTAATGTATTTATCTCAAGAACAATTTGTATACTTGTTGAATCTTAGATATGAATGAAATCTATTTTAATCTATTATCACAATTTAGTGTTATGAAGTCTTTGAACAATCTATCACAAGTCTCACCTCGATGTTTCCGCCATCGGTTGGGGTGTGACACCTACCACCTACTCAACGACTGGTGGAGACTATCAGACCTGCTCAACAATCGGTAAAGTCATAAAAGGACGCAAAACCCTAATGTAAGGTAAATTGGTAATTACGGTCCGGAACGTAATCATGAATTTACAGGTACGTTAAGGTAGTGTGAAACTTTATCAAGGTTTCCGGTAGTTGACCAATTGTAAACCTAGTGTTTCTCTTAACTTCGGGACGAAGTTCCTAAAAGTAGGGGAGACTGTAACATCGCAAAAATTTTCAAATTTTAATACGTATATTATTTCTCTTCTATCATTCACAAGGTGCCTAAGTTTTATTTTTTTTTCGACCAACTTATATATATATATATATGTATATATATAATAATAAAATAAAAAATAATAATTATAAATCAGATTTTTTTTTAGAATGTTATTTTTTTCTTTCTTACAAAAGCCCAAGTCCAACCAAATAAAACCCAACACCCTCTTGAACCCAATCCAGCAGGCCCAACAATTCCAGCCCACACCCCCTTTGATCCGGCCCACTTGTTACCTCTCCCCTTACTGCTTAAAAAAAATGATGCTTCTCCCTGGGTTCGAACCCGGGTTGCTTACCAGACCAAACCACAACAACACCACTACGCCACACAAGCTTTTGTTATTGAAGCCGGACCTTTATTATACTTAAACGAATTTCAATTTCTGTTTTGTTTCCTTTCTTGCCCATCGAACAACAACAGCAGCTTTAGTTTTTATAAATCTCGCCCCATTGACCAATCAATTCAGCTTATTTAACGCGTAATAATCAAGGGTTGACTCGGAAACTTGATTATCGGCCATCACCAAGTCAACACACGAACAATCGCCATCAATTGTTTCCATTTTTATGAAGAACGCGTCAAACATTAAACGAGGTCAACGAATTGCCAAATTAACGATTCAGTGTTTAATCCTATAAATTGGTCATTTGCGAGTCATCACAACTCGTCATTTCACCTTTCTCAACCCCCAATTCCACTTAATTAACCTCTGTTCGTGAAATTTTGGTTCGTGTTTGACTTTGAAGGTTGACTGGCCGTTCGTAAACAATACCACTTTGTAAGTCCGATTTTGATTATGGGTTTCATTAATCGACAACTACACAGTATTTACCCTATGTTTAATTTGATTAACATTGTGTAAATTGCTTGATTGGGAAATCTAGGGCTCGAAACCTAGAATTGGGGAAGAACACTTAGACCAACTATGGTATTTAATTTAAACAGACTAAACAAAACACAACCACTGGTCTGGACCAAGTGGTTGTGTCTGGTGCCTTGTAACCGGGACCACACAGGTTCGATCCCCAGCTAAAGCACCGATTTTTCTTTCTTTTTTTCTTTTAACAAGTAAACTAATATGTATATATATATATATATATATATATATATATATATAATTATTAGTATTTTAAAAATTTGTTTTAAAATACTAAAACTCTTTTAAAAATCCTACAAAAATTATTTTTAGTTAAACTGATAAAAAGGTTTAATCCACAATTTTTAGTTTTCAAAAATTTATTTATTTAATATATATAATAAATAAATCAATTTTATGCTATTTTATATACAAAAATCTATAAAAATATCAAAACAATCTTATTAATTTCCACAAAAATTATTCTAAGTTTATATAACAATAAACTTTTCTGAAATTATTTTTATTTCAGAAAAATCATTTATTTAATATTTTTAATCAATTTTTGTTAGTTTTAATCATAATTAAATCATAATAAATCCAATTTTTAATATTTTTGCACCAAAATTTTATAGAAATTATTTCTGATTATTTGGAACAGAAATATAATTTTTAAACTAATAATTCTTTAATTTTAGTATTTTTAAATATTAAAGTTAAAGTTTGACAATTTTTTATAAATAGAATTAATATTCTATTTTAAAGAAAATAATTTTGTAAAAATTATTTTTATACTTTAAACACATTGTTGTGACCTTCTTAAATTTAAATTTCATAAAAAGATTTTTGGTTATTTATTTACTAAATTTCTCTCAATTAGCGAATATTTTTAATATTAATCAAACGAGCAATTATCCCCAATTCGAAGCCCTAGAAACTTATACATTTGTAGACTTGATAGACTTAGACATATTTATTACCTTATTATAGGGTGATACTTGACATATTTGGGCAACACACTATTTTTCAAGGGATAACATTTTACCAAGGTGAGTTTACATAGCCCCTTTTCCATTCACTATTTTTTTTTTTTGGGTGAAACATGTTACAACATTCAATTTACAATTCAATCATAAGTGTCTATGTGTTATTCTATGTTGCATTATGTCTTAAACATTACTAGGGTAAGCACATTATTCTAGCATAATCATTAACATTGATAAGCCGACGGTATACAATGATAGATCTATTGGACTGACAATCCCACCCGGATACGTTTACCTCCTACATAGGATAGGTAGCGAGGGTGATTGTTATCGAATTTATAACATAATTGAGTGAACCATGAGCGTATGGGATGGACCACAATATTCTAGTCACAAGGTTTGATTATGCACTCGATTTACCCGATTGTTTTGTTTTCACATATGGACTAGACTTGCCATGACACTCGAATTGTACAAGTTTTTATTCAATTATCAAAACCTATGTAATTCTCACCAACTTTTGTTGACCCAAAACCTTTTCAACTTAACATGTTTCAGGTTCTATTTGCTTGAAGATTTGAATTGATGCTTGAAGATATGTGTATAGTTTTATTCAATTTGATGTACAAATTCTAGAACAATTGTATGTAATTCACTTAAATCATTTAATGGAATTTATTATTCACCATGAGCTACTGAACAATCATCAATACGTGGCACCCCGATGTTTCCGCCATCGGTTGGGGTGTTACACTTGTCGGGGGGCCGGTTCCATCGATGTGGGAAAGGACATCATACCCGAGGGCATGGAGCTTGAATAATTTCACCCCGTCCGAATAGGTTACCTTGTCGCCATCAAGGGTTCGGACTCTGGTTTGAATATTAGTGACAGAGTAAACCGGGTGAAGGGTTTTGGGGTTGGTAATGGCGGTTGCAGGTGATTGATCGGCCATGATGAACAAGAATTAAAACCGAAGAAAAAAAATGAAACAGAAGAAGGGTAGCAGCGGTAGGTTATTAGGTGCTCTAATACCATGTTAATGTGTGTTATTCTCATTGAGTTGTGAATAATCAAGATACAAATATAATAGTGGTTGACTATATTAATATTTATTGATTGACTGAGATTGATTGAGGGCCAACTAATAATATTTGGGGTATGTTTAACGCCGGTGTATTTGAAAACCAATAAATTATGTCACATAGAAATCAACTTTTGTTGAGTTCTACGGGTTTTGACTACTTCAAGTGGCACCATACTTAACTTTTGATTGATTGTTATTTGTATATTTTTGTTATCCACCATGCTTCATTGATTATTTTATACGGCTAATTATCTAAATTAATTATTTTATGTCAAATTGTGAGAACTAGTTGATGTTTTCTTGATTTCTTCTTTACTTTATATGTAAATGAACTTTAATATGTTAGTAATCTTGACCGTCTAATGAATTCTCCCAAAAAGTTTTCATATATTAATTAACACTAGGTTTATAACAATTCACTTATCTCTTCTCTTCTCTTATCTTTTCGCTACGGGAAACATTTTTCAGATTTCAGTTCCTCTTCTCTTTTCGCTACTTAAATTTGGTCATCGCAACCATTTCATAAATCAAAATGTAGTCCCATCCATTTGGAGACAGTGGCAGAGTTGGGAACATGTCCCGGTTCAAGTATCCCACACATGTAAGTATCCCACACATGTGATCCGCTCACAAACACAAGTTAATAATCATGTACGCCACAAAGTATTGTGTGCTGATAAAAATAATTAATAAAAAAAAGTAAGTTAAGGGACTTATCTAGTCTTGGTAGATAAGTAAACAACTTGTGCAATTAATTGCAAACAAGAGAATCCCATATTAAGCGAACATTATGTCACAAACAAATGAACAATAAACATACACATGGGGTTTAGTTACGTCGTGCCAGACTTAGGTGTCTCTAAGTCGCATTTGAGTTCCGCATGTGCCTTAAGTGCTAGGTTCTAGCATAAAACCTGACATTGGACTAAGTAAACATGAAAGTTTCTAAATAAGGAAACTTTGTTGTAAAGCTAAAGGATATGTTCAAATTAGGAAGTTGGTCCAGATAACCGAAAATGGTTTGGAAAAGTGTTGCGAGGTTTTTGGCCCAAAATAACGAAATGTTGGGTTATTGGGCTGTCTTTGGGCCCAATAAGCTTATGCTTGTATAAATGCATTTTAGGGACGTTTGGTAGCCTCTAAATGACTATTGAGAGTTAGAGGTGCATAAATCGGGTTTTTTCAATACCCGGTTCAAATATGGAACCGGTTCCAGGTAGGGTCGGGTATTACTTCGACCGGGTATTGGAAGAACCGGTTCCAGTTCCGGTTCCTAGCATAAAAACTATACCCGGTATACCGGTTCCGGTTTTTCAATACCCAGTTCCGGTTCTTTCAAAACCCGGTTTCGGGTATGGAACCGGTTCCGAGTATACCGGGTATTGAAAAAACCCGGCTATGCTGGATATGGAATTCTTTTTATACAATCACGTTGAAGGGTAGTGCGACTTAGATAATTATAACGCGGTTATAGAATTATTCGGATGAGACGGGTCAATCTTGGGTTGTCGAAGTGGTCAAATGGCAACCCTTCTTGAATCACGAAGTGACCCATTCCTTCCTGAACCGCCTCAACATCAAAATGCTAAATATTCCCGTCGCTTGACATATACTTTTTTGGGTCATGAACCGGGTATTAGGAAAACCCGGTTCCGGGTATTAAAAAACCGGGTACAAACCAGGTCCGGTTCCGGGTACGGTTTTTTACATAGAAATCTATACCCTACGCGTACCCGACGAGTAGGGTCGGTTCCGGTTTTTTTAATACCCGGTTCCGGGTTTTTTCCGGTTCTGAGTTTTTTCCGGTTCCGATTCCAGTTCCGGTTTTTTTGTGCACCTCTATTCAGAGGCTACCTCTTAACAGTCGATAACCTCTGAATGGTTAAGAGGTAACGTGAAGTCTAAATGGTTATGAGGTAATAAGAAATTTTTATAAAAATTTCATCCAAATAAGCCAATTCAATTTAGGATTTCAATTAATACAAACTAGTTGCATTTCAAGTTATTGTAGCAAGAAAACACGTCTTATGGTCACTTTAGCAAACCGAATCATACTGATTGCTTAAGTACGAACCGTAAACAAATTTTACGACATTGAAAACCAATTAACGGTGTAATCCTTGGCAGCATGAGAAGGAACATCTTCAATTACTTTTTCTTGTCCCTTCGGATAGTAGATTCCAGTACGCGTGTCTGGGACCCAAGCACGGCTATCCGAGGGAGATCCACTACACAAGTTCTTGTTCTTAGATTCATCATGGTTCAACCTTGTAGTATCCGAACCTCCGCTCTTTCTATGATATGCCTTTCTTAATGCCGGTCTAAAAAATAAAAGATACAATGCAAGTTTTTATAATTAGAAACTTAAGTCGATCATAAACATATCCCAACAATATGGAAACATTGTAAAAACAATACTTCACAATATCAAAATTAAATCAAATACTTTTTTTTTCATATAAACGGAATGTATGAAATACATGTAAATGAATAAAGATTAGTTACTTGATATAGATGGTATGCATGTTTTGAGCTCCTCTTCCGATTGTTGCAGACATCTTGCAAAAAGAAAACTCTGATATCATTCAGGTTCAACATTCCACCCTCTTTTATACTCACCATTTTTCTTTTTTTATTATTAAATATAAATATATATATTTAAATTTAAATTAAAATAGTAAGTTGATAGCCACAAGAGTTTAGTTTCCCAAGGTACTATCTGGGCCTAAAAACATATTACATATTTACAGCATCAGCTATTTCATTTGTTTCCCAATATCCCCATTCCTACAAGTCATCTAGGGGTGTTCAGAATTCGATTCGAATTCGAAAAATTCGAAATTCGACTTAATTTGATTCGATTATCAAAAATTCGATTCGATGATCAAGAATTCGTATTCGAATTCGATTCAATTCGAGTCCAGTAACTCGAATACGAATCGAATACGAATTTATGATTTTAAATTCGATTCGATTCGAAATTCGATTAAAAATAATACATATTCATTTATATTTAAAAATATATAATTATATATACATATATAACTTTAGAACTTGGGTTAAATTTAAATTTAACCTAAGTTATAAATTAGCCCATTAACAAGCCCAAGCTTAACTAAAGCCCATAACTTAAGTTTTAACCTTAAACGAATTTATTCGAATTCGATTCGAATTCGAGTTTCTTATACGAATTTGAATCGAATTCGAATTGAGTTTTTGATTCGAATACGAATTCGAATCAAATTGGTCAGATTTTAATTGAATTCGAATCAAATACGAGTTCAATAAAAAAAAAAAATTATTCGAAAAATTCGATTCGAATAATTCTAAAATTCGTTATTCGATTCGATGAACACCCCTAAAGTCATCTACACTTCATAAATTTCATTTTAAATAAACAAAAAAATTTTGATTTCAAAATCGATAAAAAGGCTTGTTTATAACTTGTAAGACAACTGTTTTACTTGACACGTTCGAACATTTGTTGGTCTATTTCGCTTAAAAACTGACATTTATGTTATTTCTGAATGATCAGGTTTAAAATTTTTAAGATTAAAATAGTGATAAAAAAAGATGAAAGATAATGATAAGGATGTGGTACCACCATCCATCCCCCATAGTATGGGCATTAAAGGATGACGCCTGAACCAGTCCTCATCTTTCCCGCATAAGTCTCATCTGGATAAACCTTTGGGTCATGCCACTGTTATTTGCATCCACTTTCATGCCATATCCAATCACAACTTCCTCATCTTTTTTTTTTTTTTTTTTGGATTTCAAATAAGAGACAAAAGTTATGAATCATAGGCTCAGAGATGAGTTTTTTTTTTCTTTTTAATATTTGTTGTCATAGGATCAAGATTTTTGTGATCACAAATGTGTAACATATCAAGATAACATTTTAAGTTTCTTGAATTTACTCATTCTTACAGAAACAAGACTGCAAGTGGTCAAATGAACATAACTGATAAAAGTTTTGTTAAAACAATGTTATATATAGGAAAGATCATTGACATGTTTGAATCCCAAGCATTGAATAACACAATTAACTATCACATATAGTGGCGGACCTAAGATTTGTATTCGGGGGGGGGGGGGGGGGGGGGGGGGGGGGGTTGGGATTTTTGCCTACAAACTTTTTAAATTTTAAGAGGGGCACCCGCCCACCTTGACTGAAGTGTGGGTACGCCACTGCTCACATAGTTAATATATGTTTTTCGCATTGATCATCATAAACAGACCCTTACATTGTGTCTCGAGTTTGAATAAGAAAACTACAAATGGAAATTAACATTGGTAATGATAATTTCTTCTCTCTAGTTGTGGATAAAGGAAATAATGCTAACACTTCTACAAGAAAACATTACTCCAGCAGGTTAGGTTGCATATTCAGCTTCTGATACAGAATTCAGGAACCTTTAAAAACTCAAATCTTCTGTTGTTGGCCGCCTTAGAAAGTACCGTAAGCTATTAGCCAAAACCTGAACAAAATAACCATAAAAATTTAATAACAGTACACAAACTTCATGAAGAACAGTTCAAGCACATGCATATATATCTTGGATTTAATGATGTTTCACCTGTTGAAGCGGCTCGATAAGGGATTTACCCTTGTAATTAACATGAAATTTAGCCTTAGCTAACAAGCCCTACATCACATAAATCGTAGTTAATAAATCAAATTTTGTTCAAGATTCTAGCTTTACCGAAAGGCGGTAAAATATACGGGTCAGGAAGGTAGGGTAATGGGTTGTTTGGGTTATTTTTTTATATGGATCCAAACGGGTTACGCCGAGCCCACTCGTCAACACTTTTTTCCCATTTCTTATTTCTATAGTAATTATTGTATTTAATTAAACTATAAAAACTATGTTAGTAGTCCAAATTTTTTCACATAATGAGATTTAGGAGTTTTAAGCATTTGAAAACATTTTGTCCAGTGTTTGAGATGGTTGACCCATTTTGACCTGTTTTCTTTTGGGCTAATTCCTTGAAAAGGTATTAGCAAATCAACTCAACCATAAATTATTTTGTCCATGTAACTAACTTTAAACAATTTTCTCATTTAAGATAACCACTTGCAGTTTTTTCTGTTTTGGGTATGTGTGCCATGCTGAAAATAACTTCGCGGTTACCCGAAATAGAAAAAATCTGAAAACTTGTATCTTTTATGGGTGAGAAAATACAATATTATCTAGAATATATATTTTTGTAAAGATTACCCTTTTATGCAATAGGCCTTCTGATTTTAACTAAATCTAAAAATTTGTCTGTTTGACCCGTGGAAATAAATTTTAACCAAAATCGATCCATGTTTAGGTAAATGGGTCAGAATTACGGGTCTGCTTGGTTTTAAAAAAGCGAAAAGCGCACAAAAGCGACAATGTCTAAACTGAGGCGAGAAGCGCCAAGCACAAAAGCGCACCGCTTTTCGTACCCGAGGCGCAAATAATTATATCACTTTTTATATATTTCCTATAGGTTTCTAGCATCATTTACCCAAAATTTTAAGAAAAATAAGCTTTATATATGTTTTAGTACGGAATTGCATACATGTACAACATGAAAATCATGTTGTACAACAAACTAATGCACAATAGTCAATTTTTTGCAAAGAAATCGCGCCACTTGTGGGCTTTTTTGAAAAAAGCGCACCTTAAGCAACCAAAAGCGCAAGGGCTTGAGCCTTGTTGAGCTTTGAACCTAGGTGCGCCTAAGGCGCTTTTTTAAACCAAGCGGGTCTGTAGCCTATGGATTTCCAGATTATTAATTTTTATACTTTATATAACAGATATTATTAGTTCATTACCTCAGTGTCAAACTCTCCTGATTCTACTGCAACATTTATATCAGTAGATATCTTTACAAGATCTACCAGTAACCCAGGGCGATCTGCTGTTTCCACCGACAGTAAACTGCATAATTTAAGCCCTGATTAACATAAGTTTCATATTTCCAAATTAATCTGCTGGAAGCTGACAGCCATGATAATTATGTACCTTCGGTTAGGCCCATCATCATATACATGTATGCGGGTTGCAATGTCCACATCAAGCTGTATTAGACTATTAGTTTACCAGTTGTCATTTGTTCATAGAGACTAATGTAAATTACCAAATGTTTCTATAAAATCTGAAATCACAAGCAACTGATTTGACTCTTTAAGATCAAACGCCCTGATTTAAGGACAGCAAGATTTACTACCTTATGTTTTGGTGCCTCGATACCAAAAGCTTCCCCCATTGCTAACTGAGCACTTGATTCCTGGATCATTAATTTCATAAATTTTAAATTAATAAATATTTAAGGGCACGGTAGTGATTAAGAACGAAAAGAAAATCGCTATGATACCGGGTGATATTCAAGAAGATTGCTAATAATTGTTAAACGAATCGCCTCCAGCAATTCTGGGTCCTCAACTTTGCGCCCAGTTGAGCTGCAAAAAGAACCCGGTCCGCATACGAATAAGCCAGATTTTTAGAAGTAATACTACATGATTAATAAAAAAATTGATATAATTAAAATTAATCGACTACAGTTATAAAGATTAATTTAAAAGCTTCCAGATTACCCTTCCTTGATAATAAAACGGATCAAGATTCATTTTTTATGAAGTATTTACTTGACCACCTTGCAGAACTAAATAAAAGAAAGATCCAGCTAAATTCTTACGTTTTTGTTATCGAGAATTTGGTGTGCTTCCCAGAAGAATCCAGATGAACATTTGCTTTGACAACATTCAGTCCAAGATTCGTAAGAGCTCCCATCTGTGTTTATATCCATTTTTGCACAATCAAATAAACACGTAAATATAATTTTTTTGTTACAGATCATGAAGGATCATACAGTGTCAAGAAGAGCACCAAGACGATCTCCGAATGTAACTTGTACCACAGTTGCATCAAGATCTGAGTCCTGATCTATGATCACCTTTGGCACAGGGATTTCATCAGTTTCCTGATAAATTCCAACCTGTCAAATGATGATACCGACGAAATTAGCTAAATTTAAAAGCAACAAAACTTGAATATTATAAAAAAAAATGTCTTTTCTTGAATCTTGATACCTCTAAAGCAGTGGATGAAGCTTTTGGAATGAAAGTACTCAATGAATTATATGACAATCTGGGTAAAACCCCATATCAGCAAAATATAACAATTAACCAACCCTACATACATTCTGGATCCTGATGCTAAATATCCAATAATTTTTTGATTATTCATTTATTTAATTATTTGGATGTTAAATAAGTAACAGTATAATATCAAATCTGGAATAACAATCAAAGAAACCCTAGAAAACATAATGATATAAAACAAAACACACAATGCAAGGTAGCTTACTATAATAAAAGTGGGATATTAATGTATTAAGTGGAGTTACCTTGATCTGGGAGAAACAGCAATGTAGTTGAGGGGATTAGGACCAATGAAAATGGAAGGTTTAGTAATGGGTTGGTTTGAAAATGCAACCAAATGGTTGTAAATACCACAAGAAGCCATGGATGTGCAATCAGGAAGATGAGATATTTGTTGAGTTGGTGTGAATGATGACTGAACTATTATTATTATTATTAATGTTTCAAACCTACCAGTAAGTACATAGCTGTACTCTCCTACCATGGTATCCGAATATTCGTCTACATTATTTTTCTTTACAAGATATTTTACTGAGTTATTTAAAAAAAAGTCAATAATATTTTTTTTTATTAATTAAGAATATTGGATTTTGGTAATTAAACAGTAACTTATTTGATGTTAATAATCAATAGGGAGCAATGTGACATATGACTTTAACTGTTAGAATGTTATACATATTTTGTCCATTCTCTTCAACTATCATCATCATCAGGGGGCGGTGTGTTCACCGACAGTGACAAAGATTGACCCGAAACTTCGGTGGGTCGGAAGTCACAGGGGGTCGAAAATCACTAGTTTCGAGGGTCGAAGCCGTATATACCAAAAATTTTCTATACGAATACTATATAATCAGAACTACTAAGCGAAAATTCGTGGGGGTCGGCCGCCCCTCCCCGCCCCTTAAGAGCTGCCAATGTTCACTGAGGAAAACACCTCTCGCACACCTTAAAATCGGCACACACACAATCCCACAACCCAAATTGACACACACCTCTCTCTTCTCCCCAACACGCATACACAATCCCACAACCAAATCAACAGGCACCACATAGTAATGGTGTTGCCAGTGAGGTAGGGATACCCAAGAGGGGTTGCTGAGCGCAACCCGCCCCTTGTTATTTTTATTATTATCATAACTTCTAATAGTAGAGTAGTCTTGCTTTTTCATCATCTTATCTTCCTGTTTTATGCTCTCACATTATCACATAAAAACTTGCCAATAGTTCAACCTGATCACAAAAATTCAACAGCAAATTCTAACCGAATCCAAAGCTCGGACGCAAACACCAACTTCCACTCCAGTGACAATCGACGTAAAACAATATGTTATCAAAAGTTTGAGTCGTAAACCAGATTCGAATCAAAATACGCTTGGTATAACCAGTATATCATTCATTATCGGCTATAAAGTTCATTAAACATGAATGAAAAATAATATCTCAATTGAACAACACTGAAAAAAATATATATAGAATGTGACACCTCTAAACCTGTAATGATCACCTTCCTCTAATATATACACTTATACACCATCAGTATGAATCACTATTTGTACAGTAAAAAAACTCAGAAATTATAATCAGGTTTTTTCACAAATATTTACCTATGATAATGTTGATGTGTCAGACAAGTAGATATTCCGGCGCGACTTATTAACAACCACCGGGTTTCCTGACCCATCAAGTTCAATAACAGCAGTGTCACCTTGGTCAAACTGGCCACTAAGAAGTGATTCACTCAAAGGATCTTCAACTATTAGAGTTAGGGCTCGCCGAAGAGGTCTTGCACCATAACTTCTATCGAAACCTTGTTCACAGATAAGCTCCATTACGGGTTTAGTCACCTCTAAACTAATTCCAAATGAAACGAGCCTTTTCTTCACCTCTTCGAGCATCATGTTTAATATCTCGAGCATCTGCAAAGACAAAAAACATTGTGGCTCAATATGAGTGCCTTTGAGATATATTAGATGTCGTAATTTCAATGTTTTTGCGTATAAATGGGTCAATTCAAGTCATCGCAAACGAAAACTAGACCAAAGGTTACCAGTCTTATGTATTTTGACAGATTCTTACGGCAATAATGTTGTCTCGTAATCAAAGTTAACATATTAATTAACTATATAATCTTTTTGAAATACATGTTTTGACCCGTTACCCAATCTTACCACCTCTATGAAAGATGACTTATTCGGATTGCAAATAGAAAAACAGCCATTAATGAGAACAAACCTGAGTCTTTTCAAGAGAACGGAACACAACAACTTCATCAATCCTGTTAAGTAACTCGGGCCGGAAATAAGCCTTAAGTTCTTCCATAACAAGTGACTTCAATCCAGCATAAGAAGATGCTGACTCATCATCATCAAGCATAAAACCAATAGAATTATGTCTACCCTTGGCGATAGCAGTGGACCCCACGTTAGATGTCATCACCACTAATGCATTCTTAAACGATACTCTACGACCCTGCATGACAAGTGACAACAAAAGGTTATTATTAAAAATTAACTTCTTAGTTGTGTTTTTTTTTAGATTTGCCGGATTTACAAACCTGAGAATCGGTGAGGTGGCCATCTTCAAAAATCTGAAGAAGAATGTTGAAGATATCGGGATGGGCTTTTTCTATTTCATCAAGAAGGACAACAGTGAAAGGGCGTTTACGGATAGCTTCAGTGAGGGTCCCACCTTCACCATACCCTACATAACCTGGTGGTGAACCTATTAGCTTGCTGACTGTATGTCTTTCCATGTATTCACTCATGTCTAATCTTAGCATGGAACTTTCCTGTAATTAAATAACATCCCGTCACAAAAAAATAAATAAGTAAATAAATACATTTCTAGTCGGAAATTCCATCTTTTCAAGCTCTAATTTTGACTACCCTAAATTTGTAAGGCCTCTTCATTTTCATTTTATTATGTTTTATTGCACGTCAAAAATAAAACCAACAGGAAAATGGAGTTTTCAGACAGATGAATAATTACCGAGCCAAAATAAGATGCTGCTAGAGCTTTCGTGAGTTCAGTTTTGCCAACTCCGGTGGGCCCACAGAAAAGCATGGCTGCAATAGGTCTGTCGGGATCTTTCAAACCTACACGTGATCTCTTAACAGCACGGCAGATGGCATCCACAGCTTCATCTTGACCACAAACTCGTTCTTTTAATCGCTCATCAAGTCCCACCAATAGCATTCTTTCATCAACAGTCAACTGCTGAATCGGAATTCCTGACCATAATGAAGCAACTTCTGCTATTTCACCAGCTCCCACTATTGTAGGCCTAAAAGTAACACATCAATTATTTACAATAAAAAACAATATCCTGAGGAATTTGGTGTAAAAATCAACGAAAAGCATAAAATGAGCATACTCTTGGTCATCAGCTGTGGAAGGCAAACCAGTCTCATTGTCGGTCTCCTGTGGGTCAACAAGATTGCTGCGTCTGCTTGCCAAAACCTGATTTCAGATTGCATCTATGTTATTGGATGTCATAAGGGTCAAATTACAAATTTTAGCTAATAGGGAAACAAGTTGAAAGTCGCTTAAAGTCTATTTTATATTTTCCGTGCATACAACTACAACCTCTCCTGAGCGAGTTATTAAATTATTTAACGAGTGCCAGTGGCGGATCTAGAAACATTTTTCAGTAGTAACGTTTTTCATTTTTTTCATTTTAGTAGTAACGTTTTTCAAATTTCGTAAAAAAAACCAAATTTTCCACTAATTTTCCACTACGCGCGCGAAGTTGAGCCACAACGTCCGCACCCCCTGCTAACAAGCTACATCCGCCCCTGACGAGTGCAAGACAACCAGGCTGTTTTCACCATATACCAAAAGAGACTGGTTTCTACACAAGCCCATTTAACCCGTTACCCAACTTGTCCAACCCGTTAGATCAAAGCAATGTGATGACTCATTACCACATCATGCATGGCCTGAACAGCTTTAATTTCTTGCCAATAATCATCAGGTGATTTCGAAAGTATGTCGGTCTGTTGTTCTTTTTTCTTTTTATAAGCAGACATTCTTGCTCTACTGCCTGCTTCATCAATTAGATCAATGGCTTTATCTGGAAGATATCTATCTGGAATGTATCTTGCTGACAGGTAGACAGCTGCATTTAGGGCGTCCAATGTGTATTTACATTTATGATGAGCCTCATATTTTTCCTGCAATCCCATCAGAATCCTGATTGCATCTTCCTGTATTTTTATACCATAATTTCAAAATTAATGCCATATTTTATGATATTAACAAAAATTGATACATATGTATAGATGTCATCAGTTACCTGATTCGGTTCTTCAATTAGTACAGGCTGGAATCTACGTGCCAATGCTTGATCTTTCTCAAAATGCAATCTGTACTCGTCCATAGTCGTAGATGCGATACACTGTAATTTAAAATTCTTGGTTATAAAACAAAAAAAGATAGCTCACATAAAACTACGGATGGTTAGACATGTGTGTTTAACTGATAGTGTAATATTGAGTAATCGGAATCAGATAATCAGGTGTAACAAAAAGAACTGTAAATGAAAAAGTTTATGTGTCCATGCTGTTTTTTCGTTGTAATAATTAGATAATCACTTGGTTGAATGTTTAACATCATCTCACTATTTAAGAACAAATGGATAAAATGACTAATGTGACATATTTGTAATAAAATGACTAATGTGACATATTTGTAATAAAATGAGTAAAGGTCTCAAATAAGCATATAAGATTAAAAGGAAGGGTAAATAGACAGTTTTTGTTTTAGCATATGAAAATCAATAATGTTGGTTTTGGCAACCGGGATGAAAATGATTGTTCAACCAATAATCATTGTAATTTCAAGTCACCATAATCAGATAATCAGCTACAATACACACATCCGTACCACTAATAAAATAGCAAAGAGTATTGCTGGCCTGCTTTACTACATATAAATGGAGATAGAATTGAAAATGGTTTGAGGAGAAAAAAAGGAACCTGTAATTCACCCCTCCCAAGGGATGGCTTCAAAAGATTGCCAATGTCAAGTCCAGACCCTTTGTTACCTCTTCCAACAGTGCCCGACCCAATTAGCGTATGAACTTCATCAATGAAAAGAATCACATTGCCTGCATTCCCATATTACAAACATATGAATCAAATAATGATATAAAATATTAAGAGGTTTCATGCATTACATCTTACCCTCCTCAGACCCTACCTTAGCTTTGCTATAGGTGGGATTAACTGAGTATGATGATGATGATGATGATGATGATGATGATGCATTAGAAATACACTTTTGGTAGCTTTTAAAACAACCAGTTTCCTTTTAAGCGCTTTTTTATACATTTTTTACACCTTTAATTGAACATGATCATGAACTTAAAAATTACAAAATTAGCGCTTACCCGACTCCTTGACCTCTCTAATTAGAGAAGTTACACGTCCCTCTAATTCCCCCCTCTCTTTTGCACCAGAAATTAATAAACCAATATCCAATGACATAACGCGCTTCGTCTGCAGGCAAACAAATTAAGAAGTTAACAGAAACCTAAATTCACGAAACTGAATATATACACATCAAACTGATAAAAAGAAAACACGACCCACCAAGAGAAACACAGGAACATTTGCATCCGAAATACGAATAGCCAACCCTTCTGCAATTGCGGTTTTCCCAACCCCAGCTTGACCAAGAAGAATCGGATTATTTTTAGTTCTTCTGCAAAGTATTTGAACAATCCTTTCAACTTCCGTTTCCCGCCCAATCACCGGATCAATGAGCCCATTACTAGCACTAGTTGTAAGATCCACACAGAATTGTTCCAATGCACTTTTGCCTACAAAAGCCCAATCATAAATTACTCTATATTAACATTAACATACAAAAACATAAACAACAATGCTTTAAGACCTTCAAAAGAGTTACCTTTTGCGTTTTCTTGAGGCGTCTTACCAAAAGACGATTTCTTTAACGTTTGTCTAGACGCAGGAGGCTCTCTCCCATCTTTAGCAAGCTCTCCTTGTAATCTTGACACCGCCACGTCAGCTAACTCGTTCAAATTCGCTCCTAACCTGAAAAAACATAATCAAATCATCAAACCAAACTCAAATGCATTATGCATCTCATTCTCTAATCTAATTCTCTGATCATAACTAACTAACTTTTGAAGAACACGGGCAGCACTGCCATCATCAACAGTAAGCAAACCAATAGCAATATGTTCCGGCGCAATAAACTTATAACCCATAGTTCTCGAATACTCAACCGCCGCTTCAAACACGCGTTTCGTACTATTCGAAAACGCCACATCCGTAGCCGTAGCCGATACCGACTCAGCGGACTCACCCTCCTTCTTTTCGCCCTCTTCGTCGGCCCAAATACTCCGAACCGCTTCACGGGCAGCCTCAATACCAATCCCACTTTCAAGAAACCCATTTGGAGACCGATCCTCAGCGATCAAACCCAACAACAGATGCTGAGTAAACACCATATCTTTCCCTAAACCCCTAGCTTCTCGTTGGGAAAACATCACTGCTTTAATTGCTCTCTCAGTAAATCTTTCGAACACACCTGCTACAACATAGAACGACCCACGTCTTTTTCTCAAAAGGGTCGTATTATTCTTCGATTTCAAAGGCTTATGAGCAATCGATACCCCAAAATACGATGACCTTGATGAAGATGAAGCTGTGCAGGTAGTTGAACAAGTGGGTCGGGTGGGTCGGGTGTAAGATTTGGAAGAGAAGCGAGAAACGGGTCGGGTTAAAAGGGGTGGGGCGGAATCGAGTCGGTAAATGGACAGAGGAGATGAATATGAAGATGATGAGACTTCCATGGAATAATAATAAATATTAAATACAAATTATATACAGAAATTGAAGAACTAAATGGAGTTGAAGAGAAGAGAGATGAATTTAATTATAGAGATTGAAGAAACTGTGTGTGGTTAATATAATCTACAATTGATACATATGTGAAGCAAGAAGAAGAAAAAGGAAGATGATGAAGAAGAAGTCTACACGTTACAGGTTTGGTTGAAATGATGATTTCTTTGTTGGGTTGATTATTAACAATTAACAATATTAATAATATATAAATAATAATAATAATAATAATAATAATAATAATAATAATAATAATATTGCGTGAGATGATAGGCTGCCGTTAATTTTAACGTGACGGTTGGTGGTGGTCAAAGAAAGGGTAAGTCGGTTGGTTCCTTGTATTGATTTAAGGTAAGATGCCAAAATAGAGGTTGCTTGTAGGAATAAGATGGACGATTTAACGGTCAACCAAAAGCGCACGCAACGGTTTCTCCTGTTCAAATTTTGATACCTTATTCCTTAGACCGGGTATACCGGTGGCGGTAATGTGAAACGGGTGTGGATTGCCTCAAAAACGCCCCACACTGCCTCCCGGGACGTTTTCCTTCTTTTTTCGGCTTTGACGTGAAAATGTTCACGGCGTAGAATTTCTTCTTTGTGGGCCAATAACATTCTTTTGTTTGGAGTGGAGGGCGTGAATCTTCATCACCACTACGTTTGGTCTTATGTGATTTCTTGTTTTATAGGGTTTATGTTTGGATTTTGAGAGTCAATTTAATAAATTTGAAATATGGCCTGGCTGGGCTAGTTTTGACGAAAAAAATGAGTTTAACTGGTTAACTTTGGTTTTGGGAAACGATATATAAGGATGGTTGACTTGGGTGGGTTGGTTTTGACGGTTTAACGGTTTGGTTTTACCGACTAGAAATTGTTTTTTTTTTTTTACTTCTTATTATCTCTTTGTTTAAGAAAGATAAAATGAGCACATTGTTGGTTGTATATTCTTGTGTTTGTAAAGGGAATTTGGGAATGGTGGGGGTGAGATGTCTTGATTACGTCTGTGTGATACTTTGAATTATTTTATAAGTTGATCAATTATTGTCTTTTAGAAGTCTAAGTTGTTTGATTACATAATTAGGAGGTTTTTATTCTTTTTATATTATTGTTATTATCCATCTCAAAAGGTTGATGTTCTTTAGAGTGTAATTCAATAAATAATCATTTGTGGATTTACATGTTAGTTAATTAGTTTGTATAACGACATATTGATTGAATTTTATGGAGTTTTCAACTCTATATTTTATGTATTCTTCATTAGTCAAAATCTGTTATTGTATTGAATGAAAAGTCAAACACTATATTTCTAGATGAAATAAATATTATATTTACATAAAAAACAGTTATTTATTATAGTATTTAAAAGTTATTACAAGTTGTTAGGAATTTTATGGATGCTAAATTGTTGATTTTGAAACATATATGCTAACTATTTTCCTGTAATTTGTTTTGTTTTTTTGCATTAGTTGTAAAAGATAGATTGGCAGCAAGAAAATTCTAAATGGAAAAGGTTAACAAGTACATCTTTGAAGCTGAAAGATATTGAACATTTTCTTCACATTTTCTTTAAAATGCATCCTCACTCTAATCAAACTCAAACACAAACTCTTTTACTCGTAAGTAAAACTAAACTTGAGAGGCAGTGTTCCCACACCTCCTTCCCGTCATATTTTTTTGAAAACTTCATAGAACGTAATACATACATTTTCAAGGAGTATTAGCAAACAAGATAAAAAATGTGCCAAAGGAATTTAATACATAAACAAATAGAACACCTACGTAACATGTGTGTAACATCATCTTTATAAACAAAAACGTTTGTTAAATAGTCTTTTTAAAAGTCTGGTATAAATGTATAATTTATTAAGTAACTGTTTTAAATACTCCTTAAAGAAAATGCTAACGTTAATTTAATCAAAATTTGCATAATTGATTTTTGAGTCAAAAAATATGATATCCAATACTCCTTAAAGAAAATGCTAAAAATTTTTGCAAAAAAAACTTAAATATTCTTTCAGTACAATTGTGTCTTTTCAATTGTAGATCAATCTACATTTGGTTTAATGTTTTAAAACATGTCTAAGAATAAGGTGGACGCATTTTCTAAGACAGGTTTAAATTTCGCAAATAGGATAGAGGTGCACAAATCAGATTTTTAAAAGAACCCGAATCGGATTTCCGGATACGTCAAATGATTGTCAACAACTAATTGTCATAATCCAAAACAGGTTTTATTAGATTTGAAAGTCCATAAAACTCGATCCTTTAGCATACGAATATAATTATCCAAAGAGATTTTTTTTTAAAGTTTGGATTCAAAAAAAAAAAAAAAAAGCAAGGAAAATGAAAATATGCACATGCAAAATTTGACTCAAAAATCAATTTTTTAATCTATTTTTGAAATTTTTATAAGTTACATAGCATAAATTCATTAAAAACATAGAAAAAAATAAATAAACTCACTAAACTCATATTTGTAGATTCTTACGAGTAACCTAACTAAATTTGATTAAAGAAAAACCAAATAAATAATAAAAATATAGGATAAACTCAATAAAAATTATATAATAATTATGAAACCGGATCTAAAAAAGTCTGGATCGGATCCGTAAAACATCCAGTGAATTGAAAAGGTTGAAATTTGGATTAGATCTGGTAGGATCGTATCCGATTTTAAAAAAATATGATTTCCCATAAAAAGCAAATAGGATAGAGGTGCACAAATCAGATTTTTAAAAGAACCCAGATCGGATTTTCGGATAGGTCAAATGATTGTCAATAACTAATTGTCATAATCCGAAACAAATTACATAATATTAATAATCAAACTAAATGAATAGTACTTAAAATGAATAGTAAAAATATTAATATTTTATTTATATTATTATTTTATTTAAAAACTTTATTATATTATATACTGTTAATATATTATACCGATCCCGACAATACCGATACCGATAACACTAAAACCGAGAATCCATATATTATGTAATTATATACTGTTAATATATTATACCGATCCCGACAATACCGATACCGATAACACTAAAACCGAGAATCCATAAATATGGGTACCGATACCGATCCCGAAACCACTCGGTTTGGTATCGGTTCGGTTCGGTACGGTATCGGGACGGGACGGGACGGGATCGGTATTCGGCCTTATATGCTCATCTCTAATTAATATATTATATACTATTATTTTATTCAAAAACTTTTTATACCGATCACGACAATACCGATACCGAACGGTACAGTATCGGTTCGGTATCGGTACGGTACCGGTATGGTATCGGTATTTTACCTTAAAATACCGATACCATACCGATCATGTACCGATACCGATAATACCGAAACCGAAAAGCCATAAATATGGGTACCGATACCGATCCCGAAACCACTCGGTTCGGTACGGTATCGAGACGGGACGGGATCGGTATTCGGCCTTGTATGCTCATCCCTAATTAATATATTATATACTATTATTTTATTCAAAAACTTTATTATATTATACACTATTAATATATTATATACTATTATTTTATTCATATTATTTTATTAAAAAAATTTATTATATTATATATTATTAATATAAATAACATAATCTTATGTAATTTTGTTACCAATTTCATGTGTTACCTTATGTGTATATTTCTTTGTTTTTTTTAAAGTTTACAACCAAAATGGAATCTCGATTGTATAATTCATTGATTGATTAACACCTCATCTAAATCTCGATTGTAAAACGGGCAACGCGCGTGATTTTATACAACTAGTTTTATTAGATTTGAAAGTCCATAAAACTCGATTCTTTAGCATACGGATATAATTATCCAAAGAGATTTTTTTAAAAGTCTGGATTAAAAAAAAAACAAAGAAAATGAAAATATGCACATGCAAAATTTGACTCAAAAATCAATTTTTTAATCTATTTTTGAAATTTTTATAAGTTACATAGCATAAATTCATTAAAAACATAGATAAAAAATAAACTCACTAAACTCATATTTGTAGATTCTTACGAGTAACCTAACTAAAATTGATTAAAGAAAAACCAAATAAATAATAAAAATATAGGATAAACTCAATAAAAATTATATAATAATTATGAAACCGGATCTAAAAAAGTCTGGATCGGATCCTTAAAACATCCAGTGAATTGAAAAGGTTGAAATTTGGATTAGATCTGGTAGGATCATATCCGATTTTAAAAAATATGATTTCCCATAAAAATCAGTTTTGGCTTATTTTTCAAATTCATTTTAGTAAAATAGGTTGAACCGTGGAGCTCATGAATAAAGCATAATAATATCAAATGATTAAGCAGTATACAAAAAACATAATCTTAGTTAATACTTGTGCTTAAAGACATCTCTGGAAAAATTAGGCCATATCCTTAATTTAGCGGGCATGCTCCAACCTAATCAAGTAGTATATTTCAAGCAAAGCCTGTTAGGGGGGGGGGGGGGGGGGGGCATACGACAAGGGGTCATGGTTACCTTTACCGCCCAACAACACCACCGCCACCCCTTGCGGCTTGTTTATTTTTTGGTGTTCTCGGTTGGTTATTACCAAGAGGCAAACACAAAAGTTCATATACTTGGATATGGATTTGACATGGCACTGCAGGAATGGTCATTTGGTCAAGCATATGGTACTTTGCCTAAGGTGCCCATTCCCCTGACAGCAAATCAAGATGGACACGAGCTTAAAATCAGACAATCATGTCCTTGCTTGGGCCTGAAAATCAGACAATCATACCTCTACTCTACTTGGGCTTAAACTGTTAAACAAATATATATTAGTTTATGGAAGTCGGATACAGGATGCTAATCATGTGTCCATGTCCCACTACATTGGATCCGCCCTGACATGAAACAACAAAAGTAAAAACCCAATCTAACTTTTGGGAAAACAAACCAATCTCCTTTCCTCAAAAACACCTTTTGCCACAAACATCTAGAATATAATGTTGCTTACAAGGAAAGACACACTTCTGAGTTGTATGCAATCAAGAAAGATAAGATGTCCTTATCCTAATAGTATGCGACCAAATACTAGAGGTAGATGATTGAGTGGGTCGGTTAGATCATCTAAGTCAATAATCATGCGCTAATGAAGATTATAAAATAACATGACTGCAATAATCATCTAAGTCATAATTCGATTTAAAAAAACCTATCAAAATTTTTGACACCTCGAGTCTCGACCCATTTGATCCGTTCCACTTTTACCTAATTTTGTGTCAATTTTACCGGTTTAACATCGAACATGATCCACAAATAGACTCTCTCATAGGTAAATTGTGATTTTGCAAGTCAAAAGATGATTATATTACTTCAAGATATATTCCGGTAAGCGAATATCTTTACCATTAAACATTGTCATGATAAATTATTAAAGAAAAGCAACAAGAAGAGAGTTTCAAAGTTCAACCTGACCGTTTGTACCGTTACAATCTTTTGTCTCTGAAAGTATGTCAGAAATGAACTTTATCAAAGAACAAAGCCCACCCAAGAAATTGTGATCAATAACACCATTACCATCTGTAACATGTGCAAAATCAATAAGTTTGACTTCTGCGTTTGACCGAGCATCTTTTAATGCCAACCTCTTTTCAAAGATGAACAAAAAAGAACAAGCATAGAAGTGGTAAATTGTTTGATCTTCAAACCATGCCTTCAATTCCAACAGTTGAGCCAAAATCCCATTAGGCCCACCATAAACTAAAGCCGCTAAAGAACAATCCGGGCCTAGGCGCAAATCCGTTTCCGTCTCTGCAGATGGGTTAGAAGAAACAAATTTCCTAAGAAGTAGTCTGACATCATTTGGGTCGGTTTTACGTATATCATTTCTATGAGGCTTGTAAAACCCTGATTCATCATTTATGAAGATTTGCAGCCCGGATAGCCTGAATCCTAATGGAATACTGGTGCTTTCCCTGTCCTTTTTTAAGCATTTTGCAATGTACGCCTCAGAAGCTCCTGGGGCCCATGTTCTGGACCCGATTTTGATGTCCATTACAGACGGGTTGGCTCGACCTGATGTAAGATCTTGCAACACCATGTGAGGGTGGTCAGACCCAGTAGACGCCTTCATGATTTTGGTGCCATAGTATATAGGGAAGAATTTGCGTATGTGTTCTGGAATACTAGTGTTAGAAGAAAATGATTCATAAAAGGCTACTTCTTCAGACCCGCGATTATCACCCTGCAGAGGTTTGTAAAACCTGCCTGAATCATCAATGAGTGGACCAAGCGTCCCGAGCCCAGCTTCATGTCCAGCAACCTGATGATCTGGGGTCTTGAGCATGTCTATTATCACAAGAACTGGAGAAAACTGAAACCAACTTTATATAATGAGCATGCCTACTATCAGATTGCAATTAAGAATATTGAAACAAATTGCAAGTTGCAATACCACTTGGGACCTTCCACCAGACAAGAGAATGAGAATATATGCTTAATAAATAATAATCCATTATATGCATGCATGTATAAAGGTCTAAAATAGACTAGTATAAGATTCATAAGTTGTATTGGTTGTTTCTAATTGAACGCATCAAGAAGCCTTTATCTCTTTAACTTTTACTTGATGTGCCCATTATATTCTAAACTGGAGAAAAAAATGCTTCTTAATAATTTCCAGATGCATCAAATATATACCCCACATCAGATTTTCTGTCATATTTCAAGATTTATGATTCGTGCAATTTCATTCATTTTGCAAATTGTTACCCCACTCATGGCCAATTTTCTAGCATAATAAAATCAAAAGTAGGCCATGTGTTGTGGAATAACAATCCACCACGTTAAGTAGCAAAAAGTGATGTCGCATCACCGCCAAATAAGAACTAGAGCAATAACTAAGTGTTGTGGATTGTGGAATAACTAAAACAAAAATAAAAAAAGAAACAAAGAATGTGATTAGTTTAGATTGGGGTGAGGCCCATCATCATCCCCACTTTCTTCCCATTAACGTTGTTATTCCAATGGCAACGAAAGTGAATGCCGCCCCCATTAACAAGGGGGCGTGGGTTAACTATTGCAATGGTGAGGTGGCTTGGGCGCCATTCCACAAAACAAAGCCTAAGAGCATGTTTTGGACACGCTCTGAGCAAATTTAATACCACTTAAGCTAACAAATTGAGACTAAAAGACACATAAACTTATCATCCGTCAACTAATCTAATCAGTTTAAGCAAAACCAAGCCGCATTAGCATTTGTTTTCATCCTTTAAAACCTCATAGCATCTCTAAAGTAATGCCTAAAATAACAAACAATTTACCTCAAATCACACAGGGTTTAACAAAGCTTTCAACTTTTGACTTAAAAGAGTTGCAAGATAAGAGAAGACAAACAAAGAAACCCACTGATGCATTTCATCAAACACCTAATAGACATAAACAAAAGCCAATCAAACGAGAATAAAGATAACATACATATACGATCTTTTCAAGTCAACCCCACGAATCATCGAATAACAATAACATGCATATAAAATTGCCCCTAAAAACTAAGAAATAAATAATCGATTTAACATGGCCAGTGTTTATTCTTCAATGCATGAACTGAATGAACCCTCTCACAACGGTTTTTACAGAAACTAACAACAATGGATGCGAAATCAAACGCAGAGTTCAATTGGGTACAGATTAAAAACATGAAAGACTAAATGCAGCGTTAAAATAGTGGGAAATTATTATAGATTAATAATTACCTGAAGTTTAGAGAGAGAGAGAGAGAGTAACTGATTTAGATTGAACAGAAGTAGATGACGATCCGGTTGTTAAGAACGCATTACCTGATGTTAATCGCCCTTCAAAAAATTTGAATTCATGCCCCTGTATTTTCACATGTTTCTACTTTTGATTGTTCTTTTTCTGAAGTGATAGAAAATTAGTAAATGAGTTGCACACATTTTTGTTTGATTAAAGTTAGCATACTATCCGACATTGTGCGCATATAATGTATATATGTGTGGCCCTCGGGGGGCAAAAGTAAAGTTGCACTAGTTTTAACGTTATTTTACTAACTTCGTGAAAATAACGTTAAAAACGACGGACGGTTAATCATGCATCATGTGGTGGCGTTGACAGCTAAAAGACAAAGGGGTACATGCACTGATTAGGTTTGTCCTGATTGCTAAGTGTTTTGTGCCTTATGTCCAAGGCTTGATACCAAACCACATCGAGCCGGGGGTCTCACTGGAAGCAGCCTCTCTATTCTTAGGGGTAGAGGTAAGGCTGTGTACATCTTACCCTCCTCAGACCCTACCTTAGCTTTGCTATAGGTGGGATTAACTGAGTATGATGATGATGATGATGATGATACTATCCGACATTGTATTCCCGGATTTCTTCTTATCGCTAGCTCCTTGCTAGCTATTGAATAAAGTTTGTTGGTCGTTCAAAAAAAAAAAAGTTAGCATACATTCAGTTTGTTCATTAAATTTTGGTTATGGTTATTTCGGTTATTAACCGAAAATATCAACTAAAACTAACTTTCCCTTAAAGTTTAAAAATTAAAAGCCAATGGGTATATAACATAAAAAAAATGGAACTTGCCATGCTAAACTTAATTTGGATTTTTTTTATAAGATAAACAAGACTGCACTTTTTGGTTAAACAACCAATAGGGGATATCTTTATATAAGATATTTATCAACAACAAAAAAAAAACTTAAGTTTCTTATTATAAGTTCACTTACATACAAGTTAATTTTGTTACATGTGTACTTCTATCTTAGTAAAAATCTCTCCATGGCCAATAAAAGCATATGTGACAATTTTTTTAGTTTTGGTAGTAAAGGGTAAAATAGGAATATTACTTAAAAACCTATTTCCCCCATGATTTTTAAATGGCTATAACTTTTTCATATGATAATATTTTTTTTTTAAAATACATTATATTAACGAGCATTTAATTATCTTTAATTTGAGTAGCATATTGATATAGTTTTCTTAGTGTTAAAAAATTTTGGTTATAATATGCGTGATCATATGTTTTGTTATAACATTATGTGATTTCTTATATAGGTAGATCATAGTTATATAGCATTACGTAATTATGTAATATACATTCTATTATTGAAACAAGTATAACGTTATGTGATTTGTAACGTTACGTGATTACGTAACACTAGTAATACTAGTTGACTATGTATTATTTATGCGACTACGTTATTTCGAATACCCATTACCTATCACTATGTAATTATGCAATATACATTTTTATTATAACAACAAGTATAATGTTACGTGATTTTATAACATTATGTGATCAAGTAACACTAGTTGACCATGTATTATTTACATGATTATGTGATTTTGAATACACAGTACGTGATTTCTTGTATAATACTATGTGATTATATATCAGTACGACGTAATTACGTAATATACATTTTTTATTATTGAAACAAGTATAATGTTACGTGATTTTGTAACACTAGTAATACTAGTTACTATGTATTATTGAAGAAACAACGAGTATCACTGTGCTTAAGAGTAAACACCGTGAGGTTTTATACTCGTGTTCGTCCAGGTACAACCTTTCGCTCACACCGATGACAGAACCGTGGCCCAAGAATATGAGGTAGTGAATGTGTGTGTGGTGAAGAATAAGAACACAAGAATATAAGTGGTTCGGTTAAGAGTGACCTACGTCCACGGTAAAGAGAGGAATCTTGTTACTTTTAAGATTACAAAGATATTACAAGTATTCTCTCTATGCTAATTCTTGTGTGTTATGACTGAGTTGTGATTAGGGGTGAGCATTGGTCCGTACCCGACCCGACCCAAACCCGACCCGACCCGAACCCTACATAAAATCAGAACCGATATGAAACCCTACTCAAATGTTCGGTTCTCGGTCCAACATACATCGGGTCTTCGGTTCTTCAACCTAAAACCCGACCCTACCCGAACCCTACAAAAAACCCTCCACTTTGTGACAGAATTCGTGTTTCAATGGATGCTTATTTGGTTCAGAATTCGTGTTTCAGGTTAGATTTCTGAAATTAAACCTTGATGGTTGTGTTATGTGAATGTTTATTTGATTATACAATTAGTTTATCTATAAAATCAGGTTATTGATGTTTGTGTTATGTTAATTTCTCGGCAAATCATTGTGTTTATTACAATTTAGCTAGGATCAGATTAGTTGATGATTACTTTGTTTGATTGTGTTCGATTGGTATCTACAAAATGTTCGCACACCAAGTGCTCGATAAAATTCCTAAGTGAAAAAACTAACATATTTGTAAGAAATAAATTAGAAAACCAAAAGATCGTTCAAAGTTGTTACGTAGAAACGAAGTAAGAAATAAAAAGAAAGTACGAAACAAAGTAACAAACCAAGAATGAAACAAATAAACAAAACAACCAAAAAAACTTGGTTGACTTCAAGTTTTCAACATTTATCCGCAAGCACCGCTTAATCAAGCTCCACATTCAGTATCCGGATCAACCTTATCGGATATTTCTACCAAAAAAAAAATTACAACAATAGATGAAACACATATAACACGACTTAAAGATGTGTATGTAAAAATACCTTTTCCAATGTCATCAAATTCTGTTGGGTCTTCGTTATAATTTATCTTCTTAGCGGAGGCACGAATCCAATCCTATGAACATATTAGTGCCTCTACAATCGGGGGTGACAAAGAAGTTCGATAAGTTTTGACAACTCTTCCGCCTGTACTAAAAGCTTCCTCTGAAGCAACACTTGAGACTGGGATAGCCAAAATATCTACGATAATAATAATGGATAACAAGTTAATTGGCTAGACGGTATCATATTTATAATTAATATACGTAAACTATTAAACATACCTTTCGCCATTTGTGCTAAAATTGGATATTTTGAAGATGCAGCTTTCCACCAATTTAGAATATTGAATCCCTGATAACTGTTCTCCTCAGCGTCCTCAAGGTACCTATCTAATTCTGATTTAGTGGTATATGAGGAAGAACCACCATCCGCTTTAAATTATGTTAAAAAGTCATCATCATCTTGTGCATCTTGTTCAAAGTTCCATTGGCTTTGTGAAACTTTATCTGAACTTTGGCTTTCACTTTTTGATTCATAGTCTTTAAACACCAACTTTAGTTCACCCATTATACTGTCAACGATAATTTTAACTTTTTTCTGAATATCATTTTCTGTCTCCCCTTCTTTATGTTCAGCCTTTAATATTCTTGTAAAACCAAATTTAATCACACGCATCTTCAATTTAGGATCTAAAATTGCCGCAAAATACAGGATATAATTAAAACTTTTACCATTCGGCAAATTCCTCCAGTAACTGTCAAACTTTGCAAGCATCGTACTACCCATAACTTTACTACTCGTGTCATCCGCAGCTTTCAATTTCCTTAGATGCTTGTCTATCCCCATAATATCATTAAAGAATACGTTAACAGTCACAGATTTTGAAGCAGAGGCGTTGGTGGTTTTACGCTGAAACAATTCTAAGACACCAGCTAATTGTCTCGCGTAATGAAAATCTGAAATTTTTGGATAATTTTCACCCAAATCATTTCTATAACTCTTGTCCATCAAATCATACTTGTAAAACGCCTTCTCTAACTTTTCAGCCTTGTCCAACATCTCCCATGTGGAGTTCCATCTAGAAGGCATATCTACACTAAGTAATGCCTTGCTCTCAATCTTTTCTGCCTTGACACACTTTTTAAACGTGTCCAACCTCTGAGGAGATAATCTAATATAGCGAATCGCGTCCCTGATACGATCTATGCTACTGGACCCTTCTTTTAATCCGTCTTTCACAATTAAGTTGATAACGTGGGCCATTGTGACATCCGTCACTTTTCTTTTCATTTTATTTTTATATAATAATAATAATATTAATTAATAATAATAATAAAATTTCAGATTATATATATATATATATATATATTTATGAACACACTCACTTGAAACCCATTATCTCGCCCAAACCCAAACCATTGTACTAAAACCCTATATTATTTTTGGAGCCCACTGCACAGGCCCAGAAACCAGCCCAAGGCCCATCAGGTCTGGCCCATCTCCCTTCTCTTCCTTTACTTAAAAAAAAAAAGTAACACACGCGCACAACACCAACTAGGCTATACCATTCTACTTGCTTTAAAACCCACTTGAAATAACTATATGGTATACACAAAATCGACCAGTTGACTTGAAAAAAAGTAAACTGTACGCGTTGATCATCATCATCACTAGTCTTTACGCGTTAATTGAATCCGAAATGGAATGGGATTGATTATGTTGACTGAGTCGCACCATTTATGCCTATAATTTCAGTCAAAACTTTCCAATTCTCGACCAATTATCCGCGTCATCGTCATCATTGAGTCAATGATTACCAAATCCACAATCCGAGCCTCTCCCTATAAATTGAACCCCTCTCTTCAATCCTCACTCGCCGATAATCATCCCACTACCTTCAATTTCTGTTAAAACAAGTTGCACGCGAAGCATTCGAGTCGTGTTTGACTTTTTCCTTGACCGAGCATAAATCCTGATTACGGTTTCATGTAAGTTCTCTCTTTGTTGGGTTTTAATCTTCGGAACCTTGTGAATAATAGCCCCAAAGATTCAGGGGCTATTGAACACGAATTGGATTGATTGGGAAATTAGGACTCGAAGTGGGTGGAATTGGGGAAGAACAGCGAGTATCATATATAATCATTATGAAACGAAAAACAAACAACCAACTGATGTAGCTCAGTTGGTTTACACGCTTGAATTAGGGACTCGAACCGGCCTTTGGCCAGGATTCGATCCCCACATACCACTTTTATTTTTTCTTCATTTAATCATTTATCACATTTAACCTATATAATCAATTACAATCCAATATAATTCGTTCTCAGGGTGTGGCTCAGTTGGTGGCCACGTTTGTGATAAAACCCGAACCGGCCAGAGGCCCGGGTTCGATTCCCATAACCAACAAACATTTTTTTGCCATTTTTATATATATACTTAATATATTAAATCTTTTAAAATAGTTTTTAAATACTAAAAGTGGTTTATAAATTCTACAAAAATTACTGTATGATCTTCTAATGGTAAAGTTCATTTTACAATTTTTAGTTTTTCAAAAATAATTTATTTAATATATATTATTAATAGTACAAGTTTATTCATTTATAATTATAAAATTCAATAAAAATATCTAAACGATTTTATTAAATCTCACAAAAATTATCCTAAACTTGTATATCCTTAAACATTTCAGAAATTATTTTTATTTCAGAAAAACCATTCATTTTATATTTTTAATTAATTTTTGTTAGTTTTAATCATAAATAAATCATAATAAATTCAATTTTTAATATTTCTGCACCAAAATTTTATATAAATTATTTCTAACTATCTAGAATTGAAATACAATTTTTAATTCAGAAATTCTTTAATTTTAATATTTTTAGATATTAAAGTTATATTTAGACAATTTGAAATAAATAGATTATATATTCTATTTTCAAGGAAATAATTTTATAAAAATTATTTTCATACTTAAAACCTTATGTTGTGACTATATTCAACTTAAAAATTTACAAAAAGACTTTTATTTATTTATTTATTAAATTTCTTATATTTAATAAATGATTGATTATTAATCAAATAAATACTTATCCCCAATTCGAAACCCTAGAAAATACTTATAGACTAGATAGACTTAGACTTATTTGTTACCTTATACATAGGGTGATACTTGGCAACGTTGGATTACATTTATTCAATTCCACAAGACTTACCACCTTGCTAAGGTGAGTATTACTTATCCCCTTTTTCGCTTTTACAACTTTTGGGGTGATTCATGCACAAGTATACAAAACTTTCATATTCATTTACACATACATTTTTATTCATTTACAATTCATATACGTGCCGATGAAGAAAAGATCCACCTTCTTATCTTATATTTCTACATCTAGGATCCGACTTGTATCATGGATACTAATAGGAACTTAACGAGTATGGCAAAAAAAAGTTTGATTCAGAGGGAAAAGAAGAGGCAAAAATTGGAACAGAAATATCATTTGATTCGTCGATCCTCAAAAAAGAAATAAGCAAAGTTCGATCGTTGAGTGTCTTGTTTATCTTTGTGCTTATGTTTGAACATGAACGTAGCTTACATACAAAATCATACATCTAGACATAACTTATGTTATGGTGCTCTTTACATATAGACGTAACTTATGTTACGGTGCTCATTTAGACATAACTTATGTTATGGTGCTCTTTTAGACTTGACACGTGTTAGGGTGCTCATTATCAATTTCATCTTACAAACTTTACATTTGATCTTTGTCTTGTTTGGTTACTTGCGTGTTTACATAATGCCTTGGTGATGCTAGACACATGAATTGTACTACTTTTCAAACTTATACTATATGTACAAAGCTAAGTAGTACTCACCAACATCATATGTTGACAAAATTATTTTCGTGCATGTTTCAGGATAAGCTGCTTGACGCTTCACATAGGACTTTGGACTTAGATTAAATAAATCAATTATCTTTATTTTTTTGTTGTCTTGTATTTAATTTCACATGTTGTAAAACAATATTCAATAATCAAATATTTACATTTTAGTACCATGAGCTTTTGAACAATCGTCACTACGTGGCACCTCGATGATTCCGCCATCGGTTGGGGTGTTACAGCCATACACCTGATGTGTAAATATCTCCCGTCTAACAAGAGGCCGTTTAACCTACTTTTCACAAACTCTAAAGCGACATCATTCGCAGAAGCATTATCTGCTGTAATGGTCAACACATTTTCAATATCCCATTCTTTTAGACACTTAAGCAGGGCTCTACCAATATCATCTCATTTGTGGCTGAAAATTTGCTTAAAGTTAATGATTCTTTTATGTAAAACCCAATTGTCATCAATAAAATGACAAGTTACACACATATAGTTAATCCGCTGGTTCGATGTCCAGGTATCTGTGGTTAGACACACTCGTTTGCTAGTCTTTGCAAAGAAAGATTTAAGCTTAGCTTTTTCCTCTAAATATATTTCACCAATATCCCTAGCAATGGTAAACCTACTAGGCATCTTAAAGTTAGGATTAAAGCTTTGTATAACCCTTCTAAATCCCTCATGTTCAACAGATGAAAACGGTTGCTCATCTATAATGCACATCTCAGCTATGGCTCTTCTACTTGCTTTCTCACAATATTTTCAAGATTTTACCTCATAAGTGCCGTCCTCACCATCATTACTCTTTTTGAGAAATATATTACTTTGGTTTTTCAAGTAATCAGGGTGTTTTTCACATCTCTTACTATGTTTACCTAATGAAGAGGTGCGTTTTTTACCGGGCCAGCCGCAAATTCTTTGGAACAGTGCTTGCATCTTGCCCTTTGGTTGCCATCCTCATCTTTAAACTTCTCAAAATCATCCCAAACATTAGACTTTGTCTTTGCCGTTTTTTTAGAAGTAGAGCCTCCCGTTTTCTTGGCACCAACGGTTTTAGTTTTCTTTTTTGCATTATCTTTTTCAACATGTTGTGACTTCCTCTTTTGGCTTCCATGCGATTCGTCGCTTGGTAAATTATCGATATTAGTTGAATCCATCTATGTATAACCAATACAAAAAAACGATTGCTAGTAATAAATATATAACATTCCTGATTTCACTAATATAATTATTTATGTATGTCAGAATCAACATTCTTAAATAGATATAAAAGCTATGAATGCCACCAAACTATTCTTAAAGTTCTGTTAAGTAATACTAGTTGGTGTCCTAGAAAGCCAATGCTAATTGTAAACTAAGTCAGGATAAGATCACTTAGTTGTTGCTGTGAACATTGAATGTGTTTGTAATGCACATCAGTTGACCATTTTAAAACTACCATTTGATCAAAAGTAACAACAATTAGTATATGAGATGCATTTCATATAGTTTAGGCGTTTTTTTTTAAACGCCTAAACTAATATAGTTTAGTCGGGTTTTTTTTGAAACGCCTAAACTATATTAGTTTAGGCGTTTCTTTTGAAACGCCTAAACTAATATAGTTTAGGCGTTTTTTTAAACGCCTTACACCACAATCCACTACTACTACTACTACTCATGTATGCAATTTCTTCTTTTTCTAGATGGATGGTGAGAATGTATATGTGAATCCGTGGTCCATCTCAGTTATAAAGAATTTATTGCAAAAGATGAATGCTCAGTTATCAAAATATCAAGTAACACTAACAAACATTGTTAGCTCTTCATTCTCTTATAATGTTACTCTATTATTATTTATTTGGTTTATATCATTCTTTTTAACATATTATATAGGGATACCATGCCACTAGTAAATCTTATTCTGGGAAGGTGCCATTATCATCTTTGCACAAGTCAGTTAGGAATAAAATTATTGAGATAGGTAACCTTATCTTACTTATAATAATCCTTTCCTCGTACGGTATTTCATTCAAAGTTATCTTTCTTTCCAACCTCTTGTTGTGAGATTCTTCTGCCTTCTGACTGACATAGTATAGGTGGACATAAGTATCACATCAAGGGTTGTGCTGGTAAGGGTGGGTTTGCCCAAGTATACAAGGCGTGTCTCAACGATGAAGTCGGGTCAGGTTGGGCAAAGCAGAAATACTTCTGATCTATCGACTACTCGGGTTAGGTTTGGCGATTCTTTTGGATCAGGCGATCAGCAGGTCTGCTGCGTCTCCAGCAGTTTTGACCCAGCAGTTTTACGGCTGCGTATCTTTGGGTCAGCAGGTCTGCAGGTCTGCTGCGTATCCAGCAGTTTTGACGCAGCCGTTTTACGGCTGCAGAGCCTGGCTTGCTGTTTTACGGCTGCAGCAGGTCTGCAGGTCTGTTGCGTCTTAAGCAGTTTTTGACCCATCATGATTGAAACTCTTTAACAGTTTTTAATGGCAGTTTTGACCCATCTATAATGTAGTTTTACGGCTGCAGCATATTGAAACTCTTTAACAGTTTTTTATGCCATGTTCTAAATAATAAATTAACATGATTCATACCTGGCAGGTAGGGTCGTAGGGAGCAGGGAAGCACAACAGTATCAGCAATTCAGCACAGCAGCAGCAGCCCAATCTCAAGGTATTCAGCAGGAACTTTTTTACTGTGTTTATTGTTTGTAGTTTATGAAAACTTATATAGGAAAAATAGAAGATATTAGATAATCATTTATTTAATTGGAAAAGATTTACCCTAAATTTAAATATATTAGGAAAAGATTTTGCATAACTTTAAATAAAATATTTTCGAAAATTTTAATATATATAAGATAATTTACAGCCAACATTTTTATATCTTGTTTATATTTTTCGAAAATTTATAATCTGTTTATTTTTAATCTTGTTTATTTTTTAATCTTGTTTATATTTAATGTTTAAATACAATATTTTCGAAAATTCTAGTCCTATATAAGATAATATTCATTATTAGATAAGTTTAAATATTTAAATAATATTAATGTTCATTAGTTAAGGAATTATATTAGAACTAGAAAACTCGTTGGAGAAAGATTTGGTTATTGATCATGACAAGTCCGAATGTCCGATTTCATCATCTTTTTTGTAATTCGAATTCATAAACTCAAATTTGCAATATTTCAATTACCAATGCATAAACTGAAATTCATAAACTTAAATCCGCAATAAAAAACATAATGTTGATACGAATAGCAAGACGCCAAGACATAATATTAAATCAAGTAGTCCAAATTAAAAACCAAAAACAAAAGGTCTTCATCTTCATCTTTTCCATCTTGATTCTCAACCGCTCGCTAGTTAACGTTATTTTCTGCAAAATATATATATATATATATATATATATATATAAGTATTATGATAAAACCAATTTTATATTGTGAATCGCTTTCAATAATTCAATTACCAAAGCATTTCGGACTTTTAATAAGATGGTTTTGCAATGTCGCTATTCCGCATTTAGTCGGGTCAGCAAAGTACACTGTCTCGCAATTCTTGCATCTTGCCATTTTATTACCATCCGCATCGGTAAACCTTTCGAACACCGCCCAAACTTCAGTCTTGGTAATTCTTCTTTGATCCATCTAAGTTTGTTTAAAAAAAAAAACAAATAAATATGTCTGATATGAATATGCATATTATCTTACATGTACAAAATCTATGGCAAAACAACATAACATTATACATGATCGAAAATTAAAGCTATCTAATGATATTTAAAACACGATACTTAAGGGAAAACTAGCATCAAGCCCTATAAGAAACTCGCAGTAGTATGAAATCTTGGTTTATTATTGGCGTATGCTTCCTTAAACCATGTTACAATACTTAGATATGTCAAAACAACATAACAATACTTAGATATGGCAAAACAACATAACAATACGTAGATTAAAAAAAACAAATAATTCGCAGGTTTGGAGAATTGAGTTTGGGTAATCAGCAAACATAAACGGCACAAGCAGTAAACAAACATCCAAATTCGAAAATAAATATATGGAACTTTGTCTAATAATACCAGCTTGAATGATTGCAGGTTTGGAGAATTGGAGAAGATGTTCGCAGGTTCTTGATTGCAGCTTTTTAATTCGCAGGTTTTTGTATAATTGTATATTATTAGGTTTTAATTGGTTTATATTATACCATGTTTGTTGTACAATGAATAAAAGCCCAAGATTTGTTGCCTAAATAGTTGGAGTTAGTTATACAAGGAATGTAACTCGGTTCTCGGTTTTCACAAGGTTTTTTTCGGGTCGTGGACCGACCCGACCCGAAACCCGACAACATCTAAATTCCAGAACCAAAAACAGACCCTACAATGCAGACCCGGGTCAATTTTGTTGTTTTTTCGGTTCGAGTCTCGGGTTTTCTTCGGTCCGGACCGTTTTTGCTCACCCCTAGTTGTGATCCTTTGCAAAGGAGAAGAAGTCTTCTATTTATATGAAGAAATATGGGCCGGGGTGAGACGACCCATAAAATGGTGTAACTAATCTGGGCCTAGACCTAGGCCCAAACATCTTCAGCTCATAAAAATGGCGGGAATCAGGTGACAATTAATGCTGATGTGAGAGAGTGAAAGATGGTATGCAGAAAATCCACGTGGCGCTTCCTGGTTGGGCTCAGACGGCGCTTTGCTCTGACACAACATGATTGACCTACATGCCGGCGTCTGACGTGACGTCTGGCAGCAGGCAAACATGCTTGTATAGTACTCTGACCAGTACTGTTGACAGCAACATGGTGGAAGCATGAGAACAGTCATGTCACTATTCCTGTCAGCGGTTGTTGGACCACCCCTGACACGTGTCGCCATCTGGTTGGCGCAAGACCTATCCAAATCTGACCAAATATTCTTCATTCTTGATCGTCCGTACCTCGTACTAAAAGCTAAGGTTGGACGAATATTCCGCGCGTATGTGTACGCGTGAAGATTCCTTTGTACTGGTGACACTCTATGGCTGACGTCATCCCGCGGGAGGGATGACTTTGCACATGAAGTTGCCAACTTGCGCGAATGAGATCGCGTATACTGGTGGTGGAGCTTGTTGTTCCAAGGGTTTACTCCGCGGATTAATGCTCCGCGGGCTACTTATGAAATTCATTTTATGGGATAGGGTTACCTATCCGCGCTGGAATTAGGTACCATATCCCTTCAATTATTTATGTGATTACATTATTTCGAATACCCATTACTTGATTTTGTATCAGTACGTAATTATGTAATATACATTTTTATTATAGCAACAAGTATAATGTTACGTGATTTTATAACATTATGTGATCAAGTAACACTAGTTGACCATGTATTATTTACATGATTATTTGATTTTGAATACACATTACGTGATTTCTTGTATAATACTATGTGATTATATATCAGTACGTAATTACGTAATATACATTTTTTATTCTTGAAACAAGTATAATGTTACGTGATTTTGTAACGTTACGTGATTTTATATAGTTTAAATTGATGACATATCAAATGACCAAAATACATTAAATTATTAAAAGGTAAATTTAGTGTTCTACTAGTTAAAATTGCACGTTAAATTATTAAAAGGTAAATTTAATGTTCTACTAGTTAAAATTGCACGAATTACCCATCCGCTTTATTTATTTATTTATTTGAATGGAGAACACAACTAGAATGATACTTTTTTTTTGAAAGGCGGATTTCATTAAACACACAACAAAAGCGGAGGGAAATCTCCAAGACGGAGACTCCCAAAACCAAAGTTACATCACATCAAAATTAAAAGATTGCCAATCCTCCCAACCTACGTTAACCTGTTTACAACGATTAGAAAACCAAAGGAAACTTAAAGCTTTTATATCCGCAATGATTTCAACCACGTTCCGCCTTTCATTCTTGAAAATTTTTTCGTTCCTCGCCTTCCATATACGCCAGCAGGTGATTATCTAGATACCATGCATCTTCAACTTCATGTTCGGCGACCAAGAAGAATTGGAGGTCTCCTGCATAATATCGGCTACAGAAAAAAAGAAGAAATTAGGGAGTTTAACCCATCTAGCAATACCATTCCAAACTCCACTAGCCACAATACAAGCCGTAAAGATGTGATCCACATTCTCCACTTGGTCTTCGCAGAAGCTACACATGCCATCCCCACAATTTATACTCCTACGAATTAACGCCTGCTTTGTAGGGATACGATCCATCAACATACGCCACATTAAAATATTACATTTAATCGGCACCCATTTGCACCAGTGAAAAGATAAAGAGCTCGAGCTAGACGAACCACTATCTATCCATTTTTTTACCTCCTTAACCGAAAACTCATATGCTCCACCTGAATCCCAACACTACCTGTCATACGAATCACCCAAAACCTGTTCGCCGATCAGATGCATACATTCCTGCAATTGTTGAGACTCTAAATCTGTACTCGGAAGCCTTCTCCACACCCATTGATTATTATTGAGCCGATCCCACACAATACATCCCTTATCGAGTTCTAAGCGAAACAAATCAGGAAACAACTCTTTAAGGGGTCTATTAGTCACCCATGGGTCAATCCAAAACCTTATACTTCTACCGTTCCCAAGGCGCCCTCTAATCATGTTAATACTTTTCACATCCGCCACCTTTAGACGAGTCCCGCTATCAACCACTTTAGACCAAGTACCATTAAACCTCGAGCTCTTAGGATACATATCCCATTTCCTATTTGACCCGTGTATGGCATCAACCACCCTTCTCCAAAGAGCCTCCCCTTCCTGACGAAATCTCCAAAGCCACTTAACTAGGAACGCGTTATTACTATCTTCTAACTTTCGTATGCCAAGACCACCGTGTTGGATAGGTTTAGTAACTGTTTCCCAACCCACCCAATGCACTTTTTTCACATTAACATTACCACCCCATAAAAACTTCCTCATCAATCCTTCCAAAGTATTTACAACCCCCACCGGTGCTTTGAACAGAGAGAAGTAATACGAAGGAAGACTTTGCAAGACAGATTTAATTAGAGTTAACCTGCCACCAATCGAGAGGGTACCCGATTTCCATTTAGACAATCTAGTCTTGAACACCTTCACCACCGGGTCCCAGTTATATATCCAAGACATATTGGCCCCCACCTGTATCCCCAGATAAGTGAACGGCGTGTCACCCGAACGACAACCCAAACCACGGGCCATCTCCCCCACCTCTTCAGTACCAACTCCAAGCCCATATAACATGGACTTTTGAATGTTGACTTTAAGACCCGAACACATGTGAAAAATACGGAGCATACGTCTCAGCAAACAAAGTTGCTTTCCGACCACTCCCCCATAACCATCGCATCATCAGCATAAAGCAAATGAGATAGCATCGGACCATTCCTAGGTAATCCAACCCCTCGAAAAGTACCAATACTGCACGCTTTATTAATAATACCTGAGAGGGCTTCCATGACCATAATAAAAAGAAAAGGAGACACAGGATCTCCTTGACGAATACCCTTCCCACAATCAAACTCAAACGTAGGCGAGCCATTAACCAAAACTGAAGACCGAGCCGACTTTAACACCCCTTCTATCCACAAACACCACTTATCCGGAAAATTCATTTGTCTCATAACAGATAACAAAAAGGCCCAGTTAACGTTATCATAAGCCTTTTCGAAATCAATTTTAAACATAAACATCTTCTTGCCAGTCCTTTTCGCCCAAGTAAGCACCTCACTAATCACCAACGGGCTATCAAGAATGTATCTACCCGCCACGAAAGCAGACTGGGTCTCATTAATAATAGAATCCATTAAAATAACAAAACAAATACAAACTCAAAGTCAGATGAGTTACATTATCATCCAAATCTTATTTAACTAGGATTATTATTATTATTATTATTATTATTATTATTATTATTATCCATAAAATTTATTCACCTTTCTAAGACTATCTACAGTTATCTCTTATATCTATCCTTATATCTCTTATATCTATCCTTATATGATTAAATAATATTTTTCTTCTTTTTTGTTGTAGTTTTTGTTCCACTCACAACAAAATATATGAAATAGATAAAGATATATTTACAGTTCAAAAAAAAAAAAAAGATAAAGATATATTTGAATAAATTATTTGAAATGTCACGTATTTATGTAAGGTTTCTTAATTTTAGTACTTATCTATTTGCATAAATTTTAACCCGAGTAAAACACTGATTATGACTGTTGACAGAAGGACACACTTGTAACACAAACACGTGACTTACCGTACGTGGCACCTTCTAATTGGCCACAGAATCACACGTGGAGCTACAATCTCGTCATAGATACATATCTGGTAGACAGTCAGAAATAGTTAAACACAAACTTTATGGCATTTTAGGTAATTTACCCTAAATAGAGGGGCATATTTTTCACTTTTTTTTAGATCTATACTGTATAAATACAGCCCCCTTTTTTTTTTGTAACAACATTTCCTCCGCCGGCCTAACTACTCCTTACTGCTCTCAAATTCCTAATCCTAATCGTATTCGATTTAATTATGTTTGGATTATTATTATTATTATTATAAATAAGTTATAGTTATAATAATATTATTATACATCCAGAGTTGATTTCGTTACCAGTTTGTTTGATCGATTGACAGCAGGTAACGTTTCAGGTATTGTACTATTTGGATTTAATGATTTATAATACAAGCTCTTCTTATGATTTATGATTTATGAATCTGGATGTGATTTGATTCGTGTAATTTAGATCGGAGTGTTTGTATTGATTTTGTTAAGCGTGTTGTTGATCTAAGATGGTTGTTTGAGATGTATGATGTGATTGAAGTGTTAATGTATGTATTGGTTATAATTTTGTTGTTGAATATTAATATGTTTTGTTGTAGCTTGTGGATCTGTGGGTTGGTGGGCTATAGGTTTATACATTGGAAGTAGATTGATGTGATTTGGTGATTGTATCATTACATAATCTATTTACAGTCTTTTAATTAGACTGTATGCTATATTTGTTGTTAAGGTCTTGAACATTGGGAAGTTTGGGTTTTTCATCATTTAAATATTGTGTTTTGGAGTGTGCATGTTATATCTGAATGGCTAAAAAGAATAATCTTTTTAGTCTTGTAGTGATGATAGTTTGATCCGTGGTTCGGATACTATGAATGAAGAAGTGGTTAATTATGTTGTAACGGATAAAAACTAAAGATACACTGTTAACTCAGGTCTTTTTCCAGAATTTTGATGTCTTTGTTAGTTTATGTAGTGGTTGGACGTTATTATGTGTTAGAATGTTTAAACTATGTGCTTGTATCTTTCATTTGGGAGCTTGGTTGCAACTGTGGTGTAAGTTTTGATGGCGGCTTATGTGTTTCGTTGTTTCGTAGAGCTTTAGTTATGGCACAACCAGCTGGAAAGTCACAATGGTTGAGAGGAAAAGTGAAAGCTGTTTTATCTGGGGACACCTTGGTGATTATGGGAATGACCAAAGCGGAAATCCCTCCTGAGAAGACTGTTGTGTTGGCTCATCTTTCGGCTCCAAGACTAGTATGTCTACTATAACATGCAATTCCTTAAATGCCTTACCTTATGAGTTGTTGCTGATAGACTTTACTTTATAATGCTTCAATTATTTATTTCTTTATTTATATGTAGGCACGCCGAGGTGGCCAGGATGACCCATTTGCATGGGATAGCAGAGAATTTCTACGGAAGTTGTGCGTTGGAAAGGTTCTGATACATAGAACCTTCTGCTGATTTTTTTAAGATTATGTTGCATTCTATGGTTAACTGATGTTATTCTAAGTATTTCATCTTGATATGTTTATTTCTGTTATAGGATGTTGTTTTTAGAACGGAATACACCATCCCCAATTTCTCTCGGGAATTCTGCAGTGTTTTCATTGGTACGACAAATGTTGGAAATGAGGTTGTCACTCATGGCTGGGCAAAGGTTAAGGAGGTTAAAGGAGAGGTGACTCCTGAGCATACTGAACTGTTACGCCTTGAAGAACAAGCCAGACAACAGGGCGTAGGTTTATGGGACAGGGTTAGTTACTGTTTCTTAACCCAAATGATTACTACTTTTCGGTTCCAAATCGTATAGTAAATCAATTATTTCTGAATGTGTCTAATATGGAATATTTATCATGGTTTTGTTTGGAATTAATATTGAATAAAAAATGGATTTTCATGAACAAGCATGGCTATTTGGTGACTTGGTGTGCAATGCAATTTTTAAGCACATGATTGCACACAATGGTCATTGTGTTTGCTTCTTTTGCATTTTAAAATTTCTTTTTCCTTTTTAACTAAATAATGCTATTGCTTTTGGCGTGACGTAACTCTGATTTATTAACAGATTGAGCCATGGCTTTTTTTGTTTTTTGAATAATGTTATGCTTGTACCTTTCTTGGAAAATTACTAATTTTATTGATAAGTTTTATTGTTATAGAATTGATTTTTGTGTTGTCGTTTTCAATTTAGTCTCCAGGTTCCGTTGATGCTTCTATCAGAAACCTCCCCCCATCTGCTGTTGGTGATCCCAGCAATTTAGATGCAATGGGCCTCTTAGCTGCAAACAAAGGCAAACCCCTAGAAGCTATTGTAGAACAAGTTCGTGATGGGAGCTCGCTTCGTGTTTATCTGCTTCCAGAATTTCAGTTTGTTCAAGTATTTGTTGCTGGAATCCAGGTAGGAAGTTCATTAGCATATGCATTTTTATCTAGTCTTTCTTGGAGCTGATTTATTAATACTTTGCTGTTAATTGAACCGTATTATTATATATATACGCTTTTATCAGGCACCATCAATGGGAAGAAAAACAACACAAGAATCTACAGTAGCATCTGATATACCATCTGATGAACCAAATGGGGAAAGTAATGCCGAGTCTCGTGGGCCCTTAACATCAGCTCAGAGAATTGCTGCATCATCAACCTTTAATGAAGTTTCCCCTGATGCTTTTGGAAGGGAAGCTAAACATTTTACTGAGATTCGTGTGCTAAACAGAGATGTATGTAATCTATTCGTTAAACATGTATTATTCTATTGGCAATGATATGATCTAACACATTGCGTGATAGAACTGCTGAGTTGAAAGTTCATCTAGTTTGCTAATGAAGTAACCTACAGGTCCGCATTGTTCTTGAGGGTGTTGACAAGTTTAGCAATTTGATTGGTTCTGTGTATTACGCTGATGGTGAATCGCCAAAAGATCTGGCATTGGAGCTTATTGAAAATGTATGTTATGTTCTTCTAATTAATTCTACAGTATCTGATAAATGTAGCATGATCTTCATCATTTTGGCGGTTTCGTAGGAGACTGTTGCCAAATTAATCAATTAAAGTGTGTTTAGCCCATTTTAAAGCTTTATTTACTATATTTATGATGTTTCCATTCATTCTTTGTCAATATTGATCTTGTGTAGGGATATGCCAAATATGTTGAGTGGAGTGCAAGCATGATGGAAGATGAAGCCAGGAGGAAGTTAAAGGCTGCAGAACTTCAAGCAAAGAAGGATAAGTTAAGGCTTTGGACAAACTATGTACCTCCATCTACTAATTCAAAGGCAATATCGGACAAGTTTACTGGAAAGGTTGGTCCAAGTACACTTCATATAAACTCTCTTCTTTTAAAATCATCTTAAAGCTCACTTGAAACTGATTATTATTGTTTTTTATTTTACAGGTGGTTGAAGTTGTTAGCGGAGACTGCATCATTGTTGCTGATGAATCTCTACCGTTTGGCAGTCCAGCAGCCGAGAGACGAGTCAATCTTTCAAGTATCAGGTGCCCTAAACTGGGAAATCCAAGAAGAGATGAGAAACCTGCTCCATATGCCCGTGAAGCAAGAGAATTTCTGAGAACAAGATTAATTGGCAATCAAGTATGATGCTGTTTTTATAATTTGTTTTTAACTAATCTCTAGAGTTGGTTTTATGGGCGGGTTGGATTAAGGAAAACAGCTCATATTGAAACTGGTCATGAAGTTAAGTTTGAGACGGGCCAGGTCTGATATGGTGGACCCGCAAACACTTTTCCGTCCAGTTTTTTTGTATCATATATATATATTTTTTTTTATTATGATTGCATAAAAGGTAACCTAAATATTGGTTATATGCATTAAAATAAAAAAGACTGAGCAATCTTAAACCTGTTTTGACCAATTTGACCTGTTTTTAATAAAACAAAGTCCAAGTTGGACCTATATGCAAGTAAATGCGTCGAATTGACCACCTCCATGTTTATCTTTAATTTTAAATTGAAAGTTGTCAAGTGATTTTAATTTATTGAATTATCATTTAAACTTAGGTACAAGTTTCAATGGAATATTCTAGAAAGGTCCCACTTGCGGATGGATCCGCTGCTCCAGCTGGGCCGGCAGATTCACGGGTAATGGGGTTTGGGTCGGTCTTCTTGTTGTCTCAAGGAAAGGAAAAAGATGTACCGTCAACTACCCCCTCTACAGCAGTGGGTCAACAGCCAGGTGTAAATGTTGCTGAGCTAATCATTGCGCGTGGGTTAGGCACTGTCATTAGACATAGAGACTTTGAGGAAAGATCAAATTACTATGATAATCTTCTTGCTGCCGAATCTCGGGCTACTGCCGGGAGAAAAGGCATTCATTCTGCTAAAGATCCACCAAGTATGCATGTCACAGATCTCTTGACGGTAAGAAGTTCTCAACTACTCTAATTATGACCATTGACTAATGACCAGCGTGTTTGTATCAGTATAATTTGAGCTTTTTTTTTTCTTCAGACGTCAGCCAAGAAAGCCAAAGATTTCCTCCCATTTCTGCAACGTAACAGGAGGATGACAGCTGTCGTTGAATATGTCCTCAGTGGTCATAGGTTTAAACTCTTCGTTCCAAAAGAAACTTGCAGCATTGCTTTCTCATTATCTGGTGTCAGATGCCCAGGCCGTGACGAGCCTTACTCTAATGATGCTATTTCACTTATGAGACGCAAGATTATGCAGAGGGATGTAGAGGTGATATTCTTTTTCTACCCTTGATGTTCGTCAGTTCTTAATTTAATAAGTTATTAAGACTTTTTTTTTTGTGGGTTCAGATTGAAGTGGAAACAGTCGATAGAACCGGGACCTTCTTGGGTACCTTGTGGGAATCAAAAACTAACGTTGGGATCATCCTTCTAGAAGCTGGCCTTGCAAGACTTCAGACAGGTTTTGGGGCAGATAGGATTCCTGATGCTCATCTTCTTGCTCAAGCTGAGCAGTCTGCCAAAAAGCAGAAATTAAAGGCGAGAGCTTTGGTTTTAACTTCTAAAAGTATCTATTAACTTAGATTGCGGAATCAACTCTGATTGATAATTTTGTTGCAGATATGGGAAAACTATGTAGAAGGAGAGGAAGTTTCTAATGGGGCAGCTAATGATAAAAAACAGAAAGAAGAGTTTAAGGTTCTTAGGGCTTTACTATTATAAACTTTACCCAAGACTATTCTGCTTGATGTGCTAATTTTGAGATGCTTAATTACAGGCAGTGGTGACTGAAGTTCTTGGTGGAGGCAAATTCTATGTCCAGGCTGTTGAAGATCAGAAAGTTGCTTCTATCCAACAGCAACTTGCTTCTCTAAACCTCAAAGAAGCACCCGTGATTGGTGCATTTAATCCAAAGAAGGGTGATATCGTGCTTGCACAGTTTAGCGCAGATAACTCATGGAACCGAGCAATGGTGAGGCTGGTTTTTCTTCTTTTTAAGTATACAATGTTGATAATCTCCTTTTCATATGATTTTGATAAATTGCTTCTTGTAATAATGTGTAAGGTTGTGACTGGTCCACGTGGCGCTGTTCAATCAGCTAAAGACAAATTCGAGGTGTTTTACATTGATTATGGAAATCAAGAAACTGTTACTTACAGCCAGTTGCGACCTCTGGATCCATCTGTATCCTCTGCACCTGGGCTGGCTCAACTTTGCCAGCTGGCATACTTAAAGGTCCCTACGTTGGAGGAGGATTACGGACAGGAAGCAGCTATGTATCTAAGTGAAAACACACTTAGTGAGCCGAAGGCATTCAAGGCAGTAATTGAGGAGAGAGATACCTCCGGAGGAAAAGTCAAAGGTCAAGGAACTGGAAATCTTCTGTTGGTAACTTTGATCGATGAGTCTGATACCAGTATAAATGCCATCATGCTCAAGGTTCGTATGCCTAATGCCTGAAACTTTCTTTTCGCTTTTCGTACACAGGCCTGGTTTACCTGAAACTTTATTTGTTTCGATATTTTTTATTTCGTAATAATCACAAAATTGTACTCTTCCGAAAGTAATATAAATTTCTGAAGAAAGTGGGTTTGGAGGTTTAACTAATTATAGATTTATAGATAAGGCAAATTGCATAAAAGTTTACCAAGTTTTGTCAAACCTCATTCTGAGTAATCAACTTTTTTAGGACAAACTTTTTAGGGTCCGGAAACTTGTGAACAAATAAACTTTGTTGTAAGGCAACTGAAATCCAACCAAAATTTGTTTTATCTTTTACGCAATCGTCCCATAAAATATAGTTTCAACATTTGACCCGTTTTGTTAACTGACTGAGCTGTTAGGGAGATAAAAGATAAACCGAATGGATAAACTTGGCACTTAATCTGATTACGGTGCAGGGAGGAGTAGCAAGGTTGGAGAAAAGGAGGAGATGGGAGCCTAAAGACAGACAGCAAATGCTGGATGAACTAGAAAAATACCAGGCCGAAGCGCGCACGAAAAGGTCGGGGATGTGGGAATATGGTGACATCGAGTCTGATGATGATGAGAACCCATTGCCTAGTGCTAAGAAAACTGGTGCTGGAAAACGGTAAGTTAAGGAAAAAAAGCCGTTGCAGCAGTAGAGATTTTATTACAAAGGTACTAAACCCTTTGTTTATGGGAGAGATGACATGCTGCAAAGTAAAACAAAAAAAGTTGATGTTTCTTTCGTTTTTTTTTTGTTGAGATTTTGCTGTTCTTTTTTTTTTCTTCCAAATTTGGTAGAGGACAGTTTTGCCGTTCTTTGTTTTTTTAATCGTCTCCGTAGTCAATATTTATACAGACTCTTAATAAGGCCAGCAGTGATGGTGAGATAAGAGTGTAACAGAGACCATAAGCGGATGAATGTTTGTTTGTGATATAAGTTTACATTCTGTGTTCTTTCCGTTTTTCGACTGTATTATATTGCATTGTTTAAAGCCTAGGGTTTAGAGGGTGTTGGGAAATGTGTTGTATCTAGTGAATGCAGGAAGTGTCTTCTTTCACACTCACTAAACATATGCTATTGTTTAGTGAGGGGTTAGAGCCTTAGAGGTGATTTTTACAAAAAAAAAAAAAATGTAATGCATTTTATTAAAGTATTTTTTAAACAATTAATATTTTAAGTAATACATTATAACAATTACTTATCAGCTGATGCCGATCCAAGATCACTTAAGTTCTAAAAAACATTGTTTTTGAAAAAGAAGGTAAAGAAATTTGCGTATTTAGCTTTTAAAACGGGCACTATATTATTTGAGAAAGGGTGACTTCTTCCAAGGACCGGGGCGGCCTGGGAATTTCCTCAATTATAGCCTCAAGTATTGTGGTATGTTATGTCATTGGTGGTGGCGTTTTACGACAGAAGCATAGGCTTTCGTTTAACATTGTTTGGTCAACTCACCAAGACATAAGATCATGGAGTTGCATCCCAGCTAAATTGAGGTATACCTGTCACATGGAAAAGTGCTGCAAGTGAACATTGATATAAGGATTAAGGAGTCTGATCATTGGGGTTGTAGGCTGTGGCAACAGAGCTCAACTTTGGCTCATTAGGTTGGTTGAGGAGGTGCCTCTGTCTCCGTAGTTCACACACTAGTTTGCTCTAGAGCCGACAAAAGTTGTGCTCATCTCTCGAGTGTTTTCAACACGTTTAAAACTTGTATGCTCTAGTGACCCTTGATGGGGAGTTTCAAGAATACCCATAGAACAGTTGGGCTCCTAAAAAGGTCAACATGTATAAATGGAGAGAAACATAGACGAAGAAGAAGGCTTCCAATTGGTTCCATCATTTTTACCTTATAATTTAACCAAAAATCATAGTTTTCAAAAGCTAAATCATCTTTTGGTTCTATGGTCGTCATTTCATTTCATCACACGGGACCCGTTTGTAGTTTTTATATGATGATTTAAATAAACAAAAATACGGAGGATTGAGTACTAATCTGTCACACCCTCAAAATCCACTTGCGGAGTTTTACCGCGAGGCGCATGACAAACCAGGATCCAAATCAACGATCACAATAAACAAGTCTAAATTAACATATGCAATTTCAAAAACATAGTTTAAATCTCCAGTTACAGCGGAAGCTTATTCTCAAAACATAATCCAAAAGTAAACCAAATGTTCAATGTTTGAAAACCATGCAATCCTAACTAGACGCCGTGCAGACGCGTGCGCCCTAGTTCCATTGTGCTACCTTAGCGACCTGAGAAAACATGTAAAAGTTTACGTCAGCACAAAAATGCTGGTGAGTTTACAGGTTTTGTAATCACAGTACCAAGTTCAACCTGTCCATACTATAACAAATCGAAAACCAAAGTACGCTAGCTAGGCGTATGTCTTGTTACTACTACGATTGGAAAACCATTACTAACTCGCAAACCAGATGTCGTGCCCGAATAGTAAACCTGTTGTTCCTGTTTGAGACAATATGCACTCGCCCGGCCCTCCAAGCCGACGAGCGGGGTTGGTCACTCCCAATAGCGCTATTCACATTTCCCCGTTGTGCTAACCCGCACATTCATGGTTCCCCCCGGGACTTCCAAAGATCGTATAGTAAACCATAGAAACCCATAGTATGACAGTAGTTACCAAACATAAGTTTTAACACATGTTTTCTCCCCCGAAAAGTGAAACCAGTTAAAAGAGGGGCCGTAAACTCACCTTAGGTTGCGTTACTTCGTAATACGAATAAACTCAGCAAGCTATGCTAGTCCCGTAAAGCGGCGACCTAACATATGACAGTTACAAGTACTTAGACTAATAACCCGCAGGTTAGTTAGTCCCTAGATGTCCAGACCATAACCAAGTTTGTTTGAAAACACTGTGACTGTTAAACTGACCCAATGTACAAGACTCGACATCCCATTGGTGACCCGAGACTCCCCGTGTTATGCTTACACTCTCAAACATACAATCATGTAATCACACTTAACATACGTTAAAGCCCAACAAGTTATAGCACGTAGTTCAAGCAACACATGATTTAGTCCGAACACATGTTACCAAGTTACTAGATATGTTACGGGGTTCCTAGCATGTTCCTAGGTGTCAAATAGGGCTGGCATAACAGGTTACACGAACCTGTTAAGACACGAACACGAAACTTGTAAACACGAACACGACACGAAATCTAATCGTGTCATTTTTTTCAAACACGAACACGAACCTGTGTATAACAGGTTAACACGATAAGACACGACAAGACACGATAAGGAACACCTACTAAAATAAGTTAACACGACAAGACACGATAAGACACGACAAGACACGATAAGACACGATAACACATGATAAGACACGACAAGACACGATAAAAAACATGATAAGGCACGACAAGACCTGTTAAGACACGTACACGATAAGACACGAACACGAAACAGGTAAACACGAACACGACACGAAAATAAACAGGTCTTAACGTGTCGACCTGTTATAGACACGAAACCTGTTAAGGCCAAACACGAAACCTGTTAAAATCGTGTAGGTTCGTATCAGGTTATCGTGTTCGTGTCTAAATTGCCGGCCCTAGTGTCAAATCGGGTCTCGGAATGTCAAAATATACTTATAGCAGCAGTTCACGCGATTAGGAAAAGTCAACTAGCGATTATGAAAGTCAACATGCATTTAGGAATGCTATAGGCAATTAGGTCATAAGACATGCATTTCAGGAGTCTATAGGCAATTAGGTCATAAGACATGCATTTAACTAGCAATTTGTCATAAGACATGCATTTACTAGCAATTAGGTCATAAGACATGCATTTAACTAGCAATTAGGTCATAAGACATGCAACGAAGGCAATTAGCCCCCAATCGCATGTAACATAGGCGATTAGGGAGTCTATTCAGGCGATTAGCCTCCTAATCGCCTATAGCATAGGCGATTAGGGTTGCTACTCGCCTGCAACATTGCTGTTCCGGTTTTTCGCGCGTTTAACACTCCAAATCAATCCCAGAACGTGTGTAAACATCAAATATCATCCAAACAACTATATCAAACATATTTCCATCATAATCCTTCGTTTAACCTCGATCTATCAGCCCTGAATGCTATCATGTATCTTAAAGACAATACACATAACATGAAACATCACATTAGCATGCAAAACCGTAACCCTAATTAACAATAACTCAGATCTCATCATCATGCCATCATTATTAATCTGAAACTAACCTAATAACATGTTAATCATCCATCTTGAATCACAAAAACCCTAGCTTTTAATTGAAAACCCACATACATCATGCATGCTATTTAAAATCCAATTAACCATACTTATTAACGATTTTCAGAAAGGTTATTCGTTTTAAAACAGGTCTGGACCGTTAGGGATTTAATAAAAACGTTAGTAAAGATTGCATGGATGAAAATCACACCTTAGATTGTGATAGATTGATGAAATAAGCTTGAAACCTTGTGTTTTGATCCAAAATCACGTTCCAGAGGTTGTGTGTGTGTTGGGGCGGGTTATGGGACGACTAGGGTTGATATTATGAAGTTTAGGAGGTCAAGCATTGTATTTATAGTCGTTTTTAGTCGTCCAGTACGTAACACGCGATTGTGCAGCAGCTATACGCGATTAGGGCTGCTAATCGCATGACATTACATGCAATTAGGCCTAATCGCCTGTTATTACATGCGAGTAGCACCCCAATCGCATGTAATGATCCCCAAATGCATACCCTATAGGCGATTAGCCTCCCCTAATCGCCTATAGGGGTTGGTTCTGTGTATTTTGCGCGTTAAACTCCGTTTTAACATATGTTAACACATATTCACATACCGACAAGTCACATAATGATTGTAAACACATAACACTTGCAAACAAACATATTCACACTCGTTCACCAATTCCCGGGACTCGAGACTTGTATGTTCCCTATGTTCTGACGATTCTACGAATCGTCACCACTTGTACACTTGGTTAAGGATTGACATCTAATGAACCTCTAGACTAACATCCGATGATCCTCTATACTGAACTAACAGTTCCCGAACCATAACACGACTTAACTAACCCAGTTAAGTACAATATACGCGTGACTCGCTAAGGTAGACTTTCATCTAGACAACGTTGTTAACCAGAATTTGCCGGGTGTCACATAAACGAATAAGAAACTGGAATTTAACGAAAAAGCAGATACACAAAAACAAAAATTTGAAAACCCAATTCAACCGTCTAATCGTCGGGTCAAATGGAGAGCAGCCAAATAGACCTAACTGGACTTGTTACATGCCTAACTGGACCATTTAGGCAATTGAAAATCCAATCCAACCACCTAACCAACTAGTTTAAATAGAGAGAGGTCAAAGAGGCCTAAGTTGACTAGTTACATGCCAAACAGGACCAACTACATGCTAGATACCGGTCTAACCAATCGGGTTTTGAAGACATTGATTTGAAGAAATAATAGAATACCTTTTAAAAGCATATCCTACCGGTCTAACCAATCGGGTTTTGAAGACACTGATTTAAAGAAAAGGTAGACTACCTTTCAAAAGCATCTCCGATGCCATCTTTTGGACTAGGTACAGTTACATGCTACGTACTGGTCCAACCAATTGGGTTTTGAAGACTATGATTGAAGAAACAGTAGAATACCTTTTAAAAGCATCTATGATGTCATCTTTTGGACCAGGCACAAAGTTGGATCCATTGCTACATTGAAGGAGAAGGTGAATGGCGGTCCGGTCTGCTCAAGCGGACTAGTACAGTCCTTGGGTGGGGACCCCACATACATTGTTCGTTGTTATACTTTTTTGTATATAAAAGTGAAGTTTGAGATAAAGGTCCGAATTGGTTTAGCGTAGAAAATGATATGTTTTTTTACGGCAAAGGTTTAAAATGATATGATGTGCTTTTTTACGGTTTAAAATGATATGATGTGCTCTTTTACGACAGAGGTTTAAAATGATGTTTAAAATGATGTGCTAAAGTGGCGGGTCTGAAACCAAACCACTCTTAGCATAGCTCAAAGAAAAGCCACAATTGATTTCAATACAAATATATTGCTGTCCTAGTTTTTATATTCCTAGATAAAAGCGAACAGGATTATTGTTTAAGTTTAGATAATTAGACCGTGTGTAATGGGAACTAATTTTGGATGTGGAATGGGCAAAAAACGCCCCCAAACCGTGGAATGGGCAAAAAAAAGCCCCCAAACCCCCCTACACCGCCCCGGGGGCGTTTTTGACCTAAAATGAGTTTGAACGTTTTTTTTTTCACGGTGTGAAATGGGGCTATATTTGGCTGACCAAGGAAATTAGAGCAAAATGGAGGGGCGTTAATTTCCATGGCCCATTACACATGGACTTAGACCATGCGTAGTAGAAAAAGTATTTGGGCGTTTTGGGGGCAAAAAACGCCCCCCCCCCCCCCCCCCCCCCGTTATTGGGGGCGTTTTTTGGGCAAGGCCAAATATTGAACGGGCTGAAAATTTTGAGTGGGCCAATCAAATTCATTCCTTTTGTGTGGACCAGTCAGAAGCAAGCCCAATGATTAAATGCTCCATAAAAATTTTCACCTCCCACTACACCCCATCCTAATTTCAATCCTTTAGCGACCCCCAGCCAAGTGTCAAAAAAATGTCTCATACATGCTAAAAATTTTAAGTAGTGGACTTATAATTTTCCTTGTTAGTAGGCTTATATATAGATAGACGTTATGTAGTTCTTCCTATTTGACCCGAGACCGATCGATCGATCTAGCCATGAGCAGGTTGAAGAGAACCTAATCAATTGAATCAATAACAAGAACAAGTTTTTGGCATAAAACATCTGATACCAATTTTCCAACAGCTTCTGAGTTTAAACAGAGTCTAAGAAAACGGATAAAAGACAACTAAATTAAATCAAGTTAATAACACGCCGCTTCACTGCTTCAGTGGCGGTGGCTGAACAAACGGCTTCTTCTCCACATCCACTCCCACCGATTTCAGCGACTCCGGGTTCCTGCAATTCCCAAAACAAGGTTATTAATATTAATATTATTATTATTTTTGAACAGATTTTGTTTTGGGTTTATTACTTGGCGTATGCATCCCCACTAATTTGATCAGGCATGATCTCCTGCTGGCTGTCCGCCTCCTGAACATTCGCAATCTTCCTAAAAAACGACTTCTTAATGAAGTCGTTCGACTCCGCCGCCACCTTCTCTGGCTCCACCAGCTCTGGCAAAGTCTCCCTCTTCGATTTCTTTACCGAAACATTCGGCGACCACTTTAACTGATGCGTCGCTGTAAACGCCCCGATGCTAACCGACATCAAGATTAACCCCAGCGAGATGTACACGGGCGCGTACGCGCCTTTCAATGACCTATAACATTAGTTTAAAAATTATAATTATACATATAGTATTTTTTTAAAAACGGTAAGAATCAAAGGGGTAAAAAAAATTTATTTTTTTTTAGAATTTTTTTTTTCCTATGTGCTTAAACATTCTTTTTAGATGAATAATATAAAAAAAATTAAATTTTTTTTAGTGTAATTACGTCATTAAGGTAAATAAATTAGTTTACACTAGAGTAATTATGTAATTACTCTACACCAATTTTTTTTTTTAGTTTTCAATACTATAATACATGTTTAACAATATGAGGAAAAAAAATTTTGAAAAAAAAAATAAAAAAAAATACCATCCTTTGATTCTTACAGTTCTTACCAAAAAACTATTTGTACCGGATCTTTCCCCATTATAAATAAATATATTTGCATGTAACTATGTAAATGAACTGTAACATTACTTATTGGTGGAAGAGGTTGATGTAGCAAATGTGTGACTTCCTGTTGAACGTGTCACCATTGATTTCACCATATTCTGCAATATGTAACCGAACACATTTTTAATATCATAATACGTACACATATATCATATGAATATTATAATGATGAATTTCAATAAAAAAATGGATGCATTTTACTCACGGTTACTCTGAATGCCATTTTTGTAATAATTAATGATTGTTGTAATGAAAGAAGAAATCGTTGGTTGATGGGTTGCTGGAGAGGGGTACGGTGCATGTGAGAGTATATATGTGGAAAAGAGACACGTATTTTGTGGAGGGAGACACGTGGCGGGAAGTAAACGAGTGTAGCGTTTGCCGTGGATGAATCTGGAGGATACACGTGATCTTCTTCATCTTCCTGCAGAGTGCACACATGGATGTTGAACTATCTCGATTATCAATGGAAGTACGTGACGATGTATTTTCCAAAATGCACAACGGGCTTTTTGTTTATATATAAAAGAATCACTATCTTCAGAAAAATGTAAAAACAGACTTATTATACAAGCATTCACAATACCATCTCAATCGACAGAAATCTTTATAATTACATATTTTTTTTTACTTTATATTTGACTTATTTTCACTCCTAAACTTCTTGATTAATTCTATTTTCAACGAAAGTTCCCGGGTAGCTGGCATATCAGTTTGCTGCCGTAAAAAAAAAAAAAATCTATCTTCAATAGAAAATGTGTTATAAATGGAGTTCCTTTTTCCAAAATGCTTTGTTAATGATAAATTATGTAATGTTTATATTAAATTTAACGGTAAAATATTTAACTTTTATATAAAATATAGGTTTCATAATAATGTTATGTATGGTAAAATATGTAACTTGAATTTAAGATTCGAGTTCTAATAATAATGATAATAATTTTATTGACGATAAATATGTAAGTTTTTCTTTCATAGATCCGTAAGGCCAAAAATTTGAGTTGTTGAACTATGCGTGTTTATACAAAATACGATTTTAAAAATCTATCAATAACATTATGAGTTATCAACGGTAAGCCAAACACCCAATTTGTTGAATTATGCAACTACGTGTATAAAAAAAAACTCATACATAAAACCGTATAACCATTTTTTTGTTTAAAAAAACCTATACGAGCAGTATAAAGACATACAACCAATATTCTTTTTAGAAGAAACTATACGAACAGTATAAAAGCATACAGATCGTATAGTATATTATAACACCCATATACAAGATGTACAGTCATATACGACTCACATATTGTTTAAAAATAGCCAATTATGGTGTATCAATACCATCACCGCCACCTACTCAATCCATACCAACCTGCTGTTACCACCACAGCTGTGAACCATTACTTCCACCTTACACCACCACAGTCTGGCCACCACTCACATCCATCTCTGCCGCTCAATAGCCATCACTCATCGGACCCACCACCAACCTCCTCGGAGTCCATCTCTACAACCTGCAACCCTAACCACCTATGCGACCCCCACCTCCGTAACCTCTACTCAATACCCCCCACCATTGGCACCGATAACCACCCTGTACCACACATGTTGAGTACCCCCATTAAACCCACCCCATATTTTTCTTTCCCCACCACCATTGGCACAGATAACCACCTCATGCCATCTAAATCCACCGAATCCCGCCACCCCTGTTCCCCGCCTCCAAATGCCACCGGAAAAACCGTCACCACCATTTAAGCGTGCACCACCTGTGACTACCAATATTCACCATCGACCCCCTTTCTACCTCTACTTAACACACCCACCCACCACTCGACTTCACTTGTGTAACTAGCATCACCTTCACCACCAGAAACCTGAGATTACATCGACGACCACTATCTATTGTTGACTTCACTTGTAAATCCAAATATACAAACCTTCAGCATCTGCAAGAGCATCATAAGACATTGTGAATGAGTTATCAATGTTCTTCTCATCCGGGGTTTGTAAAAAAAAAGAGAGGAAATAACAAATATGCCCTCACATGACTTGCATGTCAGGGGACTTAACCAGAAAAATTAACTAGGTTTGTGCTAAAGGTTGGAATGGAACCTTTATAAAAATGTATAGTTAAAAGTTGATTTGGGTAAAAATTAAACATAAATGTTGGAACTTGCAATTTTGATAAAACATAAAGTTTGAATTTGTAATTTTGTCTAATTACGATTACTTATAAAATGACTGGTTATTTTTAGGTGGAAAATGCGACTTCAATCTTAAAGTAAGACCTTTAATTCCTTATTAGTCCCCACCTCTTAAAGCAAGATTCATACCTTAATCTTCACCCTTGAAAAAAGGTGTGGTATCTTATTCCCTTACGTTTGTGATTTCCATCTTAAATTCTATGCTTGTTGTGGTACCAAATTACATTCTTTAACTTTGTAGATTGTTTTAAAACGACGTGAGAAGGAATTCAATTCATTTCAATATCCACAACAACTTAATGATAACCTTCTAGTTTCAATTCTAATTAAAAAAATAAAAATAAAAAATAAAAAATAAAAAGTGGCAATTTCTAAGGCAACACAAAAAATTGACCCAACAACCAATTTTACATGAATAAATACATGAGTTTTGTTTGGTTCAATGATTCCCGCTAAGCCTAACCGGACTTGATATACACCTAAAAGTTTAAAGTATTAGGGGGGAAGGGACACAAACCCCGTGTAGCCTCATGTCCACCAATCACACAGTGTCACGTCATTTTAACCCCAAACTAGCCTAAATACTGAAAACGCCAAGCCCAAAGTTGTCTGAAACTAAGGACCCCACTATTTTATCAAACCCACCAATCACACACACCCAATGGGATAGTCCCCAAAAAAAAACCCCCTACATTTTCTTCTCTTTCATCGGCTACTATCCTATCCCTTCCCTCTTCGGCTTGGTGAAACCGATTTTTCAAGCCCAAATTACAAGCCCCATAGCAAAGGACAGTGTAGCCTCAAGGCTTCGCACGCCCTATGGCCTTAACCGAAGGTGCCCCGTGCCTCCACATAACTTACAAAGTTATATTACATAACTTACAATCTTTGATATTTTACATAAAGTAATATGAAGCCACATTTTGAGTATTGCTTTTTCGTATTTTTATAATTGTTGATATCGACAAATTTTTTTACTATGATGTAATACGCTATAAATCGTTAATCATTGTAGTATGGAATGTTACATGACATACATGACACATTGTCACATCATTAAAAATTTGATGTCACCACACTATTTTACTTTCTATGCAAATGCATATTATATACAATGGTAAAATCGAAAGTATGTTACATAAGATAGAAAAATTAAACATTTTATTTTCCCTACATAGGAACAGAAAGGGGTGGTGGCGTAGCTTGTTGCCCGTCTACCTTCTATTGTGATGTAACGTTCGTATTTCGTTTTAAAAAAAATAGTAACAATGATAAAGATATGAAAGTAATGTTATGATTAAATAACGTATTTTTAATAATCAAAAGCAAAAGTTTCGAAATAGAATACACCCTCTAATATCCTACAATCCTATATATAATGGAAAATATAACATAACATTTTTTACCCTTACATGTTGACAATGATAAAGATATGAAAGTAATGTTTTGATTAAATAAAGTTTTCTTTAGTAATAAAAAAGAAAAAGCTACAAAATAGAATATATCCTCTAATATCCTATAGGGTTATCCTACAATCCTATATATGCGTTTACTTGTAGCCTGTAGCAAGCATGAGGTAATCGAAATGGAGAGAACAAAGTTCATTATGCTTTCATGGTTATTCATCTTTCTCTTTTCTACCCAAATCCCATCAAGACTGGCTCGTGAAAACCAAAAGATTGAACATTCAAAAAGCCTAGTTGTATTCCAAGAATCTCGTGGTAAGATAAAGTCCCTAGGACTTACGGTTTCCTATTACACCGAAAAGTTATATTAAAGATATCATGGTTTTTACGATGCAGGAGTAAAAACAATAACTTTGGATGGCGACAAAAAATCCATCAAACATGATACGGTGTCGTTAGCAAAGGGACAAAGAGGAGGGAGGGGAAGCGGAGGCGGATCGATAAACCATACTCCTCGTAAAAACAAGACACTAGTTGAAACCCCATATCGTATGCTTGAGTTTGTTATGTTTCTCATTTCATGTATTTTCTATATGTGATAACTTGAAATATAATCATTTCAAAGAGTTTTGAGAGTCATATACTACCCTACCTTTATTTTTTTAGGTATGTTTAATTATTAAAGAACATCTTAAATGTCGTTATTTGTTAGTTGTTGAAGCACAAATTCTTTGGGAAAATACAATCTAATATTGTTTGCTTTACTGATCACTAGACCAAAAGAAGTGAAGATTATTCCCTAAAGTTTAATTGAACATACAATTTAGCCGATGTATCACTTTTTTACACGGGACATCACGAAAATTTACTCAATGCATAGGGTAATTTTATTCAAGGAAAAACTACAGATCCTTATGTTTACAACATTTTTCAGTGGTTGTCTTTAACTTTAAAATTGATGAGAATTGTCCTTCATGTTATAAAATCTTGCAGCTCTCGTCCTTTAGGCCTAACCTGATTTCTTTTTAACGTTAAGTTTGGTCACATGAACCCCACATGAGGGCATAACTGTCATTTTCTCCTTTGCATTCCTTCATTTAATATATAAAAAGAAATATAACAAATTTAGAAAATATCAATCCACCCCCTCTCTCTCTCTAAACTCTCATTCTCTTTCTTTATAAACTCTCTCTCTAAGAACACTCTTGAAGTGAACATCACCACCCAACGTTAGAGTGTCTAAAACACCACCATTGTGTGGCCACCCCCACCACAACCTACTTTCACGATGAATTTATCCCATTTATAATCAGATCAACTAGCTTTCATTAGATCTACCGTTTCTCTCTCTAACGACGAATTATCTCATTTATAATCAGATCTGAGAGTGAGAACGAAGGCTGAAAAGGGTTTCGCCTTGAGAGGGGTGACGATAATGGTCGGAGATTGATGAAGACGAGGTGAAGTGAAGGGCAACGGTTACGGTGGTGGTGGCGGTGTCGGTTATAGTAGGGATGAACATATTGCACCGAATACCGAACCGATACCGATCCCGTACCGAACCATGGGTGTTCGGTATCGGTACTCACATTTAGAGGTTTTCGGTATTTTTGGTATCGGTATGTTATGGTATGGTATCGAACCGATACCATATCGTACCGTATGTTTTCGGTATCGGTATTGGGTTTTGGGAGTTTTTGGGATCGGTATCGGTTAGTACCGATACCGTCCCGAGCTCATCCTTAGGTTATAGTGGTAGCGGTGTTTGCAGATTTGGTAGAGGAAGGGGAGAGAGAATGGCATAATCGAATCTAGAGGATGGTGGGGGTGTCGAATTTGGTGGGGGTTTCGTGGTAGTTGTCGGATTTGGGGGGTTTCGTGGTGTCAGATGGTGGCCAGTGGCACTATGGCAGGTGGTAGTGTAGCGTTGTTGATTGCAGATTTTGGTGTTGGGGGTTGTTCGTGGCAGGTTGTGGCAGGTTGGTGGTGTGGTTGTGTGGTCTGGTGGTGGAGGTGGTGGTGCGGCTTGGTGGATGATGGATGGGAAGTACAGAGAGCAAAATAGAGTGGTGAGAAAGAGATGGAGAAAGAGTTTAGAGAGAGGTGTAGAAAACTCAACAAGTTTTTTTTAACAAATATCATAAGATTTTAGGGTTTTTTTTTTTTTGTTTTTTAATTGTTTTTCAAATAATTGTGTAGAAAAGACTAAACTACTCTTTTGTGACCAAATTAACGTAAAAAAACAAACTAGGTTAGGCCTAAAGGACGAGAGTTGCAAAATCAACCCAAAGACCATGGAAAAAAAAAATATCAATCCACGTGTGTCTAAAGTGTTACATGTGGTTTAGGCACAAATCTATTGTCTTATTGTAGAGAGAGGCTAACGTACAAAGTTCCTTAACGTAAAAAGTGTAAGAAGCATTCTCAGCCATTAGATTTAGGTGGTGGCAAGATGGTAATTAACAATCCTAATCATATTTGGGTTAATCTAACCAAGGGTAAATTAGGAAAAAACACGTTTAAATTTCTGTGAAATCATAACAACAGACATAATCGATGCAAAAATTTTCAACGATTGAACCTGATTTTTCATCGTTTTCAACTCGATTAAACGTTCAGAATGATTAAACAATCAAAAACATTTGATTACAAACAAAATCAAAATGTATTTGCAGAAATAGAAAAAAACAGAGTATGAAAATTCAATTGATAAAATTAGTAGAATCATATTCAAAAATCACCATCAATGCATGTATTATTCACAGAAACGAACGATGTTGATAATAGAAGAAGAATTAAAGAAAAAAATGGCTTTCAAAAAAGTTTCAGACGCGAAGATCAGAAACTGTTAAACAGAAAATCATAAAACGCATTTGGTTTTTTTATAAAACGCATTTGATTTTTTTATAAAACGCATTTGGTTTTTTAAACACTATTTAAACTGGTTTTTACAAAAACGCACTTGGTTTTTGTAAAACGCACTTGGTTTTTGTAAAACGCACTTGGTTTTGTAAAACGCATTTGGTTTTTTGTAAAACGCACTTGTATTTTGTAAAACGCATTTGGTTTTGTAAAAAGCATTTAGTATAAATAAAAACTCACATTTTCCTCACTTTTCCCCCTATTTTACTCTCATATTCAAACACTTTAAAACACACCTTTATAATATGTCCTCGAAGGCACCAGTATTCACATCTTATACCAAGAAATTTGGACGCACTCTTGAAACTTTTCTCCAATACGTAAAGCTCTTCGGCTCCCCTTTAATTTCTTATGCAGTAGAATAATTATTATGGAGTCCATAGCTCCTCTCAGCCCATACAGGAACTCCATTGGCCTACTTTGTTTAATTTCCTGTTGTACTTCTTTCACTTCACTATACTACAAATATAACACATTGATTTGATGTTATAAAGATAAAATTAGCTTGAACGAGTTTAAGGGAGACTTGTTATTCAACTCATAAAACTTGACCAGTCAGCTTCCTTTGTGGGTTCGGTGAAATTTGTAGGTTATATGGGATTATTAGGAATCAAGTGAACACTTGATGACAAACTTGTCTTGTAGCTACATGGTTTGGCAGATCGATTAGAAAGAAAAGGATAAAGAAATGTGAAAGGTAGTAGTAACTGATGAGGAACAATTTAGGGAAGTCGTGTATCGGCTGTAGGTGGTGGCGGTGGCGGTGGTGGTGGTGGGGGTAGTGGCCAGATCTCGATCGATGAACTTCAAAGGATGAGTAGTTAGGTTTATGTTTTGTGTTTAGATCAGGGAAGAAGATAATAGGTTTAACTGTGGTTAGATTAAATTGATAGGTGGCAAGTTCTAGTGGCTTCCTACACTTCTTATGTTAAGGGACTTTGTACCCAATACTTTCTCCTTATTGTATTATGCCAGTTAAGAGTGGAAATTGGAAAGGGAGCCAAGGCCCAAACCATCAAAATTTGATAATGCAGCCTTACGCCCTTACCCAACACAAAGCCCAAACAGCAACAAACGAAAGTGAGCCCAGTCCAGAAAAACTGGATCAAATGTAGAGAAAAGATAAAAACATAAAAACGTGGACGGCAGGATTCGAACCTGCGCGGGCAGAGCCCACATGATTTCTAGTCATGCCCGATAACCACTCCGGCACGTCCACGTTGTTGTCATGTTTGAAAAAGACGTTTATAAGAACTGAAAGTTTGACAATCTGTGGAAAGTAAATATCACAGTAGAACACTTTGAACACCACTTAACATTTAAGAGGTTTGTTTGGGGTTAGCTTGATCCCAGTACCTCATATATTTTATTTTCATTGTATAAATAAAATGATTTAGAACATTGTAACTTTAAAATACATACACATCGAAAGGTTGTAAAATTTAACTTATTGCATTTTCAACTTATGATAAAAAATAAAAAATGTATGATTGGGAATCAACTTATTGCTTACATATTCTATTTCTTGTTGCTTTTTTGATATTTGATTAATATATATCAACTTATGGTAAAAATGTATGATTGGGAATCAACTTCTCTATCTGTTTTTTATATACATATATACACATTTTAATATTACAAAGATATGACTCATACCTCTACAAAAAAACTTTTGTAAAGTGTGTGTACTAGCTTATCCAATAGTGTCGTCTAATCCATCATTGCCAACAAATTGTGATGTGTCCATGTAGTGGATAAGCCTTAGCATTTTTTTTTTTCCAACATGCCTAAATCTTCATTCTTTCTCTACCCCCCACACTTTTACTCCATATAATTATATAAAGTTATGAAATAATGAATAAGATGTATATTCTTTTTAAAAACGACAAGTTGTAGTGATGGTAACTTTTTTCACAAAGTCACCCACTCACCCCCTAATCAGCTAGAATATATATCAAGATTAGTAGATTATACCCTTTGGAATTTTGACTTATGAAACATAAACAATATTAATGGAAGATAATAAATGGTTTAGGTAAAAAAAAGGTTGGCATACCCACTAATTAGTTGTTTAAGACACCCATCAAGATTCCTCCTTTAGGATTCTTGATTATGATGAGTTGGGTGGTCCAAACTACTTACCCATCTATGTCACCTTTTATTATTCTCCTCCATTTTGTTCCTAACATAAATAACCACTTTAAACTACTTTCGCATTTGTTAATCCTTTAACGTTCGTCTTTCAATACAACACGCGTCAAATCTAGATCCAAAATGAATTCATTACCGTCGCTTCATGCTATAGATTTGCTCTAGATCTCTCTACAAAGATTTTAGCTTTTTAGAGACCAGAAAAAAGGGGGTAAAAGATAGGGGTATGACAACTTTAGTTAGCAATGGTAATCACGTTTGATAGAATAAGGTATATAAATCCTTAGTGGTGCATCACTATAAGACTACATTTGAGAATAAAGACAACGAGGGGCCATTAGCTAGGAAAATATGAGAATAAAGACAAGGGGGACCATTAGGAAAATTCCATTATCGATCTAGGTCTCTTTCTACTTTTCACTAAATGACTAAACTACGACTACAATCATGTTATATATGCATATATATTCACCTCAATGGAGACGTACGATAATCCCTCAACCATTAACAAATCAAAGATGTGGCGAAAGAAGAAGAAGAAGATGAAGATGCTTGTAAGAGGTCATTCTTCGCATGCATAATATGTAAAAGGATGTCCTTTTTATTCGATCTTGTTATGATCGAATGGATTAGGGAAAATGGGGGGATAACACTAAGAGGCAAGTCACTCAGGCAAAGGGAAGGTGATGCCTTTCTTCCAGAATTTATATTGTAATTGTTTCGTCTTTGTGTTTCTGCTTTCGTTTCGTCTTTGTTTGACTATGTTATCAGTGAGATTTGAGTTAATGTCCTGATCATTGTGATCGTGCATGTTATTTGGTATGTTGTTTTTCTTTAGGTTTCTATGGTTGATGATGTATTGGTATCAATCCATGTGAATCATAGCTATGTTCTCCCCTTAACTCCATTAATCGAAAGTTCTTGTTTTGAGATTTTATATAATCTTGCTACATATATCTATTATGTGTTTTAGTTGTTCGCATAGTAATCTTGAAGGTTTGATATTCAAACTACAATAAATTTTGGGATGTTACAAGTGCCATGGCAAGAAAAATGTCATAATATACACTTAATATTTGCGATTCAGAGATGATGTTTTATGGTTGGACCTTTTAATGTTAAAAGTTAGAAGGTCAAACGACCCGATGGTGAATACACCATTTCATAAGGTAGCAAAGCTTACCTTGTTGATTAAGCAAAAGAAAGTAAAAAGCAAAGAAATAAAAAACACAAGAAGCACAAGGTGGAAATCAAATAAAGGGGGCTAGGGCGAACTTTAAACACAAAGCGATGGTTGTTTGAAAATAAATCTATACAAAGATAGTCCCGACAATATATTAATTTATTAAGTGACTAAGTATGTTGAGACCGAATAAAAAATAAATTAGTTTTATCCTATGAAATAAATGAAGTGTTAACACCTGACCTCTTAAACAACCAATATTACCGGTTTGTGTAGTGGAAACTCATGATATGTATTGGTTAAATGAGTGAGAATTATTGGATTCATCACGATACCACCCTACTTTTGCAATAGGGAAAATGATCAAAATAGCCCGTTGACCGGGCGTTTTGCACAACTAGCCCTCTCCACCGTCTTTGGAGAGACGGGACACGACTCCCAACCAGCCTGAACCGTCTCCGAGACCGTTTGGTTTTATAGCCAATTGCCAACCAACACGTGGCGTCTCTGATCCCGAGGCTGTACCGTCTCTCTCCAGACGGGTCAGAACTCTCTCCCAGACGGTTCACGTTTCCCAATGCCGGCTGCCTTCGGTTCAACCGTCTCCCAGACGGGTCACATTTCCCAAGTCGTCTTAAGCCGTTTTGTGCTACCGTTTGAACCGTCTGAACCGTCTCACGAGTGTATATAAATACCCCAATTCACTTAACGAAATTTGCACCCACCCCTCTCCTCTAAGCTTTCATCTTCCAAACCAATGACGTTTTTTTACTTTCCCAGCCGAAGCCTACCGGCTTACGAAAATATTGTCCGATTACTTGTATTGTTGTTTCATCTGCGTACGGCTACTTGGATTGTTGTACCATCTGCGCGTGGTTTACAACCCGTGTAATGGATCGATGATGTGGTGGTCTACATTTGAGGCAAGTTCGTTCGCTTTCCGAATTTATGTCTCGATGTTCGACGTGTGCTCACTGAGAACTATTGTTACATAAAACGAGGAAACGTCTCGGACTTGTCTGTGTAGAGCACATACACCATTCGAAACAACGTCTATGTAGACCACTGCTACTACCGCCGCTGTGGAGGACAAAACATCTAACACTAAGATGTAGTCTTCAATAGTTGGTTAGACACTACGATTACTTCAAACAAAGTTCTTAGTTCTGGAAGTAAATTTAGGAAGTTTGTTGTAATAGTGTAGTTTTTTTATTGTTGTTGTAATAGTATAGTTTGTTTATTTGTGATTGTAATAGTATAGTATGTTTAATGAAATATTTACCTTAATATAAAAACAAAAAAACAAAATTGCATTAATAATAAAAATATAAACATTAATTGCATTAAATAAAAAGTTAATAAATTACAAATTAATTAAGACGATCCCTTATCATTTGCCAAACAGACACGTGTTTAAATTCTTTACGCTCCCTGTTTTTATACTGTCTTAGACGGTGTCTAATTGCCACGTCTTCGGGAAAGTTAGAGGGTACGTCGTGAAGAGTCCGGTTGTGGTGCCCGTTGAAGATTTGACACTTCGTGGTCAAATCGCTCAACTTCCGGCTTAGGGACTCGGTTGTACGTTCTGACCCTCCAATGAGCCGATTGTATTCGTGCAATATTCGGAACCATTTGTTGGTTTGGTGGGTGCTTTCTTCAACATGACGCCATGCTGCAATCAAGGCAATCTCCTGTTCTTCGGTCCATCTTTGAGGTGCCATTTTTGGATGAATTAGACGATGTTGGACGGTGGTGGTGGGGTGGTAGATAGTGTTTAGACGGTGTTGGAGGGTGGCGGATAGTGTTTAGACGGTGTTGGACGGTGGTGGTGGGGTGGTAGATAGTGTTTAGACGGTGTTGGACGGTGGTGGATAGTGTTTAGACGGTGTTGGACGGTGGTGGATAGTGTTTAGACGGTGTTGGATGACGGGAATGGGACGGGAGACCGGTATTTATAGGGCTGAGCTGGACAATCGAAGCGTCGCCCGGTCATCGGGACTCACCGGCGTTGGGAAATGTGAACCGTCTTGAGAGACGGTTGAACCGAAGGGGCAGCCGGCATGGGAAATGTGAACCGTCTGGGAGACTGTTGAACCGAAGGCAGCCGACATGGGGAAACGTGAACCGTCTGGGAGAGAGACGGTACAGCCTCGGGATCAGAGACGCCACGTGTTGGTTGGCAATTGGCTATAAAACCAAACAGTCTCGGAGACGGTTCAGGCTGGTTGGGAGCCGTGTCCCGTCTCTCCAAAAACGGTGGAGAGGGCTAGTTGTGCAAAACGCCCGGTCAACAGACTATTTTGGTCATTTTCCCTTTGCAATACACACTTTTAAACGTAAATTTTCTTGTCAACGTCCAAAAGATGTAAACATGTATCAATGGTATTTGAGATCAAATATTACTTATGAACACAATCCTCATATTGTTGATCCATGTAGAACTTGCTTAAGATGTTATAATAAGATGCAAGTCTTAACCAATTCTTATCTTTAAAAGTTGCAATCAAATCTTAACATGCAGTCTCAACCGACCTTCTAATCGAATGACTAACAATTTCTTAGGAAGGCTAAGTCCAAACCGGCTCTCGTAAGTTTCGATAAAGTTTTGTTCAAAATCGAAAGGTAAAATATACTTAACTTTTTATTATGATGAAACGGACCGATGCGTCCAAACAACTTAGGTTGTAGTACCAGGTTTCCAATATAAATATCGTTGAATACAGAGGGCGTTCGCAATGAAGTATCTTTTCTATATTGTAATGTCGGTACCGAACCAACAATGTCACTAACACGTCGATTTCGACCGGATAACAAAGGTACCGGTATCAAATACGTCACTGATATTCATTTTTGTAGTTTGCTATTGACGTAAAACACGTGTGGGTATCCTTTTAGGCATGTTATCATATTTTGGGTTTTATCTTTCGGTTGCTATACCTGGTGTCGGTACCATATAATACCTTAATTAACTGAACTGATATTGACCGAATTCTAGACGCAACACGCGATGATAGCAACAAAAATGTGACAAACATGTTATGAACTATATGATACTTATGTTACATCGACTAAACACCAATGACAAGACTACTTATTGAATTTTTACATGGTTCACGATACCAATAAAATCTTTATGTTTCTCCCAAGACAATATATAGATGACTCCATGATTGTTACTCAATCAACCACGTGATAAACTTGGTTGTGACCTATTCTCTAGCGAAACAGGGTTCCCTACTTCAATAACAATTTCAGCATTGAAACCTTTATAGCAATATGACCTTTTGGAAACTTGACGTCTTAATAGTATTTGTCTAAAACTAAACCCTGGTGATGGTTTATTTTAGGCGAAACATACACCATGGATTTTACACCACTTTGACATGTTACACGAGCTTATGAATTTTGAGCACATGTTGCTAATATCACAATAGCTAATAAGAACACCAGACCTTGACCACTAAGTGACATCGTTGAGCCTTGAAGTTATATATATGAAGAAAAATAAGAATTTTGAGCACATGTTGCTAATATCACAATAGCTAATAAGAACACTAGACCTTGACCACCAAGTGACATCGTTGAGCCTTGAAGTTATATATATGAAGAAAAATAAAGTAAGTTTAATTTTGGTTATACCAAAATATTACAAAATCATGAATTATTGCAACAATGAAGTAACATGATCAAAAAATTAAGCAAGAATACCCATGAATATATTTTCTAGACTAGAGAAGCATTTAAACTACCAAACTTGTACCAAAATTCATCAATGAATCTGAAATGAAATTTGTACCTATGAACAACCTCTTTGATATTGCACACGATTCGGCGATAATTACTAAACGTCAGGTCACTTATAAAACGATTGGGTGACCTCAACGTTTATGTAATTTGTGTTAAGCTTTTGATTTGATTTGTTAGACAAGATGGCAAATCGATAACAAGAACAAAAACAACGAGCATTTCATTGGATTATTGTGTTTGATGTAAACATCACCGCTTAAGTGGAATTTGAAGCCTCCACTGATAACATAGCTTGAATGATGGCATGAATTGATCAGTGAAGGTTTTGATAGTTTATTCCACTGTTAATGGCAAATTCAGGCCGATATAACTTTCTATATTCTTTCATTTGTTGTTTAAATAAACATTGATGGTTTGTTTTTGGCAATATTTATTCTCTAGGTACCTACACTAGTATGGAACAAATATATATATAGGATTTGGATCATTTGAGAACCACTATTTAGGGAGAGAACCAAAGAACCAAGTGTGAACACAAAAACCCCTCCACCAAAAAATAAAAAAAAATAATAAAAAAATTATATAACCTAAAAAAATAAAAAAATAAAAAAAGTAAAAACACCAAAAAAAATTTTAGTGTTAATCTTTCTGAAAAAAAAAATAAAAAAAATACAAAAAAAATAAAAAAAACAAAAAAAATGGCCTTTTTACGTCATAATTACGTCATATACCGTATGCACATGTGCATTTCACTATTAGAGCACACTTTTGAATAAATTATCAATTGCCATAATGAAATGATCATTTAAATGGACGTGATATGATATATAAGGTGGAAAAAATTTATTCAATGATCTTTAAATAAACGCGAAGTGCATTTCACTATTATAGTTAGGTTTTTTTTTTCATGAGTTTAGCTTTAGGGTTTAGTTTTTAGGTATGATGGGAATGGGGTTAGGTTTTTTGGGGTTGTTGGTGAATAAACTTAAAAAAACCCCTATATAAAACTATAAAATAAGATAATTGTACTACATGCACATGTGCATTTCACTATTATAGTTAAGTTTTTTAATGGGTTTAGCTTTAGGGTTTAGTTTTTTGGTATGGTGGAAGAGGGGGTATCTTTTTGGGGGGGATGGGATGGAGCGTTTTGGTTTTTGGGGGGTGTGAGGTTAGCTGCACATGTGCATTTCACAATTTGGAGGGGGGGGGGGGGGGGTTGGGGCGGTGTGGGGGATGGGGGGTTTAGGTTTTTAAGGAGTGAGGTGGCTGGGTTTAGGTTTTTAGGGGGTGAAGGTGGGGTTTTTAGGTTTTTTTTTGTTTGTGTTGACAATGGTTCTCTGGTTCTCTCCCTAAAGTTGGTTCTCGTTTGATCCCTACCCTATATATATATATATATATATATATATATATATATATATATATATATATATATATATATATATATATATATATATATATAGGATTTGGATCATTTGAGAACCACTATTTAGGGAGAGAACCAAAGAACCAAGTGTGAACACAAAAACCCCTACACCAAAAAATAATAAAAAAATTATATAACCTAAAAAAATAAAAAATAAAAAAAAGTAAAAACACCAAAATATTTTTTTACTGTTAATCTTTCTGAAAAAAAATAAAAAAAATACAAAAAAAATAAAAAAAACAAAAAAATGGCCTTTTTACGTCATATACCGTATGCACATGTGCATTTCACTATTAGAGCACACTTTTGAATAAATTATCAATTGCCATAATGAAATGATCATTTAAATGGACGTTATATGATATATAAGGTGGAAAAAAATTTATTCAATGATCTTTAAATAAACGCGAAGTGCATTTCACTATTATAGTTAGGTTTTTTTTTTCATGGGTTTAGCTTTAGGGTTTAGTTTTTAGGTATGATGGGAATGGGGTTAGGTTTTTTGGGGTTGTTGGTGAATAAACTTAAAAAAACCCCTATATAAAACTATAAAATAAGATAATTGTACTACATGCACATGTGCATTTCACTATTATAGTTAAGTTTTTTAATGGGTTTAGCTTTAGGGTTTAGTTTTTTGGTATGGTGGAAGATGGGGTATCTTTTTGGGGGGATGGGATGGAGCGTTTTGGTTTTTGGGGGGTGTGGGGTTAGCTGCACATGTGCATTTCACAATTGGGGGGGGGGGGGGGGGGGGTTGGGGCGGTGTGGGGGATGGGGGGTTTAGGTTTTTAGGGAGTGAGGTGGGTGGGTTTAGGTTTTTAGGGGGTGAAGGTGGGGTTTTTAGGTTTTTATATATATATATATATATATATATATATATATATATATATATATTTTCTTTTGTTGTAAGGACGATTTTCTTAATAATGAAGTGACTGGTTAAAAATGATCCAACTCTTACTTTATTATAAAAAAACATATATTTATAAATTATATTAAAGTAACTAACCTTTTATTTTCAAAATTTTTTTGCATGTTTTAAAAAGATACATTGGCCATTTCATTACTTATCCAGGTTAAGGTTTGTGCAAAAAGGTTTTTCAAGGTTAAAAGGTGATCGATGTCGTTGGGTCGGTCAAAAATAATGAAAATAGTAGTATATGGAAGTTGAGTCGTCTCCACAGGGAATTAGTGGAAAGTATAGTTTTGTAAAGTAACGAATAAACTAAAGTCTAATTGTTTGTTGTTTGTTTTGGAGTTTTAAGAAAATGTAATCAATAATATAAAAGAAATAATCCCCTCCAGGCTTCTGGTTAATGATCCACCCTACTCTTGTTTAAATGATTGGATACTACATAGACATAGTTTTGTTGAACGGTTCAAATCAAGTGATAACCGAACACAAGTTTTTAATAATAACTTATACAATTCAATTACCAACCCACAAGTATCACCTACCCTCCCAATTATCAAACTACTAACGATACAAGAAAAACCGAATGTGAATGATAATAAGATAAGCAATTGAAAACAAGTGAATTGTTTAAATGATAAAAACCACAAATATTTTTCAACTAAAAGAAAAATAATCCATAAACCAAAGTAAACAAGAGTTAAGGTTTCACAAATAAACCATACACCCGGAGGTGATTACAAGATGTTTAGCCACTCATAGTAACAAGAAACAACTCAAAAATATGAATAATAATACCGCACATGATGATTAGAATTGAAAATATGGATGAATGATGATGAATAATGATGATTGTTACTCAAAATTGCTCCAAAGAATTCCTCAATTTCGTCCCTTTGGTGGCTGGCTTCCATTAGGTTTAGTATTTTAGGCTTTTATATCTTGAATAACAACCTTCCTAATTTTCTTGTATTGGCCGCCGTAACTTACTTAGGATTGAGGAGGGGTTACGGGTGTGAAGTACTGTTGATGCCGCTGTTGATTGTTTATTAATTCCCGCCCCATACGTAAACTTCAATTGATATGGACTTTGATTATTTTGTTTTTTTCAATGTGCATTAAATGCACACTTTTATTATTTGCATTATATATTTTTTTACGTTTATTATTATTATTATTATTATTATTATTATTATTATTACTATTATTAGTAGTAGTAGTAGTAGCAGCAGCAGCGTCCGACTTGGGTGTTCTTGGCTTATCCAAAATTCCTCTTTAACGCTTCAACGTCCATAAACACCTCCATATTTTCGGTTCACCATCCAAACTCAACCTCAACCACATTTAAGCTTCAAAATCCATCCAAATATGCCATTTAACCTACAATCACACAAAGTTGCGTAGTTATCACATTCAAAGTATATAAACGCTCAAACGACATTAAAACCCCATAATTAGGCATCTTAAACACCATGATTTACCCCGTCCATCAAAAGGTAAGAAAATTCTCATGTTAACACATGAGTCATACCTATTACAACATAAAAATGGTACACATGTGTAAAAAGAATGATGTCGTTATTTGTACGTCATGCCCAACCGTGGACGCTAGGCCATCTATCATATTATACAGACCTTGTGGGTCCTACTGTCTATATTGATGGACGTAAAATGGTGATACGATTTGTATGAGTAATATCACTGTCACATAAGTCATTAACTTGTATCTGGTCAAACTTTCATATGAGTTGTATGATCATGTGGGAGAAACCACTCATATGAGTCGTATAACATCTTAGCCCTTTCATACCACTCATATTCCTATATTCGGCTTGTTATGCCGCCCGTATGAGGGCTGATGTTAGTCAATTTGGAAATTGTTGTAAGAGAGCAAAACACAGGACGGAACATAAACATGTAGTAAACCATATATATATAATACTTATATTGCATCGATTACACACGTACGAAGACTGCTAGCTTCTAGTTTGTTTCACAAGACAGTACAATAGACGACTCCTGATTGTTACTCAATCAACCAAGTGATTAACCTCGCCCTTACTTTATTTTATATTTTATATTTTTTTTAACATATTCATGTTATACTTTTACCAACCAGCCAGATAACTCGATTCCATAGAAGACTCTGCAACAAGAATATAGAAGACCCCCATAACTCCAGTATGGCTCTTTTCACTGCTGTAGTTAGACTCCAAAGTTAGAGTTTCACCTTTAGCTATCTTTGCAGAACCCGGTTTAGGATAACAAGTGGTCATTCCTACAATGTAACCAGCTTCATCTCCTGCAACATTTCCTTTGCCATATATAGGCTTAGACGAGCATAGTACTTGTCCATCCTGAACAAGATTAATAGTGTTTTTTTTTCAATCACAAGCATTTCTAGATAATAAAAGTGCAAATCTAGATTACAGACTCCAAAGCAGAAACTGAAACATATACCTCTCTATATAGAGCAGAACCTATGCCGCCTCTGTGCTGGTGTGAAACACCATAAACAAGATCTCCGGCAATTGGGAACCTCACAATTGAGGTTCTAGTATTGGTGTAGTCATTAGGAGAAATCCCGGTGGTAGATTGTTCAACATCATACTCAGCCTATACGATTAACAGTTTAGTAATTGAGAAATTCACCATAACAGCCATGCTGACGGGGTACTAAATGGTGCTACTTTTTAAAATAAACGATGAGCTATAGTTTACAACTTGATACGTGTGGTTGGAGAAACACATTTAAATCTAAAGCAACAGATTTTATGTTTTTGGAGTAACAAATCCATGCCCGTAGCAACAGAACCATATTGCTGCTCCAAATGGCCCAAATAGAAAGGATTTAACAAAAAGTTCTAAAAATTTTAAATAAAAAAAAAACACGTGATATACAATCATTATTTGTAGAATAAAAAAATAATAAAAAAATATGCATAACGAAAAATGAGCAATATTCAAAAGTAATGTTTTGAATAAAAAATAACTGTAAGATAAAAAATAAATAATTAAAAAATATTATTTGCAAATTAAAAGTCATTACTGTATAATGGTAAAAAAGTATTCTTTAATTTCTTTTTAGCAGTGCCTGCCACAAGACATGTTGTTAGCCAAAGGTGTGGGATAAAGGGCTTTATTGTGCCACGTAGGTTTTGTGGCAACAATAATGCCTCCCTTTAACATCGATGATGTGGTTTAGTGTCCTTATTGTCAATTTATCTCATCAAATTGTTCCTTGCGAAGTTCCATTGATAATTTATAAAGATAACAAAAAGCTTCCGCTATTTACTAAAAAAATGTTACTGGAAAGGTGTTGACTGTTGACTATTGGTAAGTCATATGTCAAAAGATTATTACTTAAAAAGATAACAAAAATCTTTCAAATTTTAGTAAAAATGAAGTTGAATTCTGTAAGAGATGAAGTGCCAAGTTAACTTACAAGGCAATCATGGATTCCTGTGTGCTGCCAAGTATCAAGAACATCAATTATAAAGACTTTAACAGGTATTATGGAGTCAGTCCAATCAACCCACTTAACAGTGTACTTCAAGTAAAGGTTTCTTATTACGCTTTCAACCCCATCTTTCACTTTGCATTGTGTTCCATCGTAACAGCAATACAACCCTCCCACATAATTTGGATCCAAAGGTCGACCATGTACATCGTTCGTCACATTATACAAGTTACATCTGCAATTCCAAAGCATTAAACCTCAAAATTCCTTCTGAATGTAGACTGCATAAACCCAAAACATGATTTAAATTACCTGCATTCAAGACACCCCATTGGATCTACTGCACCACGAGTATCGATTGCATGGACGTTCAACATCCATTTTTCTTCATATCCAGAAGGAACTTCAAGTGGATTACCCACTTCAATTCCATAAGGATCAGGAATACGTGTGGATGTTTTTCGTGTTTCAGATCCCAATCCAAAAAAGTGTTTAAAAGAATGATCGCATATTCCAGCATTTCCAGCAAAAATGATATCTGATTTGTGGAACCCCATATTACCATTATACCTTGTATCTTCACTACCTATTCGTTCATAGTATCTTTGTGCAATCCAGTGGTGGAGATAAGTTTCTTGAAGTGAAATAGGGTCCCCTGCTTCATCAACAACTTCGGCATCGAAACTTTTTATAGCTATATGGCCTTTAGGGAACTCGATGTCATAATAGTGTTTGTCTGAAACTGAACCATGATGTTGGGTTATTTTCGGTGATATATACACCATAGATTTTAACCCATCTTCATATGTTACACGAGCTTCAGAATGTTGAGCATACGTTGCCAATATCGCGAAAGCTAAAAAGAACACCACACCTTGACTTCCAAGTGACATTGTGACCCTTGATGTCAATTAATCTGACGAAACACAAAATAAGTTTTGATATTGTATTGCATGTAGTTTTTTTTCCATACATATCTATGTATGGTTTTGAACATTCCTACTTTGGTAATTTTGTTCCTAGATTTGAGGTATTAGGTGGAAAACTTGCATGCATTCCAGGGAACAAGAATTACATTATATGTTATTGTTTATATAATTCAATTATTTGTTTTTACTAGAGGTGTGTTTGTTCTTTTTAAGTGATTACTATATAAAAAAAATTGTAAACAAGTGACTGGCGTATTCCAATTTACAAAAGTTCCTTGATAAAAAATTAAGCAATGAATATTGTAGGCTAGAGAAGCATTTCAAACTGTAAAAAAATCATCAATGAATCCGAAAAGAAATTCATACCTGATAACAAGGGCTTCGATACTTAGACGATTTGTTGAGAACTACTAAACACCAAGCCTATAAAAACAACTAGGTGACGACAGCGCTTACGCAATTGGTGATAACCTTTTGATTTTGATTTGTTGGAAAAATGGGGAAATCGACAACAAGAACAAGAGAATTCTGTTTGGTAATCTAGAATCGTGTGAATGATAAGTGGATATGTGTGTATGAATTGATTAATCAAGGTTTATACCACTGTTTATGGAAAAATTTAGTTTGTTCTAACTTTCTGTTTTATTTCATATATTATTTCATATAAAAGATGATGGATTATTTTTGGCAATATCTATTAACTAGCTATCTACACGAGTATGGATAAGAAAACAAAATTATTTTTATTGTAAGAGCTAAGAAGGATTATTTTCCTAATGATGAATTTTTATTGTATACAACTTATATGTAATGCTTTAAAGATACAATGAGAGATAAACAAAGATTGTTATGTGGTAATATAACAGACATATGTATCACAATTTTTAAAAATAAGTAAAAAAAATTATGCATTTATTTATTTGGATTTTTCTTTCTTCGTGTGGTTTTCATAATAAAATGGCACTTTTCGTGGACATAATGGCAAAACATGTCTCAAAGTCTCAAACGGCAAAACATGTCTCAAAGTCTCAAACTATGGCATATATATTTTGAGTTATAGTTTTCTCCTTCGTCAATGATTCAAGGTGTGCTCGCTCTTGTCAATGGGAATGTTGAGTATGAATCGTGGTGCGGGTCATGATGCTGCCTTCCCTAAGGAAAAGCTTTGCTCGGTTTGGATACGTCTGGGGTGAAATTGGATTTAGGAGCCAAATGATTAAGGACTATATAGTCACACGTGATGAGTCCTTCAAATTATTTTGTATTTTATATAACCATTCAGATACACACATACACACTTATATATATATATATATATATATATATATAATTATAACTAGCAAACATAGCAATTCGATCAATACCATTTCAGTATTGTCATTAACTCAGCACTCGGTACAACACTAATAATAAAAAGATAAGGTAAAAAGTTAACGATGAAAATTAGGAGATTTCATCAATAACGATGATCAAATTGTGTAAATCTATCTTCCTATATATGTTAGACTGTTACTTAGTTAAAGAAAAGAAAATAGATTCCTTGGCTATAATGCCGAGATGTAAGTAACCTTATTAAAGTTGGTAATAGTGAAAGGGAAAACAAATGAAGACAAAAGCTTTTATATAAGCGGTTGGAAAACAAAAATTATCAATATATATATATCTATACTACTATATAATGGGTTCTGGATGGATATGATTGTCATTTCATATTCATTCAAATAGGTAAAAATGTAATTTCATTTAGTCATCAAGACAAATTTAATACAACTATTAAATCAACTTGTTTAACCTATTAAAAGTAATTAATAAATGTATTAAAACGATTAAAGCATATGAAAAGTTTAATAACATGGCATAAAAGATTTTAGAGAATTCATAATATAAGATGACATCAAGAAACATTGTTATGAAATTACACAAATATTACATACAACTATAAGTCAATTTTGTACTTCCTTTAAAATTTATGCTACCACATTGCTAAAACAACCTATAATAATAATAATAATAATAATAATAATAATAATAATAATAATAATAATAATAATAATAATAATAATAATATATCTATGTGTGTATGTGTGTATGTGTGTGTGTCACACCACGACAATGGCGGAAACACGTGGCGCGACGGTTCAAAGCATAAAGTCAAGGTTATTGCTAAACACAAGTAATTTAAGAAAATGGGTCATTTATTAAGGCGTCAAATCTTGTTCCAAATATTACATAAAAGTAAATTGTTTTTAAGACAACATAGAGGTTTCTCAAATATATCCCAAAGCCTTGGGAAATAAAGGTGAAACCCCGCAAAATATTTAACGCCATATCGGAGGATTCCACGACCCAGCTTGCCCCGGTTCGTCTTCATCTAATTACCTGAAAGATATGTTTAAAAGTTTCGTCAATATAAATATATTGGTGAGTTCACAGGTTTTTAGTTTCCAAAACTTGAATACTTGGGAAATACCATGTTATGACAATATATAGGAGTTGCAAATTCCTATAATTCTACTTGAGACTATAATCAAACCAAGACGTATAATAATAATGCCCCGCTCCAAGTCGTTACTCGGTTTCTCACGACTTAAGTTCAGAATATATGCACCCCAGGCATAACCTAATGCATAATCGACGCTATCGATTAGGGGTGGGCCTTGTCAGGCACCAATAGTACTATTCAATATTCCTCCGGTTTCATTTCCCTGAATAAATGATTATAGAGGCGAGGACTCAACCCCGAGTGGCGGTCACACCTCAAGTAACAAATCCGTCAAACATTTTCCCTAACATATCTTTCCCTCGAAAAACGTAAAAATAGTTTAAAATGGGGCCGTGAAACTCACCTGAAACTCTGTCTGGCTTACTAGGCAGATAGCAAAGAGGGTCTCGCACCTACAAACGTCCTAGACGTATAAGTCACTATTCCTATAGTGCATGTGCCTTGGCAAGTTGTACACCCAACTCCCGACCACAAGTTATTCCAAATCCCGTTTAATTAAGCGCGTATCCTAGGTTTCGTTGGCGTTAGATTACCCTTTGTGTTACAAGTTATATATTACTCTCGTTAATATTTCCTTAACTTGTACCTTATTATCATCGACTCGACTTCACTTAACATATAATTATTTTCCCATTTAAATAATTATACTTAAGATCGCATCGCTCGATATAGTATATATTTCAACCCTCGACCCGACTCACTTTACCGCACATTTGTTTTCCCATTTAAACAAATATGCTAAGATCTTGTCGTTCGATTGCATATTCTTAACACCCGATTCAACTCACCATACCGTATATTTATTTTCCCATTCAAATAAATATACTAGGATCTTGTCGGCACGGCATACACATATATATATCTTTGTCTACTCGTCGCGGCTTTCCTTCCCACATATCTACTTTCCCATTAAGTAGATATACTAGAATTTTGCCGAGACGAGCGTACATATATACAAATGTGTAATTTTTCTTGTTAAGTATATACGTTTGTTTAACGTCTTACGTTATGTTTTTCTCCCACGAATAATTCCTTCAACACTTAGGAAAGTGTTTATTAGTTTTCACCCTTGATGTATATATATTTTACTTCTTAAAAATATATATTTTCTTATCTTGCCGCAATGGCATTTTTCTCATGTTTTGTCCGTGTATGGTTCGTTAACGCGTCTTAGTTCGATATCTTAGCTCGAATAGTTAATTTCTCCAAGTTTTTCCCAACATGTGTTTTATAGAAATATTATTCATATTTCTTCCTCCTAACACAAGTTACTTGGAAGGTTTAAAATACTTATGTATTTTTAACCCAACTTGTTAACTTAACTACAAAAATGTTTCCAACACTTTTATATTCCCATTTATATAAAAGTATTCATTTTTGTATAAGTTTCTCAAGTTTGTTTAATATTTTTATAAAATCTCTATTTTATAAAAATCCTTATGTTAATACAATCCATATTTTTATAACTCTCAAAAATATACTTTTATACAAAAATACCCAAGTATATCTACTAGTATTTACCAAAATCATCCTTAGAAATTTATTACTTACACTTTTGACACCAAACTTTCCATCCTTGCATTTTTGGACTAATAGTTTCTAAAATATCCATTTTAGCCCTCTAACTTTCAAAGTTACAATATTAGTCCCTTATCTTTCAAATGTTGCATTTTTCCACTCTAACTTCCAAAGTTAACATTTTTCACTCAAAATAGTAGACTTTGAAGATTCAACTTTTTATTGGTAAGTTATTTTTGTATCAAAACACTTTTATTAGTCTTATATTCCATATGTAAGACTACTTGTATGTGTGTTTTATGTATTTGCCCATTTTAACAAAATATCATTCTTCTAAGTAAGTAACTTTAGTTTTTCATCTTCTTTATCCATGAACTTCTAACATGTTCCACCATATATTATACCATGTATGATCATTTTAAGATGATTAACACTACTTTTTAATACATTCAAGTTTATTCCACAAATCTTAACCAAATCATCATCCTACTTAGTTTAAGTGTAAACTTTATGTATTTTCAAGATCATTACTTTATCATCATCAAATCCATGATTTATTTACATATCTTTAATCATCTATTTTACACAAGTAAAACCTATTAAAGATTATGTTCAAACCACATTTTAAACCCTTCATGTACAACTTGCTTCTAAGAACACATACATGAATAATAATAATAATCAAAAACAAGGTTAAGAAGCTTACTACTAGCACAAGGCTAGGGAAGACAAAACCTTGGATTTTGAGAGGGGTTTAGTGTGTTCTTCCTTAATGGTTAAGCTCCAAGCTTGAAACACACAATAGGGGTTTGGATGATGGATTGTTTTGAGTGATTTGGAGATGTAAAAACTTGAAAGAAGAATGTATATGGGGAGGGGAAACCTACGGCCAAGAACAAGGGTGAAGAAGAGGAGTGTTTGCTTCGTTTCTCCAAGTCTCTAACACATGTTTATATAGCCTTATCACATGTAATCTTTCATGGATTTTGTGATTATTACCAAAGATATAAGAGATTTAGGAAGTACAAAATGATCTTGGATGGATGTGTGTAGTATATGTGTGTGGCCGTGTATATATGTATAGGGGTGGAAGGTTTCTTGCAAATCTTGCTAAATCCTTGTGATCCATCATAATCTTTATATAAGATCCTTCCCATGCATGTGTATACTAGTGTGTAGTGGGTTTGATTGTGTCTTGGATTATTAGGGCCTCTTGGCCGAAAATTATACAAGGGAGGGGACAAGAGAGCTTGCTTTTGTACCTTAGGCCTTACACCTTTTGTCTTACATAAAGCATGCTTAATATCTAAAGTGTAGGTTATTATTATTAACCACATGCATGGACACCATGAGGCCATCTAGGCCGGCCCTTGGATGGGTTTGGGTGGGGTCCACAACTCCAAATATTTACCCAATATTTGTTATGTTTAATCCCTCGTCGTTCGGGTGTCGTTCGGGTATTTTTCGGGTTTTAATCACGCGTTATTCGGACATTAAAAATACCTTTAATAACCCTTAAATATAGTCTAATTTAAGCGTTAATTGGTTATTTAGGCTTTTGCCGGGTGAAATTATGAGTTATACGCGTATCGGGTGCGGTACGCGCATTTTATTCGTTACCGGGAGATTTGTACAAGACGTTTCCACTTATGGTTTTGGAGTTCCAAAACTCATTATATTTTGTGAAAATACCCTTTATTTTATATCCTGGGTGTCCGGGATCCTTTTCGTTTATTTAATCATTACCGGGTAATTGCCAACGTCCGTACCGGATAGTTATTTCGCACATGATCCAATCATGTTTTTACCATTAAACGTATGCATTCCTATGCACTATTTGGAAATTGCTATCTCCTAAGGCCTTGATAATTAAATCACACATAATTGCATTTAATTACGTTAATCATATATTAATTAATTTGTACGGAATTACCTTATTTTTGCCGGTTGTTACAGTGTGTGTATATATATAGGTTTAGGATCCTGTACAAAGTACATTTTTCGTGAGAAGTGTGAGAAGGACTATGAATTGACATGTAGACATCATGTTTTGGATTTATGAATGATGTTTTAGGTTGTTTTAACTTGAAAAACACCAAACACAACAATCTAAAACACAATACAATGTATTATAGTCATTAAATTTAAAAAACAGCTAAAACACACTACTTAATGCTTAAAACACACTGCTAATGTTCTTAGCATGGTGTTTTAAGTTTTGAGCCTAAAATACATTGTTTTCGATTTTTAATTGTTATGTTTGGTGTTTTTATAGGCAAAACAATCCAAAACATCACGACTAAGTTCAAAAAATGATGCCTAAGTATCAATTTTCAATACTTCTCACACTTCTCACGAAAAATGTACTTTGTACAGGATCCTGACCCTATATATATATATATATGCATATATATATATATATATATATATATATATATATATATAGGTAGAGGTTCGGATACAAAAGTCTCTTTTTGTGAGAAGGATAAGAAAGCTTGTGGGAGCGACACGTGGCATGATATTATTTTAATTATAAGGGTAATAAAGTAAATACATAATTATTCAAGTATTATAAAAAATCAATCTCTTAGTCTGATTGAGAGATTTACGGGATTGGGATTTTAGATACTCAATTTTTTTTTATTAGAGAGTACAATAAAGCAATTTTTTTATTATATTTAAATAACTTTATTGTAGCCTCCCACTGTTACGAGTATAAACAAAACACAAAATAAACTAAGGGTGAGTATATTATTATTATTATGAACTGCACAATATGAGATTAGGCGATCTATATGTGCATTTGTATTTGCCTCTTTTTTATTATTTTTAATATTTTATTAACTTTTTTTTTCTCCATGACACTAAATGAATATGATATTATTTTCTACTGTACAATCTAATGTGTTTTATCATCATCGAATTAACTTTGTGTTTTATTACAATCTATTGTGTTTTATCACCATCGTCTCAACAATCCAGTGTGTTTTATTACTATCGGATTAACTTTGTGTTTTAACAATCCACTATGTTTTATCACCATCGTCTCAACAATCCAGGGTGTTTTATCACTTTAAAAAGGTCACCCCATTGTTGTACATTATATTTTATCACCATCAAATCAACTTTGTGTTTTAACACCATTTAATAAACATAAAACACACAAAGAACATCAAACACAATATTTCCACCCAAAACCATCTATCGGGTTAACTATTTGTTTTATCACTATCCTATAAATATAACTATGTGTTTTATCACAAATGAAATCCTGACCATCCCTACTATACACGTAATGAAAATAGAACAAAACTGAGCTTTGAAAACAGAGCATACAAAATTCTATCATTAATTTCAAATATTAAAAGATTTTTGATTTTATCTTTATGCTGCACCTATTCAAGATTCTATGACCAAGTTTCGTAGGAGAGTGAGAAAGAGATGACACAGAACCGTAAAAAAAATGTGTATGAGAGAGAGGGAGTATAAAGGAGAGAGATAAGGTCTCCTTAAATTAAGGAGGAGTTTAATTGTTTTTTTGGTATTTTGACATTTATACCCTCACATAATTCAATTTATTAATTAAATTGTAACATAATTTATAACTTTACCATCCATTTAATCTCAACCATCCATTAGCATGATCTAAAGGACACAATTACTTCTCACCCTTCTCACAAAACACACCTTTTGTATCCTAACCCTACCCTATATATATATATATATGGTGGGGTTCCTGTACAAAGGGCACTTTTCGTACAAAGTGTGAGAAGTCCATATAGAGATTGTGTTTTAAATTTTAGGCATGATGTTTTATGTTCTTTTGGCATAGTATTATATAGAAAAACATAAAACTTAACAATTTAAAACACTAATTAATGTATTCTAGACATGCAATCTAAAACACCATACGAAGAAAGTAATCAGTGTGTTTTAAATTTCATGTCTAAAATACATTTGATTGTGTTTTAAATTGTTACGTTTGGTGTTTTTCTATATAATACAACGCAAAAGGAAATGAAAACATCATAGCCAAAATTTAAAACACAATCATTACATAGACTTCTCACACTTTGTACAAAAAAATGTCCTTTGTACAGGAACCTAAACCTATATATATATATCCTATGGTTATCTACATGATTTGCCAATAAAAACAAGTCTTAAAGCTAAATGTAGAACATGTGCTTCACGCATCTACTCTCCTAACACAGACGTGCCTGTTTAAATTATTTAAGATGCCATCATACGGTTATAGATCCAGATCGATGATTCCAACCATTAATGGTAGTGTTCTTAATTTCATTCATGGGATCAATTAATCCACACGTTAGAAACCAACGGTTCTTGAAATACATGTGTATGTTCCTTTTTCAAATGTTGGCCTTATAAACAAAAACTTCCAATCAAACCGTAATATGTTCTAATTTAAGTTTGTCGCTCATCTTTCATTCTATGATCGTCATGTCATCGGTGATTGTGGATAACTATTTCTAATTAGATTTTGATTAGTGGATTTATACAATAGTCTTTGATTGAATAAATCAAGAGTGTTTGATTGATGTTGGTTTGTCATTGTAGTGCTACAGTCCAATTTCATCGAAAGGCGCCATAATATCTTCCAAGTCCTTTTATTGTTTACATTATTGTGCATTTCCAGTTCTAAAACTTACCATGATTTATTATTTTCCTTGACATTCCGAAGTTTACGTCTACATGAGCATGATTCCAAGTCATTTTATTTAGGTCAACTGCTAGAGCATAGTTAGATACATATGTATTGGAGTCTACCCTATTCAATTTTCATGGTTTGGTCATCACTTTATGAAATGTCGTCAGTCGAACACATCCTGTAGTTAATGATTAGTCTAACGTCATTAGTAAAAAAAAACTTATCACATAACGATATTATTTTAGACATTATTGTTTTGTTTTTGCATTTGATCTATGAAGCATACACAAAGTAATGCATGAGGTGACCTCCGTGTTGTGATAAATCACATGTCAAGAAAGGTCCGTGAACGGTTGAAGAAGATATAAGTAAACATATCAATTACATACATGCCAATTATATATAGCAAAACATCGTGCAGCCCCGCCGCAACGCGCGGGTTCCTGCTAGTATATATATATATATATTAACTTTGGGTTCTTGTTTTAATACACCACCTGACGCCAGCATGACGTCAGGCCAGAATCCATACACCACTTCATTCTACCTTTATTGGGAACAAGCATTTGTATAGTCCTGCATTTGATTCCTTTCTCTAAAAGCCTACAACCACCATCATAATAACAACAGCCACAACCACACCCGTGAACTATCTCCCTCTTCCCTCTTTAACTTAACCACCAGTCCACCACCATCATAATAACAACACCACCCATGAACCAACCTCTGTACCCTCTTTATAACAACCTCAACCACAGCCACAACCATCATATTAACAACAACCACCCCTGTGAACGTCTGTATCCTGCTCCGTTCGTAACTTCCAACCAGCCATCCTTGCTCCGTTTGTAAACCACCGCCTCAACCATCACCACTGCTCCGTTCGTAAACCACCGTTATGTGTTTTTTATGTATTAGTGTTATTTTGTATAATGGATGGTATAGGCTCTGTTTTATGCTGTATAATGGTTGTTAAAAAAAAGGTAAAAAACAGAGTACATGGGTATAAATGTTGTTAATATTTCCTCTTGAATAGGTTTTTAACCCAAAAGAAACATTTGTAATTAAACTCTATAAATTAAAGTAGAGTAGTAAAATATAAAAATGGAATGAATAAATTTGATGGTTGGGGCCGGGCTTTGTTAAAAACAAGTGAGAAGAGAAAAGTTGAATAAAAAATTGTATCAAAGAATTTATCAAATAATCTTTATAAATTGCTCTGTTTTAGTGGGTTTAACAATTAACAGAGCCTATACATTGGAATTTTTGACTCCTCTGTTTTAGTGAGTGGTGATGCAATAATCAATAGATTGGTTGTACTTTTTAATGTATATACTAAATGTCTTTCACATTTTATAATCCGTCATTTGCTTTTTCCCGCTAGCATAAGCTGCAAAAAGCTGTTTAATCTGCAAACGTTTCTATAAACTGCAGTTTACAAAACATAAATGTTGTTTACAATGTAGTGGTGTATGAAACCTAAAGTACATGGTGTACTAATCTAGATTTCCATTAACTTTTAGAGGACGCAGAAAAAGGGAAGAAAAAAAGTAGGAGGCACATGTTTTGCACGCAGTCTTTTTAGCAAAATAACTTCATGTGAGCTATTGAAATAGGATTATTTGATAAAATAACTTCCCTTGTTAGTAGACCCTATTAAAGTGTCGTATAATTAATATATAAATAAATAAATATAATTATAACTATAATATTTTTATATATTATAGAAGTTATTATATAAATATATATCAATAATAGCTCGTTTAAACTCACAAGCTAGCTCGAGCTCCAAATGTGAAGCTCGAGCTCAAGCTCGTTTATTAGATGAACCTTAATAAAAACTCAAGCTTAGGATCAAGCTCATTTATGGTCAGGTCAATTTGATTCAAGTTCTAACAAACCGATCTCGAGTAGCTCATGAATAGTTCAGTTTGTTTGCACATGTAGTTCACATAAGACATAACTTATGTTTAATTAAAGATCTAGACATAACTTATCTTGATCTTACCACTTACCTAGATCATGATCTATGTTCAATATTAAACTTAACTAACTAGGGTCTAGGCCTCTAGGGTGTACTTATGAGCACACTCGAGTGACTACTATAAACTCAAAAGAAACTATTGCGGCAGCCTTGAGAACCTCCTACTCACTTTATCCGAAAACTGTTTCTTGAACCGCCCCTTTACGGCTATACTTACCGGCAGCCAACCCAAGCAAGCCCATTATTTCCTTGGTGGCCCAATCCAGTAAGTCCATCTTTCCTTTTTTTTTTTTTCTTTTCCTTCATTCGTTTTTTTTTTCAATATCCAATCCATTATCCATCCGTTCCTTTAGTCGAGATCGTGTTTTTTATTGGCCCATGTTTGATTTAATTTTCAGCCTTCGTTCTCGTTTAATAAATAACTAGCTTATACCCGGGTTGAGAAATCTAAGTAAAGTGAATAAAATTAGAAATATCTAAACTATAAAAATGACATCTATGTATCAACTTACATTAGATACTTTAAAAAAAATACCAAAAGATCTATTTCACCTTACAACGTCAACACCTAAAACAGAATATTAAGATCCCAAGCACTTCAAGGGGACAGAGATTGTTTAGCACCAATACATTCAGGTAAAGGTCTTTAACTGCATACAATAAGATTTGAGCTATTTCAGAATATGGTAGAAAAAGAAAACATAGCAATTACCTGTTGGAGAGCGTTCCGGGTTGAAATATTTAATATGACATAATAAAATATCTAATATGACAACATAATTAATTATTATTATTATTATTATTATTATTATTATTATTATTATTATTATTATAAACAAATCTCTGCCATAAGTTATCATATTCTAATATAAAAAAAGGGTAATTGGGTCGGGTATCACCTAATCCTAGGCCCGACTCAAACCCACAATTTTTTTTAACTAATTCCAAACCTGACGCAATACCTGCCGGGTTACAAAAAATAGTCGTTTTTTTTTTCGTTTTTTATATAGCACTATGGTACTCGTTGGAAAGATAATAAAACGCTCGTTAATTTGGTGTAATTTTTTTTCTTTAAAAAATCTCGTATATAAAAGATATTAACGTTTAAAAGTTATGAGAGGAAACATGAGAGAGAAAATAATAAAGTTTTAATATTTGATTAGGTATTTAATATATTATGTTAAATCATATTTAAACCTTATTTATTCATTTTTTAATTGGTCTAGAGTTGTCATATCACATTCTATGTGGCATCTCTTAAAAGAGATATTGCATAATATTATGACATGTCATAAAAAATGTTTTGGTTTATTATATGTATAGATTATAACTAGTCAGGTGCCCGCGCGTTGTAGCGGAAAACAAAATTTAGTTAACATGTGCATTGTGTGTTCTTCTTTAAACAATTATACTGTAAAACTTAAATTTAAAAGGTCAATAAGAAATGTATTATAATATATTATAGATGTTTTCGGCTCATTTTCGTTTGTTTTCGTTCCAGTTATTACTTAACCATAACATATCATTTTTAAATTAAAACAAAAAACTATAGCAATACTATACTCAAATTAAAGATAAAAATGTTCGTTTATACGGTGTAATAATATTAGGAAAATATTAACGTATAAAAAAATTATGGACATTTAAAAATCGTGAGTTAGTTGGTTAAAATAAGAGAGAAAAATGTAATTGTTATTTAAATAAAAAAAGTTGAGTAACATAATAAGATAGTATAGATAATAATTATGCATCTTCCACCTCTTTCCTTCTAGTGCTTGCTTGCACATGGCTCTTGAATCTTTGTTTATTTTCTTTTAGTTAAGCCTTACACAGTTACACTCCATAAATTCAGCCCTTCCAACGTTAATAATAGACATGATGTTAATTTATCAATCTAGTTCTAGAACTTGAGGTGTATAATTGGTAGTAGTTGCTCATTTAAGTATGAATTCTTTCGTTTTAGCTCCTTATGCATCTATAATAATATAACCAAAACATAATAAATCCTATATAAAATGCACTGATCAACCTCTTCTTTTTTACTAGTTTTCCATGAGGCATATAGCTAGAGAATGAATTTGAAACTTATATTACATCATATGTTCTAAATTTGACTGGTATCAAACTTAATCAATCTGGTGGATATTTGTTTTGATTTGTTTGGTCCTTCAAATACATGGATGGGACTCTATCCATCCATCCATCCATCCTGTGGATATTCCATATGTTTTTACTGAATGCATGCATGATTGATTGAAGAATTACACGCGAGTCGTAACAAACATGCAGTAAACCATATAATACTTTCTTACATCGACTAAACACATACAACAAGACTACGTACTTATTTGAAATTTTACATGGTTCGCGATACTAACAATAGCTTCTTAATTGTTTATCTCACAAGATTGTAGATGACTCCATGATTGTTACTCCATCAACCCAAGTACTGAAACTCGGCTGCGACATTATTTTATAGTAATACAGCTTTATATATAATTTTCACATATTCATGATCATAAAACTTCTAGTTTTACCAACCATGGTTCGTGTCACATATCACCCCATCATTACCTATCCCGAAAGGCCGAAAGAAGCTGCTCAAGTTGCAATAGGTTGGTAACCATCTTCACTTTGCTTTCTTCTTTGATAAGCAACTAAAACAGCAGCACAAATTGCCAATCCGAAAACAGCTAAACCCCAAGAGAAGATTGGTACTTTAAATTCTTCATACACCTGCAATCCAAATTAAAGAAAGGTTTAATTGCACAAATAAACATTTGACCAAAGTAATTTGCAAAAACAAACATAGGACGCGTCTAAACAACAGGGACGATACACTCTTTGCGTCTACCAATCAGACGATTACACGTGTAAAGCCTTCAAACGCCTTAATTTTTAAGTTCCCTGCGTCTAATCTTTAGACGCGAAAAATGATTGTGTCTAAAGAACAGACTCTTAAATTAAAGAGTCTATTCTTTAGACGCAATCCTTTTTCACGTCTAAAGATTAGACGCAGGGATCTTAAAAATTAAGGCGCCTGAAGGCTTTACACGTGTCTCGTCCCTGTTGTTTAGACGCATACTATGTTTATTTTTTGCAAATGACTTTGGTCAAATGTTTATTTGTGCAATTATCCCTAAAAAATACTTAGACTATGTAATATTCAAATAAACATATTTTTATGCAGAATCATATTCTTGGAAAATTGATAATGAATAAAGGTAAAACCCTTACTTGAACCGGATTATGCGATTCTAAAGAAGACTCTGCAATAAGAATATAGAAGAGCCCCATAACGCCAGTATGACTCTTTTCACTGCTGTAGTTAGACTCCAAAGTTAGAGTTTCACCTTTGGCTATCTTCATAGAACCTGGTTTAGGATAACAAGTGGTCATTCCTACAATGTACCCAGCTTCGTCTCCAACATCATTTCCTTTTCCATATATAGGTTTAGATGAGCAAATTGCTTGTCCATCCTGAATAAAATGAATTGTTTTCAATGTATTCAAAATGCAAATCTAGATTAAAAGAGACAAAACCGATAACTGAAACATCTACCTCTCTATATAGAGCAGAACCTATGCCGCCACTGTGCTGGTGTGCAACACCATAAACAACATCACCGGCAATTGGGAACCTTACACTTGACCTTCTGCTACTGGTGTAGTTATTAGCAGCAATTCCAGTGGTAGATTGTTCAACATTATACTCGATCTGTATTAACAATTAATTATTTACCAAGATAACAAAATGCATCAAATGTATACTAAATTTGTGTTGGATATCAATAAGATAACAAATTTAAGACAAAAAGGTTATGACTTTTACCAAGATAACAAAAAAGATTATCATCATTTACTAAGATAACAGAAAACTTAATTGAATTTATGTAAGTTTATGTCCAAAGCATAGTTGTCAAAGGCGCTAGGCGCACTCAAGGCGCACAGGCCTCGCCTGGGGCCTAGGCGCGAGGCGCAAAAAAAGCGAGGGCCTGAAATAAAAAAAGCGAACAAGAAAATAAAGTAAAAATATATTAAAATAATACTATTTTTCATCTAGTTAGTATCAAAAGTTTTAAAATATTGATGTATTAGTGTATAGAAGTAGTTTTCCTTAGATAAAAGTAGAAATCTGGCTAGAATCTAGGCTTAATTTAACGAATTTGGTTGGAAACTCTCCTGAATTTGGGAATCTAGCTGAAGTTTATGCCTAACCGTCACCTAGAGAACTAAAGCACAATTTCCCCGACTCAAAGTGCAAATGCATCGCCTCGCCTAAAAATGGGCCTAGGGGCAAGAAGCGATGGCTTTTAACAACTATGGTCCAAAGATGAAGTGTCAAGTTAACTTACAAGGCAATCATGGATTCCTGTGGTCTGCCAAGTATCAGTCACATCTAATATGAAGATTTTAACAGGCACAATGGAGTCACTCCAATCAACCCACTTAACGGTGTACCTCAAGTAAAGGTTTCTTTTGACACTTTCAAGTCCGTTTTTCACTTTGCATTGTGTTTCATCATAGCAACAATACAATCCTCCAAGATAATTTGGATCTATAGGTCGACCATATTCATCATTTGTCACATTATATAAGTTGCATCTGCATTTCCAAAACAATCACATGAATATCATACAGAATCTCGATTCCTTGAGCGTACATATCCCATAAACTGATAAACACAAAACATGATTTATATTAAATGATACCTGCATTCAGTACACCCCATTGCATCTACTGTACCTCGAGTGTCGATTGCATGGATGTTCAACATCCATTTCTCTTCATATCCAGAAGGAACTTCAAGAGGATTACCCACTTCAATTCCAAAAGGATCAGGAACACGTGTAGATGTTTTTCGTGTTTCAGATCCCAATCCAAAAAACTGGGTAAGTCCATGACTGCATATTCCAGCATTCCCAGCAATAATGTGATCTGATTTATGGAACCCCAGATTACCATTATGCTTTTTATCTTCAATACCTATCCGTTCATAGTATCGTACTGCAACCCAGTGATGAAGATAAGTTTCTTGAAGAGAAACAGGGTTGCCTTGTTCATCAACAACTTCAGCATTGAAACTTTTTAAAGCAATATGACCCTTTGGGAACTCGATGTCATAATAGTATTTGTTTGATACTGAACCGTGATGTTGGGTTATTTTGGGTGATAGATACACCATGGACTTTAACCCGTTTTCAATTGTTACACGAGCTTCAGAATTTTGAGCACATGTTGCCAATAGCGCGATAGCTAAAAAGAACACCACACCTTGACTACCAAATGACATCGTTGGCCCTTGTTGTCAATTAATCTGAATAAAGATAGAACAAGTTTTGATTTTGTTATTCCAAAACATCACAAAAAATTTTAGTTGCATATAGTGTTTTTGAAAGAATCGAATTACATAACAAGGAACTTTGAGTTTGTGCAGCAGAATTAAGTCTATACAACAAATTGATATTCAACGCCCCACTTACGGTGTGCGCATATAAATATATGTGTGGCCCTCGGGGGGGGGGGGGGGGGGGGGGGGCAAAAGTAAAGTTGCACTAGTTTTAACGTTATTTTACTAGTTTTGTAAAAATAACGTTAAAAAGGACGGACGGTTAATCATGCATCATGTGGTGGTGTTGATAGCCAAAAGACAAAGGGGTACATGCACCAATCGGGTTTGTCCCGATTGCTAAGTGTTTTGTGCCTTATGTCCAAGGCTTGATACCAAACCACATCGAGCCGGGGGTCTCACTGGAAGCAGCCTCTCTATTCTTAGGGGTAGAGGTAAGACTGTCTACATCTTACCCTCCTCAGACCCTACCTTAGCTTTGCTATAGGTGTGGGATTAAGTGAGTATGATGATGATGAACAAATTGATATTCAAAGCATAATGACAGAAATTAATGATAACAAAGACACTGAACTTTGAGTTTAGCAGGTATAAACTGTCAACCATTGCGGTTAACTTAACCGCCAATAATGACCTGTAAATCGTATCCTAGTTAATCTAATATTACAGTAACACATATTAATAAAAAAACACACGGTTTAAACTAAACATAAGTTAACAGTTTCATACATAGATCCAAGACGTTTGCTTCAAAATGATGAACCAGTGCAATCATGGATTTCTGGAACAAGATTTATGTTATATGTTCTTGTTTCGTTTATACTTCAATTAATTTATGTTTTTACAAAAGGAGATATACGTTGAAAAGTATGATGCATGTTCATATTCCTACTAATTGGTTTCCTACTGACAAGTAGGTAGGCGGTTATAGCCAGGCTTGTAAACGAATCGAACGAACACAAACAAAAATATGTTCGTGTTTGTTCATTTAACTTTATCCGAACACAAACACATACTCGAACACACTTTTGTGTTCATGTTCGTTCATTAAGAAATTTGTCATGTTCGTGTTCATTTATGTTCGTTCGTTTAAAACCTAAACGAACAGTTCATGAATGAACATAATACATGTAAATGATTTTTTATTACTAGAAAACCCAATTACTAATTGGTTATATTTATACAAGTAGCTAAAGCACAATTTATGTTTAAATTTATATAAATATAACTACTTATACGTAATTAATAAAATTTAAACGAACATAAATGAACGAACATAAATGGACGTTCACGAACATAATGAACGAACACAACGTTTGTTCATGTTCGTTCATATAACTAAACTAACAAATTTTTTTATTCGTGTTTGTTCGTTTATTAGATAAAAGAACATAAACGAACTTCTCGCCGAACAAGTTCACAAACAGTTCATGAACGTTTGGTTTGTTTGCATGCCTAGTTATAGTTGTATCAGTTGGTTAGTTAGTTAGTTAGTTAGATCAGGTAGTAGAATCATTTAACGTGATTTTTTTTATTAAGAATATCCGGCAGATTAAACACACATATATAATCAGCAAACTAACGCTTAAAGATTATCATAACAAAAACTAAAAATAAAAACATATATAGTAGTACTGGAAGTCACCAAGAAACAATAAGATTGATCCAGTTTACAATAATTTCATGATCAAAAGATTATGCAAGAATATATACCCATAAATAAATATTCTTAAATAAATAAAAGATTCCAAACTAACAAAATTACCTGAGAACAATAGAGCAGAGAGACGATTAGATGAAAACTCTAAAAGGTCAAGCCTTAAAAACAAGGGGGGTGACGGGAGCGCTTACGTACGCAACTAATTGTTTTGTATATGATCTAGAATCGTATGTGGCTTGGTGGGAAAGAAACGATGGTAACTAATGTTTTTTTGGATGTTTGATTGAAAATATATAATATTGTATGTTGTGTGTGTGTAAGTATGACCGATTGGTGTAGAATCAGACAATGAAAAGAGGACAGGCAAGGGTTGTTGTCGGCTTCGAAGCTTCCGTTAATTGTGTAGTTTGACGCAGATGGCAGGGATTGATAAATCAAGGCTTTTATAGTTTTTTTTTTTTTTTTTTTTTTTTTCTGGGAAAGGGGCACAGCTTTTATATACCTTGTTTATGCCAAAATTAGTTTAACTTTCACTTTCTTCTTTCAATAGTTATTTTATTGAAAATAATAGAATTGTTTTAGGTGGAATACACCTTTTTTTTTCTAGAAAACAAAAACAAAATACTACTAGTTTTTTTAGTTTGATCCTTTTGAATTTTTTTTTCTTATTACCAAATTTGAAAATTTTTATTCCCGGACAAAGAAAATTACATCAAGATAACGGGCAGGCGGGCAACAAGCTGCGTCGCCACCCCTTTCTGAATAGCAAATCCTAATCTACTAAAAACGTAACCCTGCCCACCCGAATAGCAAATCCTTATATTTCTTATTTTGAAATATAAGAAAAATATTGAATTAAACAAATCGAATTTATATATATATATATATATATATATATATATATATATATATATATATATATATTTGAACGGCCAACGGTACCACCCGTAACGAAGCCCCGCACCCTTCAGGTCCGGTCCCCCGGCCCCCCCTAAGGTCCAGCCCCTCATTTCAGAATAACCCTATTCTGAGTGGGATTCGAACCTGTGACCTCTCAGGGCAGGAACCCCACAAAGTGGGTAAACCTTCCCACCTCAATTGCAACCACTAGGCTACCCGAATTTATTTATATAACCTACGGATATGTAGGTAAATGTAAACACATGTTAACTCCTTTGGTATTAGCTGAGCGTTCAAGAAACGTCTCACATCATTGGAATTTACCCCCTTGCGTTTTACACCTCTGAAGGGATATGGTATTAAAACATTACAAATACCATACCATCGCCCACTTAGAACAGGCTTCGCCAGACGCTTACCCGCCCGTTCTACGTCAGCGGATCGCAAAGCTCCTGGAACCCCTCCCTAACGCCTAGACGGCTGAGCCCCAGCAAACGCATAATACCCTCATCCAGTTTGTCCAAGTCATCTAGACGACTTGGATGCGCAGAAAGCTCCTGGAACCACGCCTCCTCTTGGAAGTCCTTCATAACCTCAAAGGACGGCACCTTCTGCCCAGGGCGCAGTTCCAGCGTCGTCATCTCCACTGGGATGACCTCCTTCTTCACAAAGAAGAAGCACCTCTTCCACTCCCGAAGAGTTTTTGGAGAACTCTTCGGTACGATCAGGCTCACGCTTTTGGATCTCTCCACAAAAGAGACCCAGCCCGACTCCTTCACCTCCAGCTTGTAGAACACATTGAAGTGCTCAAACACCGGCTGCCTCCTCAGGGCCCGACAAGTGGCCTCGAAGTGCATCACCCTCATCACCCCAAAGGGGCTCATCTGAGAGACGTGCACTCCGTATCTCTGAAGAACAGAGATGAAGAAACGAGACACCGGCAACCGGAATAAACCCTTCTGAAAATATGCCTCATATAGGCATATTTTCCCTTCCGGGCAATCTACCGGAGTTTGCCCTTTCTCCGGCAACTCCGGGTCCCATTCACGAAGAATACCAAATCTCTTGACCAAAGACCTGAATTTGTCTTTGGACCAGGAGATTTGGGCGTCTTTCATAGACAGCTCCGCCTTCTTATCTTCAGAAGACATCTTCAAACGACGAATCAGAAAAAGCTAACTTTTTGATCGGAGAAACAGAGAGAATGAAGGGAATTTAGGAGAAAAATTCGAAAGAAGAAGAAGATGAAAGAAATCCAAAGGAGGTGGACGACTATTTATACCCATCGCATTTAATGCAGGTAATTATGATGGGCAGGCTTTCCAACATGAAGGTCCAATCACAGGCAAACACGTCACTCTGCCCATGTGCCAAAACGGCCCACGCGCCGCGCGTGTCTCACTCGCGAGACGGTCGTCCTACCCCAGCTGCCGATGACCGACACGTGTACACCCGCGTCCAAAAAAGGATGACGATGACTGACACGTGTACGCCCACGTTCAAAAAACCACCACCAACAGCTGTCAACACCCATCAGATGTACAACACGTGTCCACCTAGCAACTCAACAGTCGTACTGACTGTCAGACACGATCTCCAAAGCAGGTCTACCAACCGTCAGGCACGTCTTTTCAAATTCAAAACATTCCCGCCTTTAATTTACACAAATCCCAAAGAGACAAATTCAATGCGGAGTAAATGCAGGCGCAGACCGCGACAAAAAATGACTTTTCACAACCTCCGGCCACGCAAACAGGGCCAACGCCTATCTTGGCTCAACGCCTGCGCGCCAGAGCGAAAATTTTGAAAAAATCAAATTTCACAACCTTTGGCCGCGCAAACAGGCCCAACGCCTATTTTGGCTCAACGCCTGCGCGCCATAGCGAAAATTTTGAAAAAATCAAATTTCACAACTTTTGGCCGCGCAAACAGGCCCAACGCCCATCTTGGCTCAACGGCTGCGCACCAAACACAATCTATGCGCACCCCGTCATACGCCCACAGCTTGATCTCTGTGCGCGCACCAGTTGACGAAGAATAAACAAAAACACACGTCCACTTCGGTACATGAAAACCCAGTGACGACTGGATGTCACTGAAAGTACACATGTGAAATCAAGTCCAGCACTCCCCAAAGATACAGGTCAGCACTGGACTGGGGGGACTTGAAGGGATATGGTATTAAAACATTACAAATACCATACCATCGCCCACTTAGAACAGGCTTCGCCAGACGCTTACCCGCCCGTTCTACGTCAGCGGATCGCTTTGCGCCCATCCGCCCGTTTTACGTCAGCGGAACGTCTGGCGGCCACAAACCCGTTCTACGTCAGCGATGCTCCTACCGCCCGACGCGTGCATTTATATACACGATCCACGTCGGCGGAACACCTGGCGTCCACCCGCCCGTTTTACGTCAGCGGTGTACCCGACGCCAGGCGCACGAACTCCCGCCCCTTTCACAGGGCCGGGCCAAATGTACCTCAAGGCTTCCTTGACAAGCGTCACTACAAGTGGGAGATACCTTTTGGGGCAGCCTTGGGACTCACCCCTGCCCCAAGCAAATATCTCTGACACGACAGACAGCCCGTCAGAGTTTCTCTCCAACCAGAGACTTTCCCCAGTCTGACGAGCAGAAAAGGCGATGACGTGGCAGCCTCTCAACCAAGATATCTTCCTGACAGAGCAGACTTTCTCTGTCCGTCTTGAAATCCTGGAAAAGTATAAAGTGTCTACGTCCGGATGCACCAATGGGCGAGCACCACGTGTCAACCGCCCATCAGCGTCCACTTACTGGGCGCCACGTGTACATGCGTCAGGACGGTAACATCTCCCCTGGCTTCCCACTTTACTAAAACCCACTTGCACCAAATGGGCCTAAAGGCTTGGGCCGGATTATGGAGACTCCTCTACCTGGGCCGGGCCCCATTAAAGGTAGAGGATGGGCTGAGAAAGTAGGGTAGCTCGGTACTATAAAAGGAGGACTCTCTTCTCCTTTTATGGGCATCGAATACCCAATACACTTTCACTCAAGAAGAATACGAGCTCTCGTACCTTCTTCACCCCCCCTGTTTATTATACTAACGATTAGAGGCTCGGCTCTTCTAATTGGTAGTCTCGTAAATCCCTGGTCTTGCCTACAGACCCACACGTATTTTATAATCACACTCTCTTTAGAAAATACAGTAGAATCACCGTACAGATAGTTCTCTTTTCAACTATCTTTACACTCGTGTTTCTTCATTGGCGCCATCCGTGGCCTTACCACAACCGCTCCAACCCAATAAACTTTTAGGGCCAGAATTGTAAAAATGACCTCACCCCCACGAGCGTTCACTCCATCCGGGGCCGTCGAAGATATCACCGACGCCACCCCATCCCACCCAACATCAGGGGATCATAACAACCAACTACAACCACTTATAACCCCCAGAAACCTCGAGCCCCAGCTCGTAGATATAACCCCTCCAACGGAGGAAGAAATCGAGGCACTAAACAGTGACTGGTATGACCGCCAGCGACAAATCCTCGACGCACAACTAGAACGCCGCCGGCGCACCGGCAAAACAATCATGGGCTCCTCCTCTAGGCAACCTGCAAAAACAGCAGCACCCGCCCGTCACGGGGAAGGTCCAGGGCAAACCCCTGAGGACCAGGCCCGTGCAGAGCACAATCGGTTCGACGCCGAAGACTATGACGAAAGCTCGTGGGAGGATGACGCCTCCCGCGACTATCGTCATAGCCCTTATTACAGGCGCGAGCGATTAAACCGCTACAACAACGACGCCACCATCGACCTATCACTCCCATACAGACCGGCCGCATTCGCGGATAGGTCTAAATTTACCAGGCGCATTTCTGAGGCACCAATCCCACCAAGACAACGCCTACCGGCCAACGTCAAAATCTACGACGGACTATCCGACCCAGATGACCACCTCGGCATATTCAATCAAGCCGGGGCCGTCATCGGGTGGACCCTACCTGTTTGGTGCCACATGTTCGCCCAGACACTCACCGGAGCCGCCAGGGTCTGGTTCGATAACCTCCCCACCGGAAGCATCGACAGCTACGACCAGCTGATCGAAAAATTTTCTCTCCACTTCAGCCAACAGCGCCGCCACAAGCGCGACAAAAGCCAAATCTCCCTGTGCAAACGCAGAGACACTGAACCTCTCGAGGACTTCATCGTACGGTTCAACAAGGAGGCCCTCCAGTTAGGAACCGGCGACGAAGCAACACGAACCTCCTTTTTATCTAACGTCAACGATGATGGCCTACAACACACGCTGCAAGGGAAAGATGGCGTCCCGGACGCTTGGGAAGAGGTTGTCCGCATCTCAAAACTCTACGCGGGCAACCAGAAAACCATGCGCCAGAACCAGAGAGGGAGTTCCAGCAACAACCGCAGCCGCGGCAATAACCGATCATCCGTCTGGAACCGCATCTCCGGCTCCACCGATGAAGGACGATACTCAACTTCTGGCGACGCCAGAAACATCATCGGCAACAAACAAAACCGCGAACAGCGGAACAGCGGCCGCCGAAACCAAGATTGGACACCCCTCACCAAAACGCCATCTCAAGTCTTATCACAAGTCCTCTCCACCGGAGAGGTAACTTTTAAAATCCCCAAGCCCATGGGGGCAAAACGAAAAAATGTTGACACCACCAGGTTCTGCGAGTTCCACAAAGACGTGGGCCACGACACCGACAACTGTTATAGCCTCAAAATGGAAATCGAAGCGGCCCTACGCTCCGGGAAGCTCGCCAACCTGGTAAAAAACGTCCGCGCAGGGGCCCGCCGACAAGACGAACCTGAAAAAGCCATCAAAGACATCAGGACACACTACATCCGCGGTACCCACAGCAGACAGATCAACATGACGAGAAGCACCAAACGAAAAACCAGCTTCCCTAATACAGCAACTACATCTGAAACCTCAAATTGGCGAGAGGCCCAAGTCCTCCTCCCGATAATCCCAGGGGGCGCTCAATCAACGACCCCCCTCACCATCACAGCATTGTTCGGACACTACCGAACTTACAAAATGATGTGCGACGGCGGCAGTAGCTTCGACATCATGTACCAATAATGCTTTGACCAGCTAGACGAAGAAGACAAGGCACGCCTACAGCCTGACGCGCCTATTGCTGGCTTCTTCAACGAGATAATCCATCCCATCGGCAAGTTCGACTTTACGGTCACACTTGACGACGGCATTCACAGCCGCTCCGAGGTATGCACCTTCCACGTCATCCCAGCCACCTCCTCATATGATATATTGTTAGGAAGACAGGGTTTGGCGAACTTCAACTCCACCGCCTCAACCCCTCACCAAACCATGGGCTTCCCAACGCCCACCGGGATCGCATACATCCGAGGCAATCAAGAATGCCTCATGACAAGCCACCCGCCAGACGACACGGCGGCGCTTCCATCAAGCCCACCAACTGACGAAAGCTGGGTCCTCAACCCAGCCTTCCCTGAACAGACCATCACCTTGGGCCGAACCCTATCCCCCCAGGTGAAAACGCACCTAAAACAGCTACTGGTGGCAAACAAAGACGTCTTCGCATGGCAATCATCAGACATGGTCGGCGTCCCAAGACACATCGCCGAGCACCGCCTCAATACATACAAAGACTCACGCCCAGTGGCCCAAAAGAAGCGGCCACTCGGCCCCGACAGAGTCAAAGCCATGAATGAACAAGTTGACGACCTACTAGAGGCGGGCATCATCAGAAAATGCAATCACCAAACCTGGGTGGCCAACCCAGTAATGGTGCTAAAAAAGAATGGGTCCTGGCGCATGTGCGTCGACTACAAGGACCTAAACAAAGCATGCCCCAAAGATCACTACCCTCTCCCAGAGATCGATTTGAAGGTCGACTCACTCGCGCCATTCAAATACAAATGTTTCCTCGACGCATATCGAGGATACCATCAAATCCAAATGGCTTACGAAGACGAGGATCGAACGGCGTTCAGAACAGATCGAGGGGTGTACTGCTACACCAAAATGCCCTTCGGACTCAAGAACGCCGGCGCGACCTACCAACGCCTCATGGACCAGGCGTTCATCAACCAGATAGGCGTCAACCTCGAAGTCTACGTCGACGACCTAGTCATCAAAAGCACCCAGGAAGACACAATGCTCATGGACATCAAGCGCACTTTCGAACAATTGCGCAGCATCCAAATGAAACTAAATCCAGGCAAATGCTCCTTCGGAGCAGAAGAAGGGAAATTCCTAGGCGTCATCGTCACCAATGGCGGCTTCAAACCTAACCCTGAAAAAATCCAAGCAATCCAGCGGATGCCGTCACCAAACTCGATAAAAGACGTGCAGACTCTCATGGGACGTTTGGTTGCTCTCAACCGCTTCCTATCAAACTACGCCTCCAAGTCTTTTCCTTTTGTTCACACTTTACGAAATGTACTCAAAAAAACACAGTTCCGCTGGACACCGGAGGCAGAAGTGGCATTTCGTGAAATGAAACAATGTTTAACCTACTTGCCAACTTTAACAGCGCCCCTTCCAATGGAGCCCCTCACACTATATCTATCTGCATCAGAAACGGCAATCGGCGCCGTCCTATTAGTAGAACGCAACAAAGTACAAACACCGATCTACTATATCAGCCGAACTCTAGCAGACGCAGAAACCAGATATTCGACAATGGAAAAACTTGTCCTAGCACGCGTCAAGACGCCTGCGACGATACTTTCAAGGACACCCAATCAACGTCCTCACAGACTACCGAATAAATACAGTACTATCCAAACCAGAACTCTCCGGCCGCCTGGCCAAATGGGCAATCGAATTAGGCGCACACACCATCGTCTACAAACCAAGACCCGCGATAAAAGGGCAGGTCCTGGCAGACTTCATCGCAGAAATCCCCACCGATAAAATCCAAGACTGCAAAGACGAACAAGACCCCAAGCCCGTCCCAGACGACCGAATCACCTGGTCATTATACACCGACGGAGCTTCCAATGATCAAGGCTCGGGCGCCGGACTTCGCCTCGTCAGCCCCGACAAGACAGAATTCACGTACGCCGTGCGCCTAGAGTTCCCAAGCACAAACAACGAGGCCGAATATGAAGCATTCTTGGCAGGCCTACGGCTGGCGCACAAAATGGGCGCCAGGCACCTCAACGCTCATGTAGACTCCATGCTGATAGCAGGCCACATGAACGGCGTTTACGACGCCAAGGGCCCCGTCATGGCCCAGTACGTCGACCAAGCCAAGCTCCTCACCAAGAAATTCGTTACTTGCACCATCCTCCATATAAACCGAAGCGGCAACAAGGAAGCTGATGCACTCAGCAAAATGGCCTCCACCGCCTGGCCACATATGGCCAAGGAGGTACGTATCGAAACCTTACCTCAACCTTCGGTACCACTCAGACAGGTCAACATAACGCAGACAGGCGCCGGGTCATGGATGACCCCTATTCAAGCCTACCTAGCAACAGGCACGTTGCCACCTCAAAAAGCGGAAGCCCGAAAAATCCAATACAAATCCCAACATTACCAATTAATGAACGGGATCCTATACCGACGCTCGTACTTGGGGCCATTATTAAAATGCATGGACGTCGCGACAGCCACCTCACTTATCAGAGAAATACACGAAGGCATATGCGGGATCCATGCAGGACCGAGAATGGTCGTCGCCAAAGTCATGAACGCTGGATATTATTGGCCGGGTATGCATCAAGACGCCGTCAAAATTCTACGCACCTGCTTCAACTGCCAACAACACGCGCCAAATACCCTGCGCCCCAAAAACGATCTGGTACCAGTTACGGCCGCCTGGCCATTTCAAAAGTGGGCCATGGACCTGGTCGGCCCGTTTCCAATGGCCCCCGGAAAGATACAGTACCTAGTCGTTGCCGTTGACTACTTCACAAAATGGGTAGAGGCCAAGCCACTCGCGTCGATAAGCGCGGAACAGATAAAAAAATTCATCTGGGAATTCATCATCTGCCGCTTTGGCTTACCCATGGAAATCGTCACCGACAACGGCACACAATTCACCGACAAAAAACTACAAGCTTGGCTAACGCAACTAGGCGTCAGCCAGATCTTCTCATCCGTTGCTCATCCACAAGGCAATGGCCAGGTGGAGCGCATCAACAGATCCCTAGTCGAAGGCATCAAGACACGCCTAGGATCAAAACGCACGGGCTGGGTAGACGAGCTCCCACATGTGCTATGGGCGCATCGCACCCTCACAAAGACCAGCACCGGCGAAACTCCGTTCAGCCTAACCTACGGTTCCGAGGCTGTAATACCCGCGGAGATAACATTCCCATCACCACGGGTCCTCAATACAGCCAACACAGATAACGACAGAGAGCTACGCCTCAATCTAGACCTCCTAGACGACAGGCGCGATATCGCCGCCATACGCGAAGCAAATTACAAAAAACAATTGGAGCGCTACTATAATTCGAAAGTCAAAATTTGCGAATTCGACATCGGCGACTATGTCCTTCGGGACAACTACGCCTCCCACGCAGAACGCCCGGGAAAGCTCGCACCAAACTGGGAAGGCCCCTACAAAGTCCAGCAAGTACTAGGAAAGGGGGCATATGCGCTAGAAAAACTCGATGGAACACCCATACCTAGATCATGGAATGTAGCGCAATTGCGCCGGTGCTACTTGTAAAAATTTTTTTTTCAGTTTTTTATTCCTTCCTCTAAACTTATGAAGTTAATTTACTCTTCATAAACTAATTCGGCGCGCTACTCACTTGTGAAGCTAATTCACTCTTCACAAGTGGCTCGGCGCACTAAATCACTTACGAAGTTAATTTACTCTTCATAACTGATTCGGCGCACTAAATCACTTACGAAGTTAATTTACTCTTCATAACCGATTCGGCGCACTAAATCACTTACGAAGTTAATTTACTCTTCATAACTGATTCGGCGCACTAATCACTTACGAAGTTAATTTACTCTTCATAACTGATTCTGCGCACTACTCACTTATGAAGACAAAACACCTCTCACTTACTTATCGGGCGCACTCCTCACTTGTTAATATACTCAGCAAACAACGCACAAACACATCAGACAGATCAACAAGACGCGGAACAAAAAGAAAATTCATTTCATTTCATCAAAAAATATTTACAAGAAAGAGAAAAATACAAAAAACAAACTACTGAGGAGGCTCATGAGCCGTCCCCGAGCTACCAGCCTTGGACATCGCCTTCTCTGCACGCTCGCGGCCCACACGATCAGACTCCTCCACCCACCGCTTAAACTTGCCGATATGATCAGGGTCGGACAGGCATTGCCGCACAACCTGCAACACGGGAAACTCAATCTGCTCTAGCTTCTGCAGCTGCTCCATCAGCACCTGATCCGTGTTGACATCGCCAAACGGCTGCTCTTCCACAGGCGCGCCATCCTTTGCGGCCAAGTATCCTTCCAACCACCCAGTATGAACACCCGTGGTACGAGCAGCGTCAACCACTTCGGCGATTTGCTCGCCCATCTTCGGCGCATTCCAGCAGCGCTCATATACCTGCACAATTAAACAAATGTTACAACAAACAGGAAACAAAAAAGCGCAGAACAAACTTGGAGAAAAATCCAAAAACTTACGGCGGAGATCCCGTCGGACATCACCCAAAGCGACTTCTCAACATACCCCCTTTGGGCATCAAGCAGAAGCGTCTTCTCCAACCCCCACGCTTCCCGCTCCCTCGCCATCGCCGCAACCTGCTCCTCCAGCTCAGACACCCGAGTGGTCATCCTCACCACATCGGCGTCCTTCGCCTTCAGATCACCAACGGCGGTGGCATACTTCGAGGACAGCTCCTCCAACTCCTTGCCCTTAGCCGCCGAGACCTTCTTCTCCTCAGCCAGGGCAACCTCGGCCTTCTGTATCAGTTGACGACGGCGCTCCAACTCCGTGTTGACAACCGCCGACGACTTGGCCCATGCCTTCTGCTTTTCAGCAGCATCAGCATCCTTCTGGCGCAAGTCGGACTCTAACTTCCGAACCTGCTCCAGAAGACGTATACGAGCCGTCTCGTATACCTCCTTCTCCCTAGCAAGACGCTCGGCCTCACCAGCAACCGAGGCCCGCTCATCCAAAAATTCACCCTCTCCTCTGTGCAAGGCATAAAGATTGCCTAAGGTCTGCGTTAGGTTCATGCACATCTCAGAGAAAAGGGTGCCACGGTCCTGAGCCCGATGATGGGCACGCTCCGCCGGAGGCAGCGCGTAGCTCACAAACTCCTCAGCCACGAAGGGATTGAGGAATCTGCAGCTTTCGGTTATACGCCACCCAGGCGTATAAACCGGAGAGTCAAGACGGAAGGCAGGTCCGCTGGACGACGCAACCATGCCTTCGGCCCTTTGTGATTTTGGGGCCTCCATCCCACCACCAGGAAGTGGAACCTCAGCGACATCCTGCTCGCTCAGGTCCACAAACACGGGCCCGCCCCGCTGGCCCTCTCCACCCTGAGCACCCGCACCCTCGGCCTGCTCCTTCTTCATATGCACCAAATCCTCGTGCTGCTTCAGCAACACGAGGCGGCGCTCCTCCGCCTCCTTCTCCGCCGCCAGCTCGGCCAAGCGAGCCTCCTCAGCCCGCTTCCGTTCAGCCTCAGCTAAACGGGCATCTTCCGCCCGTTTACGCTCCAGCTCCAACTGGCGAGCGGCAGACTCCTCCTCCTGCTTCCTCTTCAGCTCAGCTTCGGCCACGCGCTTGTCCTCCTCCTCCTTGCGCGCAGCCTCAGACAGTTGCGCCCCCTCAGCTAGGAGGCGCTCTTCCTCGAGCTTCTTCTTCCGCTCCTCCTGATACTGTCGAACAGAAGGAGGGATGGAACCTACAAGGAAAAACGAAGACCAAAGTTAAAAAAAAAAAAAAAGAAGAAGAAGAAGAAGGAACAGAAAAGGCATGACAGACACTCACTGCTAAGCTTCTTCAATGCCTTCATATAAAAAGGCTGACGCACCGGCGGCGGCTCAAGCTCTAGGTCACCACCAAGAGCCGCCCGCTTTGGCGACGATCCACCAGCCACGGTCTCCTCAACCGTCTCGGGCTCCTTGCGCTTGCGTGCTGCAAACAACATCAGACGTCAACAAAACAATAAATACAGAGAAAAAAAAGGAGGTAAGAACAAAAATACTTACTGTCAACAGGCGCGTCCCCTGTCGGGCGACCTTCAGCAGTCGCAGCACCCCCTTGCGCCGTTGCCGAAGAAGACCCGTCTCCGGCACCACCTGTAGAGCGACGCGAACGATGGGCCAGATCAGATGAGGGATCACTCAGCTCATCGTCAGATAAGAACACATAATCAACCCCCTCCGCCGTCTTGACGGACAGCGGATCAGGGTTGATCAAAAAACCTACTTCAAGGTTAGAGCGCGCACCTTGAACAGGGGCGGGGAACAGGAAGTTCTCCGCCAAAGCCTCCATCTCCCAGACACCGCCCTCTGGCACGGCCACATACACGGTCTTTACAGCCCGGGCGGCAAAGTAGTCGAAGAGTAGATCACCTGCGACGACATACAAAGATATGAGACGCAAGACAACATAGCAATAATAGAAAAATAATAAAAAACTACTACTTACCCTCCACAGAAAGCGCACCACCATCACCGGCAGGCGCTACATTGTACCCCTCCCTAACGCCTAGACGGCTGAGCCCCAGCAAACGCATAATACCCTCATCCAGTTTGTCCAAGTCATCTAGACGACTTGGATGCGCAGAAAGCTCCTGGAACCACGCCTCCTCTTGGAAGTCCTTCATAACCTCAAAGGACGGCACCTTCTGCCCAGGGCGCAGTTCCAGCGTCGTCATCTCCACTGGGATGACCTCCTTCTTCACAAAGAAGAAGCACCTCTTCCACTCCCGAAGAGTTTTTGGAGAACTCTTCGGTACGATCAGGCTCACGCTTTTGGATCTCTCCACAAAAGAGACCCAGCCCGACTCCTTCACCTCCAGCTTGTAGAACACATTGAAGTGCTCAAACACCGGCTGCCTCCTCAGGGCCCGACAAGTGGCCTCGAAGTGCATCACCCTCATCACCCCAAAGGGGCTCATCTGAGAGACGTGCACTCCGTATCTCTGAAGAACAGAGATGAAGAAACGAGACACCGGCAACCGGAATAAACCCTTCTGAAAATATGCCTCATATAGGCATATTTTCCCTTCCGGGCAATCTACCGGAGTTTGCCCTTTCTCCGGCAACTCCGGGTCCCATTCACGAAGAATACCAAATCTCTTGACCAAAGACCTGAATTTGTCTTTGGACCAGGAGATTTGGGCGTCTTTCATAGACAGCTCCGCCTTCTTATCTTCAGAAGACATCTTCAAACGACGAATCAGAAAAAGCTAACTTTTTGATCGGAGAAACAGAGAGAATGAAGGGAATTTAGGAGAAAATTTCGAAAGAAGAAGAAGATGAAAGAAATCCAAAGGAGGTGGACGACTATTTATACCCATCGCATTTAATGCAGGTAATTATGATGGGCAGGCTTTCCAACATGAAGGTCCAATCACAGGCAAACACGTCACTCTGCCCATGTGCCAAAACGGCCCACGCGCCGCGCGTGTCTCACTCGCGAGACGGTCGTCCTACCCCAGCTGCCGATGACCGACACGTGTACACCCGCGTCCAAAAAAGGATGACGATGACTGACACGTGTACGCCCACGTTCAAAAAACCACCACCAACAGCTGTCAACACCCATCAGATGTACAACACGTGTCCACCTAGCAACTCAACAGTCGTACTGACTGTCAGACACGATCTCCAAAGCAGGTCTACCAACCGTCAGGCACGTCTTTTCAAATTCAAAACATTCCCGCCTTTAATTTACACAAATCCCAAAGAGACAAATTCAATGCGGAGTAAATGCAGGCGCAGACCGCGACAAAAAATGACTTTTCACAACCTCCGGCCACGCAAACAGGGCCAACGCCTATCTTGGCTCAACGCCTGCGCGCCAGAGCGAAAATTTTGAAAAAATCAAATTTCACAACCTTTGGCCGCGCAAACAGGCCCAACGCCTATTTTGGCTCAACGCCTGCGCGCCATAGCGAAAATTTTGAAAAAATCAAATTTCACAACTTTTGGCCGCGCAAACAGGCCCAACGCCCATCTTGGCTCAACGGCTGCGCACCAAACACAATCTATGCGCACCCCGTCATACGCCCACAGCTTGATCTCTGTGCGCGCACCAGTTGACGAAGAATAAACAAAAACACACGTCCACTTCGGTACATGAAAACCCAGTGACGACTGGATGTCACTGAAAGTACACATGTGAAATCAAGTCCAGCACTCCCCAAAGATACAGGTCAGCACTGGACTGGGGGGACTTGAAGGGATATGGTATTAAAACATTACAAATACCATACCATCGCCCACTTAGAACAGGCTTCGCCAGACGCTTACCCGCCCGTTCTACGTCAGCGGATCGCTTTGCGCCCATCCGCCCGTTTTACGTCAGCGGAACGTCTGGCGGCCACAAACCCGTTCTACGTCAGCGATGCTCCTACCGCCCGACGCGTGCATTTATATACACGATCCACGTCGGCGGAACACCTGGCGTCCACCCGCCCGTTTTACGTCAGCGGTGTACCCGACGCCAGGCGCACGAACTCCCGCCCCTTTCACAGGGCCGGGCCAAATGTACCTCAAGGCTTCCTTGACAAGCGTCACTACAAGTGGGAGATACCTTTTGGGGCAGCCTTGGGACTCACCCCTGCCCCAAGCAAATATCTCTGACACGACAGACAGCCCGTCAGAGTTTCTCTCCAACCAGAGACTTTCCCCAGTCTGACGAGCAGAAAAGGCGATGACGTGGCAGCCTCTCAACCAAGATATCTTCCTGACAGAGCAGACTTTCTCTGTCCGTCTTGAAATCCTGGAAAAGTATAAAGTGTCTACCGCCCGGATGCACCAATGGGCGAGCACCACGTGTCAACCGCCCATCAGCGTCCACTTACTGGGCGCCACGTGTACATGCGTCAGGACGGTAACATCTCCCCTGGCTTCCCACTTTACTAAAACCCACTTGCACCAAATGGGCCTAAAGGCTTGGGCCGGATTATGGAGACTCCTCTACCTGGGCCGGGCCCCATTAAAGGTAGAGGATGGGCTGAGAAAGTAGGGTAGCTCGGTACTATAAAAGGAGGACTCTCTTCTCCTTTTATGGGCATCGAATACCCAATACACTTTCACTCAAGAAGAATACGAGCTCTCGTACCTTCTTCACCCCCCCTGTTTATTATACTAACGATTAGAGGCTCGGCTCTTCTAATTGGTAGTCTCGTAAATCCCTGGTCTTGCCTACAGACCCACACGTATTTTATAATCACACTCTCTTTAGAAAATACAGTAGAATCACCGTACAGATAGTTCTCTTTTCAACTATCTTTACACTCGTGTTTCTTCAACCTCCCCAACCACGGTTAGTAATATCAGCAAGTCAATAGTTCAAGTTGTAGGTTTTAAAGGGAATTATTGTAGGTTTTGCGGGATCATGAAATTAGGAGAGTTTTGGGAGGTGTGGAGACAAGAGAAACGGTAAAAAAAAAAAGTAGCAAGAATTCTAGGGTGTTTTATGTCTATTACTCGATGGATTTGGTTTCACTTTGTTTTGTACCGATCAACATGTATGGCTTGACATCCTTAATCGCACCCATGTGAAAGGTTCCTTAAGTGCAATGTAGACTTTACTTGGATGAGTCAACACGGATTTAAAATCAACCACCACCAATTGTTGAGAACCAAAATCAAAATAGTTCACTGTTCACACCTAAGAAATGAGCAACACATATATTGCAATCAAAATAGTTCACTGTTCACACCAAAAAAATGAGCAGCAGATATATTGCAAAAATAAAGGCCCACATCAATTGATAAGGATGTAAAGAAAATTAGCTGGGCTGAACTGGGCCAGGCCCACATCAAGGAGGTAGTTTTATACTTTTTGCTAATCATTTTTATATAAAAAATTTTGTAGTGAGAGCATTTGTTATTATGATTGGTTAATTAAGGTTGTCTACCCAGAAGTGGTTGGCGGCACAGCTTGTTGCCCGTCTACATGTAATCATTATGGAATTTGCCCATTTTATTGAAATGAAAGTATTTATTTTGTTAAAACCAAAAAAAAAAAAAAAAATCTATAGCTTTGCGAGTCATAAATGCGTTTTTGTTGTTTGATCCAGTTGACGACTTGAGTAAATTTATGCGTTTAATATATTTGTTTGTTGGAAGACCGACTATTTTGACCAGTCCAATTGAGTGCTCAATCTTTCCGGACCAAAATACAGGGGCATGTAGAACATGGGTGAACCTAGTGTGTTGACACCGGGTCACACACACCACGTGGAAAGAGTTCTTCTTATATGCGATAAAATCCTGACTGACCCACGAGTCCACGACTCCTAAACTAAATTAAAAGTCACACTGTTTAAGGCTTTAACTCCTTTAAGCCCATTTTTATTTTAAGATGCTTTAGGCAATAAGAACTAGAACATATGCAGCGGGCTTGAAATTTCAAGCCCCACCATGAGGCCTTGTGTGATATGTGGGTTCCACATGAGGCTTGAAAGAACTTGAAATTAAAAAAATGTGTAGTGGTTTAAGCCCCACAAAGCGCCTTCCAATCATTACTCAATTGTTATTTTAAAACAAATTTAAAACAACAGACGTTGGAGGTTGGAGAGTTGGAGAGATGTTATTGGTTGTTGGTACGTGAATTGTAGCGTGAAAAAAATCACGCTATGGCCCATAACGCCCCTTTCACGAGTAGGGGACAATATTCGGGTTTTTTTTTTCTTTTTTTTTTTTTTGGGTGTGAAATGCTCAATCCACGCCCAATATGGTTTCCACTATCTATAATCCGTCAATACATTTAAACGTATAATTATTATAGTCAATTATGTTTTCAGAATTTGAGATCTTTTGTCTAAATTTGTCAAGCAACCCCTAAAACAACAGACATAATGATGCATTGATGCACTAAAAGGCTAATTAACTCACATAACTAAAAGAAAGAACAAAAATCGTTAAAAAAACTAAAAGAAAGAAAAGCAACCTGTCTTGTGTTACATAAAGACTACAAGCAACAATGCTATTCTTATGAAGTGGATATGATTCGAAACAAATCCTACAAGGAAGCTTCAAATATATGAAGATAAGAGCGTAATCATACAACATAAGATATAAAAATTTAACATAAGTTAAATTATTTAACCGAACATACCTCTTCACGTATTGGTAGCTTGATATATGTCTCGTCCATCAAAACCAACAAGTTTTCGGACTTTATCTTCGCCATGCTTCATGAATTATATACATAAAACAAAAATCCCAAATTTCTTGAGTAGGTGAATTATATACATAAAACAAAAGGCTTAAATGTGCCTTAGTAGTTACTAGTTATACTGGCGCAAAAGCATGCATGCTGAATCTCTTGAATTGAAAGAACTGAACAAATTGTAGTGATACTAGCCTCTTGGCGTTGGCGAACATCATCTTTCTTCATGTTAGATTCATAATAGCCTTCAATTAAAGGGTTGAAAAAAGACCCAATCCACCATATAACCAGCCAAGTGCTTCATACTAAAATAAAAGGGAGAAGTTATATCGACTTAATTAGATGCCCAAATCTTATCTTTCTAAGAGAGTCGGCTATGCGGTCAATACATTTTGCACATGTTGATGTAAAATATTGAATACTTGTTAAAGATAAAATACAACCAAGGATATTAAAATTGGGATCATCAAACCCAGATTGTTGATATGGAACTACAATTAATTTTAAACTAGTAGGAAGCCCGCGCGTTGCCGCGGGAGCGATAATATAAAATGTGATATTCTATATTTAGTTTTATCAATTCTCTCGTGTATCGTGTCCATGAGGATTTATGTACCCTAAGTGAGTCTTAAAAATATGCTAAAATAAAACTATGTGGAATGCATATACATGTGTTGGTAACTATAAATACTCTAAATCATTATGTCCACCATTCAAATTATAAGTTTTTTATTCAATTCAGAATCGAATTCCATGTTTAAATAAGTTTGAAATTAGGAGTGGAGGCTAGTGGTTGATTGAGGGTGCCCCGCCCCACTCTCATTTTCTTTGCTCAATAGTGTAAGTTTACGTGTCATTGGCCTAAATTTTTATACGCAATATTGTGTCTAACCTCTTCCGTTTTATGAGTCGTCCCTGACTGTCGTTGCGACAAGGATCCGGTGTGTGTGCAAAACACTTAGAACCATGTAGCAAACTAACCATGCTTCTAATCAAATTCCCACTTCTAAATGAGAATTAATTTCCCTATGTTTCAATACTTATTTTAAAAAAACATAACATAGATGAATAACCCAATAAAAGCTCAATTTAAGATTCATGTTATTAATCAATACAGGAAATGAGTTCAAAAATCATTAATCAAAGTTGTAAACTCTAATTATACAGCACACCTAAATGATTGTAACATTTGATATAGTTATTTTAAAAAGCATAACATGCATGAATAACCAATTAAAAGCTCGATTTCTAGTCTAAGTTAAGACTAAAAGATTGATGTTACCAATCAAACAAAACAGGAAATATGTTAATAAATCATTAATCAAATTTGTTAGTTGTAGTTATACAACACAACTAAATGGGCGAACCAATCCTCATGATTGAAGATTCAAACATTTTTAGTCTTAACCAGACATAGCATAGATCAATAACCAACAAAAAAATAATTAACAGCAAAAAAAAAAACATATCAATTCATGTGTTTGCTAGAAATTTAGATTTTTTTCTACAACAACAACAAAGCTTGCTTCCAACTGGAACTCCTCTTACTCGGTCCAAGCGAATTCTTTAGACCACTCACCTGAAAAATAGCACTGAATTTGTATTATAAAAGCAAAGAAACACAAAAAGAAAAATCAAGAACATATAATTATAAAAACAATAAAATAGAAATCCAACCTTAGCAGCATCAACAGATTGTCAATCGAAGAGAAGAACCAGCAAGATGTGAACATTTGGGTGTGATGGGTATGGAAGAACTTATAGTTTCAAGAAGATGGAGTTATGGAACTCGAAAAGACGATTCCGAATTTCCGAATTAAATTTTTGGTTAAAGTGAATTTGTTCTTTATAACAATGTTATGTGAATGATGATTGGAATGTGAACTAATCACCTTTTGTGTAGTTAATATTGTATTCATTATGATGAACCACCAAGGAAGATGAAAGGTTAGTATGAATTGAATTGACTAAGATGGCTTTAAATGTCTTAAAAGTTTGATGAATGTCCAACTTTAATCCCTCTAAATTAGCTTTAAGTGTATTGTAAATTATGCTTAAATATTTGTACACAATACAAAATTACAATGGTGTACATCTTTGGACATAATATTTTATCAAACTCTTTGAAAGGCACTCAAATTCTATTTACAATGTATACAACTTCTTAATAATCGAATATGCTATATTGGACACTATATAAAGGTAAAACTTGGACCAAAAACAAATTGTATGCAAGGCAACCAAATACTGAATCGGCATGTTTCAACCAAACAAACTGTATTAAAGCAGCAGTGAAATAAAACGACGGGAAGATATTACCGATCCAATCTCGATCTCCAAGAACATTTTCAGTTTAGCGTTGTGATTCTTATTGAAAACTTCCCTCAATTACCCAACCTGCAGTTCCAATAACAGTTTTGAGTTCAGTTTGTTAATAAAACCAATAGCAACATGATAAATATTGATCTCAACTCCATAGATAAAACACATTAACATTTATAAAAGATATTAGCAATTAAAGAAAAAAAATTCCGATTGGTTTTCCTACAAAGCTGTTGAAGGTCGATTAGGACGATGTGTGTGATTCTGCCTCTTTGGCCATACAAGAAGTGTTGAAATTGAATAGGCACACCAATTCTTTAGCAACCTCATCCTGTACACCATAAATATTTGATGAATATAAGTAAGTGTATGTTTCCAACAACTAAAGGTATATTATTAACAATGTAAAAGGACAAAAAATACAAATCGACAGTAAAACATATCGAGCAATGAAAAATACCTCGAATTGGTTAAATGGCGTTTTTTTCTATATGCGAAATCTATGAACTTTGTCATGGTTTGCATCATGAGTAACGTAGACATGTCAAGTAATGATATTAGTAAGATGAGTTTCTTGAAAAGTAAAACAAGTGTAGAAGACAAGAAAGCAATGACTATAAATGAGTATTCAAGAGTAAGGGAATGGGTTTTATTGGGTGTTATGAATTTATGTTACATCTTGAGAGACATATAAAGTGTGTATTACACACATATACAATATGCATAATATGTTATACATGAGAGGCAAAAAGGGTAGGAAATGACAAAAATATAAAAATTTGTAAAGAGACTTTTCATATGCCATCTTAAAATTGAGAGGAAATTACTTTCATGGACATGCTTCCTCCTTAATAAGGTAATCTAGATTAGATGAAAAAAAAAACTAATCACAATGAGAAAAATAAACAGACACTAATGGTAAGGTTGTATATACATGGAGCCCCACCAGAACTATTTGTTACACATAACTATGTCTCGGCCACGGTTACGAGTTACCTGCATAGTTTGTTTTAAGGTCCGGAAAGTCAAACCTGCTACAAATGAAAAACGTTAGATGTACGTTTAGACATGATGAAACTCCCAAGACAAGATGCATATACTTGTATTAAGAGAAAGAAAGAATGTAGACCGATTATTACTGCTTTGCAAGTTTCCACAATACATCATATTTGAGTATGATTTTGTAAGCGAGCGAGCAACATCAAAACTAAAAAAGTTAATTACCTTGATTTTTGATGTCTTTGTAGGAGGAGGTTTGCCATATATGTATTCTTTACCGCATGGGGGATGAAGAAGGATTCAAGGTGAGAATCAACTTTAAACGAATTATGATATGTATTGATGAAGAAAGAACATTTTCAACGGTTGTATGAGTGACTTATACATCAATGCATAATAAACATATATGTCGGTTATTAGAAAGGAAGTAGATGATAATGATGTAGCCTTAATTGAGTGTTTATGAAGGGGTTTAGACTTAAGGGATGTAAAGTTATGAAGGGGGTTACATATGAAGATGGTTCTAAAGTGTGTATTAAACACATATACAATTAACATTAAAAGTTGTACATGAGAGATATAAAGGGAAGAAAATGACCAAAAGTTATTCATTTGTGAAGGGGCTTTAGATTACTCCGGGATGGTCCCGGGGTTGAAAAATCTAATTTTACGTGATAACCTATTGCAAATGGCTCAAGCTAACTAACCACAAAATTTCTCAATCATTGCATGTTCATAGTATTCTAATCAGTAATAACTCATATTCTCCACAAAATCTAATTTTAAGTGATAACATGAACTGTGTTTTTTTCATGTATGAACGAAACTCCACAAAAAATAGTCGATTTTTCTCCGTTTTTTATATAGCACTATGGTACTCGTTGGAAAAATAATAAAACGCTTGTTAATTTGGTGTAATTTTTTTCTTTAAAATATCCCGTATATAAAAGATATAAACGTTTAAAAATTATGGGAGGAAATATGAGAGAGAAAATTTAAAATTTATTTTTAAATTCTTTTTTCCTAAAATAACTCAATTTAATTAAAAAAGGAAACAATTCAAAAACACCAAAAACTCTCCATTATGATGCCATATGACACTCTCAAGAGAAGGTTGAAGCCTCAGTTACACGCCACGTCAACATATACGTTTTCTTTTATATATATAGATAGATTTTTTCATTCTTTGTTGTTTATTGAATTATTCGATTAAGGTTGGTAACGTAGTTTGTGTAATGTTTCATGATTTTTTTAGTAGTTTATTAATATATAGCTAAGGTCAATATATCCTAAAAATTTCCGACTGCCATGAAAAAAATTCATAGGTCCGTCATTGCGTAGAAATCATTGAAATATAGCAACACGACCTACAAAACATATAGTAAACTATATATATAATAATACTTATCTTACATCGAATAAACACATACGAAAAGAGTAACAAGACGTACAGTAGATGACTCAATGATGTGATAAACTCGGCCCAGCTGCCTTTATTTTACATCTTTTATTTTTCACATACTCATGTTATACTTTTACCAACCAACCAGATAATTCGGCTCCATAGAAGACTCTGCAACAAGAATATAGAAGAGCCCCATAACTCCAGTATGGCTCCTTTCAGTGCTGTAGTTAGACTCCAAAGTTAGAGTTTCACCTTTAGCTATCTTCATAGAACCTGGTTTAGGATAACAAGTGGTCATTCCTACCATGTACCCAGCTTCGTCTCCTACACCATTTCCTTTACCGTATATAGGTTTAGACGAGCAAATTACTTGTCCATCCTGAACAAAATTATTAATTTTTTTCATTCAAAATGCATTTTAGCTATTGAAAAGGCTAATTTAGATTAAAAGAAACATAATTGATAACCAACTCCAATAACTAAAATATCTACCTCTTTATATAGAGCAGAACCTATGCCGCCAATGTGTTGGTGTCCGGAGCCATAAACAACATCACCAGAAATTGGGAACCTCACACTAGATCTTCTGGTATTGGTGTAGTCATGAGTAGCAATCCCAGTGGTAGATTTTTCAACACCATACTCGATCTGTTCATTAACATTTTAATAATTTATCAAGATAACAAACAAAAAGCTTACGATTTTTAGTAAAAAGGTGCTGAATATTTATAGGTAAGTACGTTGACTAAAAGGTTGAAAATGGTACTACAAGTGTTGACTATTTAAGATGATAACAAAAAGCTTTAGAAATTTAGTAAAGTGTGTTGAATTTTTATAAGATGAAGTGCCAAGTTATCTTACAAGGCAATCATGGATTCCTGTGTGCTGCCAAGTATCAGTGACATCAAATATAAAGGCTTTAACAGGTACTATAGAGTCACTCCAGTCAACCCACTTAACGGTGTACTTCAAGTAAACGTTTCTTTTAACTTGTTCAATCCCGTTTTTCAATTTGCATTGTTTTCCATCGATGCAACACTGCACCCCTCCCTTATAATTTGAATCCAACGGTCGGCCGTTTTCATAATTCGTCACATTATACAAGTCACATCTGCATTTCCAAAGCAATAACAAAATGAAAATCCATATACATTATGATGCTATATTTCCTCCTTTATATTTACAATAAGCTCAAAACATGATATAAATTATACATGATACCTGCATTCAGCACATCCCATTGCATCTACTGTATCCCGAGTGTCGATTGCATGGATGTTAAACATCCATTTCTCTTCATATCCAGAAGGCACTTTAAGTGGATTACCCATTTCAAGTCCATAAGGATCAGGAATATATTCGTATTTTTTTCGTGTTTCAGCTCCTAATCCAAAAAACTGTCTAAGAAAATGATCGCATAATCCTTCATTTCCAGCCATAATGATATCTGATTGGTGGAACCCCATATTACCATTATGTTTTTTATCTTTACTACCTATTCGTTCATAGTATCTTAGTGCCAGCAAGTGGTGGAGATAAGTTTCTTCAAGCGAAACAGGGTTCCCTGCTTCATCAACAATTTCAGCGTTGAAACTTTTTATAGCAATATGACCTTTTGGAAACTCGACGTCATAATAGTATTTGTCTGAAACTAAACCCTGATGATGGTTTATTTTAGGCGAAAGATACACCATGGATTTTACACCGTTTTGACATGTTACACGACCTTCAGAATGTTGAGCGCATGTTGCCAATAACACAATCGATAATAAGAACACCACACCTTGACCACCAAGTGACATTGTTGAGCCTTGAAGTCAATTACTCTAAAGAAAAAACAAAATAAGTTTAATTTTGGTTATACCAAAACATCACAAAATCATGAACTAATGCAACAATGAGGTAACATGATTAAAAGATTAAGCAAGAATACCCATGAATTTTCTATACTAGAAAAGCATTCAAACTACCAAGACTATACCAAAATTTGTACCTGATAACAAACTCTTCGATATTGCATTGATGAAAACTACTAAATGCGGGTCTTATATAACAACTGGGTGACCTCAGCGCTTACGCACCACGTGAGAAGCTTTTAATTTGATTTGATTGAAAACAACGAACGGTTATTTGGATCTTTGGATTTGTTTGATTGTAAATATACGTGTTTATGACCGAAAGCAGTATAGATAAGGGTTGTAGTGGAATTTGAAGTTCTCATTGATAACATAGCTTGAATGATGGCATGAATTGATACAATGATGGTATTGGTAGTTCATACCACTGTTTATGGCAAGTTCATTCTGTTGTAACTTTCTTTTTTCTTTCATCAGTTCATTCAATAAACATTGTTGGTTTGTTTTTGGCAATATTAATTTTCTAGCTATCTACACGTATGGAAAAAAAAAACAAAAGCTATTTTGTTGTAAGGACAATTTTCCTAACGATGAAGTGATAGGTGAACAATGAATCCCCAACTAATATTATAAAAAAACATATATTTATAACTAACTTTTTATTATAAAAAAAACTTGAGCATTTGATAAATAGGTCCTGTTATTACTTGTCCGGGTAAGGTTTATGCAAAAAGATTTTATGGTGAAAAAAGTAAGAAATTTCTCAAGTTAACATTTTCCATGATCCATACCATTTACACCGTCAAAACAATATGCTTGATTAAAAAGAAAAGTTTTGTTATTAATGCATCATCCCCAATAGTCCTCACATATGGTCGTTGAGTCATACCGAGCCTATAGATGAACGAAAAAAAAAATATGATATGGGTCATATAAGTTATATCACTATCACATTAGTCATTAATTTTTGTTTGGTCATACTTTCATACGAGTCGTATGATACGTGGGCGAAATACTCTCTCATACTAGTCGTATAACCATCCTATCCCTTTCATACTACCCGTATTCCCATATTTTAAGCGTTATGCGGCTCGTATGAGGGCTGATGTCCGGTTAACTTGAAAAATGGTATTTCATTACTTAGTTGCCTTGTTAGTTATTTGTCATACACTAGATGGTTGCCGTAGGCCGCGCGTTGCGGTGGTGACGTCTAAATTGTTTATCGGTTGGCGGCAAGCCATTTGACGCGTTAACCGTATGAAAATATATAATAACTCGATTTTATACTATCAAATGAAAACATTTTATATTTGAGTTGGCTTGTTTGTTTCAAAGAAACACCTTACGTCATAAACGGCGTAGTTTGTTGTCCGCTTGTTTGATCTTGATGTAATTTTTACGGTTATAGAATATAGAATGAAAAGATCAAATGAGATTAGCTTTAAAAAAGGTTTTTACAACTAATAATAAAAATGTTTATCTATAAATAACTAAGTAATGAAAATCATAAAAAGAATCACAAACCATTTTTTTTTTTAACAACCAACGAATCAATTTTCGAGCACTCTCGGGCACCCTTTTGGCGAATTAGGTACTCGAGAGTACCCGGGCCACCAATTGCCACCAATTCCTGAGAAAACCCGACCACTCACCCGCCCGAAGGCACGACAGTGAAATAATCGGTAAAACCGGTCGGGATCAGGACTCGAACCCAAGCCAATGGTCGGGTCATCCATCATTTCCCCTCTACCAATGTCCTCCAAATGTAGCTAGTGGGAATTGAACCCAAGCCTCTCATAAAAAAAACTTTAAGCCCTTAACCAACTGGGCTACAAGTGTTGGACAAATCGCAAACCATTATAATTTCTTTTAAGTATTAAAAAAGTTGCTTTGGTTCTTGTATTTTGACATTTTCATCTACTTTTCTTGATGTCACATGCTAGTTTTCAATATCACCAATTTCCTAATTTCAGAGAATCTTCATTTGTTTTTATTATTATGATTGTTGACATATTTATTTACATATTTGAAAAATAAAACATAAGTGTTTGTGACCGACACTTCTGTAGGTGAGTCGAGAAGCTTGATTTAAATTAAATGGACTATAAACATTGCAAATTATTGGGCTGAAGATTAACTCAAAGTTTGATGGGATGTTATCCAAGATAATTAGTCCTTTGTGTTGTCTTATATTCCTTCTTAGTGTTCCTTTTTAGTTCATGAGGTAGGATGTTATAGTCCTTTTTAGTGTTCCTTTTCACTTCAGGAGGTAGGGTGCACTGGTTCTTGTGATATTCAAAAGGCGATTTTTTAAAGCATTCATCTTTAACCCAACCCTAAAATAAAACATACCACCACCACCACCACCACTCACCCAAGTGCTCTCTCTCTCCTTCACCAAATTTGTTCTTCTTTAACCTAAAAACTTGAACTTTTGCCAGATCTGCCACTCCCCACCCCATTTCTTCATCGATTGGACACTATCACAGATCTATCATCGTCGGTCAATGACATTGACTGCAACTAACTGAGAACATGGACCACCGGCGAAGCACATACATACCCACCACACGATGACCATCACCATCCGGTGGCAGCCGCCACCCTCGCAACCCACCGCTATAACAATCGACAACGAATCGTCAACCGAGCTGAAAAATAAATCCAAGTTGACTCAGATCTAATAATTATCAGTCATCACAAAACACCACCACCCGATGACCACGAACCAGCCATCAACATCATAACCATCACACTCCACCACCTAACCACCATAGCAACCATGGAGAACCATACAAATCTGTTGGAAATGTTCAGAGAAGACAGAGGGCAGTGTGTGGTCATTTTGCTTAGGTTGAAAACTTAAGGGATTAAACTTGCCAATTGGCAAAACTTATGGTTTGATTATAAAAAAGCATGGTCACCGACCATGCTTTTTAAGTATATATATATATAATGTGTTATATATACAAATGGTATATATTTTATTCACCATGAAAGGAAAATGTAAATATAGTTGCAAAATAACACTTTTTTTTATTTGTGGCCATATTTCTAAGGCTACACGTTGTGGGGACGTGGAAGGGGATGTGAAGCTCCTTCACGTCACCAACACCACCCCGTATGTGGCATTAGGCAGGTTCGATTGTAACATCGCGTATTTTTGCTAATATTCGTATTTATATAATCATATCTTTGCCTTTTTTTTATCATGCCATTTTTTTAAAATTTAATCATGTCCAATGTCCTATTCTAAATCTTATTTATAATAATTTATTTGTTTATTTTTATTTTTAGTACATTTTTATATTTATTAATAATCATGACCGACCCAAAGCCCCCCTTTGCATAATCTACGACCCATTTCAAATAAGGTCCTGACCCTTTAACGTTTAATAGCAAAACCGACCTTAATTACGCATTATTATGGAATGGATAATGCAAATCAACACCATAAAACTTATCTCTAAGCTAAACCGACTCAGTCTGGATAGTTATGCGCGATAACAACATCAATAAGGCGGTTAATTTTGAAGATTAAAAGATAAACATAAAACCGTATTTATCCCGAAATATAAACTCATCCGATTCGATTCCATGCCTATAAATTGATCCCTTACCCATGATCAGACCCACGTCACCTTCTATAACCCCCAAACAATTTTTGTTTTCGTCAACCCAATCGATCCTGATCGAACTCCATCTGTTTTCGGCTTCAACCTTTGATTCCTCATGTTAGATTCAGGTTTGTATTCAATTAAACCTTGATATTGGGTCAATTTTGGTGCAGAAACAAAACCCCTAAGTTTTTTCTTATCGACCTAGTTATGTATAATTGTTAATTGGATCGTTGGTTAGTTATGGTTTATGAATTATGTTTTTAGGGAAGATAATGTTTGCACTTTTGGTTAGGACACTGGGTTGTTATTGCCTAGACTCGGGTTCGACTCTTCTTTATAACCGGGTTAGGTTTGTTTTTTTTAAAGACTATTTTATTAATAAACTAATGTGTGTGTGCGTGTTTATATATATACACACACACACACACACCACTTGATTTAATTCAGAAAACCTATAAAAACATTATTAATATCAGATAATTTTTTTTTAATTTTTAATTCAAATCATTATTTTAAATATTATTTTTAAATAGTAAAAATATATTGTTTAACTTTTAATTAATTCATAAGAAATCAGATTTACATGATTCAAAAGCCAAAAATTTTCTAAAATTATTTCTAATTTAATGGATCAAAAATATAATTTTTGTTTTCAGAAGAAAAAAAAATTATAGCTTACTACTTTATCTAATTTAATCTATTTAAACCTTTTAAATAATAATTTCTTTATTAAAAATAAAAAAAAGAATAATTAATAAGAATTATTTTCCATACTTTATAAATTAGTAGCTTCTAATCTTTATAATGATACTAATTAAACTCATATTTAATTTATTTTAATCGTTATACTATTTATTTATTTATTTTCCTAAGTTAGAAATTATATAAATTTTAACAAAAAATATACTTTATTAAAACATCTATTTTTTGCCATAAATAATCTTATTTGACTTATATCTTAAAGTTCAAGACTTTTTTTTTAAACTCTATTATTTATACGATTGAGTTTTATTAATTAGACTAATAAATTCCATTGTATATTTTTAACGCTGTATTTTTAGACACCTAAACTTTATTATTAGGAACATTATTTCTTAAATCAGAGACTTAAACTTAATCCCCATGACTTAGAAAAAAAAAACCTAATCACACGATCTAGAAAACCATATACCTTTCAGGTTTGTTATTCTTAGACTTTGTTTATATTATCTAGGGCAATTCCTTATGAATCACATTGTTAGCTTTACGCTGCTTATTGGATACTTATTTGCTGAGCAATCTGTGAGTGTTACTTATCCCCTTTTTCGTTTTCACACTTTTGAGGTGATTCATCCACACATATATAAACTTGCACATTCACATACACATACTTTTGATCAACTACAATTCATATACGTGTCTTGTTTATCTTAATGCTTGTGTTTAAACATGAATGTAACTTACATGCTTATACTTAAACTCAGACATAACTTTGGTTATGGTGCTCTATCAAACATAACCTCGGTTATGGTGCTCTATCAGACATAACTTCGGTTATTGTGCTCTATTAGACTTTACACATGTTGAGGTGCTCGATATACTTTTGTGAACTATATTCTTGAATTCTTATTTGTTACTTATATGTTTACATAACACATCGATATAACATGACACATGAATTGTATCTCTTGTTAAACTTATACTATATGTACAAACCTAGGTAATTGAAGAAACAAATAGTCTCACCACCGATTAGGGATGATAAGATTAATAGTTACTACAGGGTTGATCCTTCACTAACAGCTACGGCTTGGAGATACCTGCAAATAAAAGTGAAAGTATAGGTGTGGAGACGACTACACAAGGTAGCAGTTTATGACAAAAACGGGGTGAATGGGGATACTATCAAGTGTGATAGCTCTCCAGGTCAGTAGAAAGTGTCCTCTCCTATTGGGGGTGTGACCCCTTTTATAGGAGAGTCCGTATGCCACCATTACCCAAGTCCTAACCGTGGTTAGGTTGTCTCCATCACCCTTGGTTGTGTTAGTGTGATGAAGTAAGGAAAGCTAAATTGAAGGAAATAGTGGAATCGTGTACCGCCTTTAATGCTTTGGTTACGTGATTCATGCATGGCTGTTGACCATGCATGATATTCGCCTTGACCGGCTTATGACCAATCATTGACTGTTGACCAATCATTAATGAGCCTTGACCATGTCCTGCGCGTGGCTTTCTTCCGCGTGATGACGTTGTGCCGGGTTTGGGTACGCGGAATGGTGTATTCAGTACCCAATCCCATCAAGTCCCCCCCAGTCCAGTGTGTCTCTTATCTAAGAAGTAATGATGAGATGTGAGGGGCGCTGGACTTACTAGATGTGTGGCTTTATTTCCTGTGCTGTTGTCTTGCGAAGAAGTCAGTTGCTCTGTGTTGCGGAGTTCATATGCGGAGAACGGGTGTGAGAATTTACGTCAATTTTCTGTGTGATATATGACACGTCAGTTGAAGAAGTTGACGAAGAGTTGACGGAGTCTGACACGGAATTAGAGCATAAACGCGCTAGGCGTTCTTCTCCCGTCCGCCAGTCAGAGGATGTTGCTGAGGATTTGTATCAGCAAAGGATTACCGAGTTGAATAAAAAACAGGTACAAATTCCTCAGCCTTCAGTTGGGAATCTAGAGACGACCCGACCGGAACCTATTTCCGCAGTTCCGGTGAATGTTTTTAAGCCATTGACATGGCCGTCCACAGACAAGCTGGAAATTCCTGTTAAACCTCCGCCCGTGCGCGAGAATCTGCCGATGAAAACGCTGAGGCATCTATCTGGTACTTATATTCTTGTTTCCTTCTTTATATCTTTTGTGATAAATCCGTTGAAATACTGTGAATAGCATTTTATGTAGGGCAACATCCTTTTGCAGAATCTCGGAAGAAGCATCCATCTCTGGTGTTGAAGGAAGTATCCTTGTCTGGCCAACCTGCTGATGTGGCCGCGCAGGTGACGATGGGTACAACCAACACGGTTGTGGACTTGGTTGTTGACGTGGAGAAGGTTGCCACGCCACGGGATGAGCCTGCCCAGGATGAGTTGGTGATTGATGTGGTGAAGGATGTTGGGAAAGCGGTGGATGAGTCTGAAACCCCTAATCTGAGTATATGTGGTCTTGATGCGCTGTCGAAGTAGTCACATGAGCCGAGTTCATCACAAGGATTTGAAGCTGCACTTGATGGTGGGAAGAAAGATGAAGTTATTGGTGAGAATCCATCCGGCTTTAAGCGCACAGTGGTGGACTCCACTGTGGTTTATACCGACGCATCTGCCAGTGTTGGTGGTAACTCCGGTCATCGACGGAGGATGCCCTCATCGCGTCAAGCTGATTCCTCTAGACCATATCAACCGCGCTAGGACATCTTTGACACAACTCGGTTTAGAAATGCGCTTGATGTGTAAGAGTTTGTCATGATGTCTGTTCCTCCTGCGGAGCGCGATTACCATGATAGTGTAGATCGGCGTTCTTTGTTCATTGATATGGCAATGAACCTTTCTTTGGGTGTTAGCGGTCTCGGGTCGCTTATTAGGCGCGAAAATGAGTTTCAACGAGATTACCAGAACTTGAAGGATTCTGAAGCTACGTTGCTGGGGCGCGAAGAAGAGTTCCAGCGCGCCCGTCATGATATCCGGACGGAGATTAAGCATCATCAAAAAGTTGCCCGTTATGCTATTGAGGATATGGAGAAGGTAAAGAAGGAGAAAGCCGAAGCCTCTCAGGCTTGGTCCGTTTCTTGTAAGAGGACCAACCATGAAACTGAACTGTTGCGATCCACTATTAAGGAGTTGAAGCTTGAAAATGCTAATTTGAAGAAAGAGGTGGAGCAAAGTCAGACAGCATACGATGAGAAGCAAGCGGAACTCGCTGATGCTATTTAAAAGTATAATGCTCAGCATGATGAACTCCTTCGTGCAACTTCCTCTTTGTCTGATGCGGAGACCAAAATGAAAGAGCTAGCTTTGGAGAACTCCCAGTATCAAGAAGAAAAAGCCCTGGCGGAGTCCTCTTGCACACAGGCAAAAATGGAGTTGGACAAGGTGCAAGCTTTGTTTGGGCAAGCTACTGAAATAGCTGTTGCTGCCAATGAGAGGATCGCGTGGTTGATGGGTGATGGAGTTGCTGGGGTAAGCCATAAAATCTTCCTTTTGTATTTTGATTATTGACTTATGCAATTTGTTGATGTGCTATCTTTTGTTGCGCAGATATTCAAGCGTGTTTGGAACGATCCTGCGCTGACAGAGGTGATTGCTCGCATTTCCAGTTCTTCCGTGAAGCAGGGGATCAAGCTCAGCTTCTCCGAAGGATTTTGCCACCATGCTGATGGCAAGGAGAAGGAGTCTGGTCCGTACGAGAATGAGTCATACGATGATGAATTGCTCAAGGCTTATGAAGATTACGAGCATCTGAAGTTTGAAGTTTTTGACTTGCTGGAGGCTTGCGCGAAGACTGATGATCCCGCGGGGGAGTTGCGCAATTACTTTATCAAGTCTGACCGTCTTGGTGCGAAACTTGCTGAGAAAGCGCAGATGGAAGAGGCAGCCAAAGTAGGAGCGACAGATGGTCAGGCTGGAACATCTTCTGCGGCTGGTGATAAACATTCAGAAGATATATCGCAATATCTCATTCTTGGTTGAACAATTTTTTATTTTCTTCATGTGTGTTTGTACTGTTGAACAATTTATTTTTTGAACTTGTTGCCACGTGTTTTCTTATCTAATTATTTGCTGATGTCATCCCTACTTCCCATCACCCAAGGCTGACAGATTACCTCATGATTGATGTGATGGTTATGTCGGCGTTTGTCAGGATGACTGTCACGATTCTCTAGGGTAATTGAGTGGTTACCATTAATGGTAATTAATGGTCATAACCTCTCTCCTCTATATATAGTAAGGTTGTGTTTCATCTTCCTTGTTATTTCTTTTGCACTTAAAAAACGTATATCTTCTTCTCTGCAAAAATGGCGGCGAGCTCTTCGAATAACAACCTTGGTGTTAAGGAAGTTTTAGCAATGCAAGGGATTATGAGGCTATCTCAACCTCTTATTCACGATCCATCTTCCACGGATGCTCTTGATCGTCTGGCAGAATACTGTACATATCTTTTGTCCCAAGAGGACATGCGTCCTGATAACTTGGATGATCAGGGTACTTCTGATGGGAAGCCCTTGAAGATGAAGAAGTTATCTGAGCTAGGGGATGTGAAGAAGACTAAAACCAGGAAGGTTAGGGGTTGAGTTGTCTCTTTTCAGTATGTTGAAGTTTATTGTGTATATGTAAAGTCTTTTTTGAATGTGCTGTTGAGTCAACATGTATATGGGGTATATTTTGTTTTTGATCACCCCCATTTTTGTATATGTAACGGTAATCCATGTATTAGCCGTGTAGAATGTACTTGTTGATCAATGGCTTGTATGATGAATGCTCTTTTTGTAATATAAATGAAGTTGGACATAAGGTCCTTATTACAAAATCATAAAATAGTAGATTACATGTAGCATATACGTAGTTGAGCTGCATTCCAAGTACGTGGTATTGGCGAACTATCTAACCGTTCTAAGGCGTACGCTCCTTTTCCCAATACCTCTTGGACTTTGTAGGGTCCTTCCCAAGTTGGAGCGAGCTTCCCCGGTTTTTCCGCATTCGAAGCTTCATTATTGCGGAAAACAAAATCGCCCACGCGGAAAGCCTGTTCTTTAACCAGCGTATTGTAATATCTTTCCAGTTGTCTCTTGTATGAGGCTTCTCGGACATAGGCCAAATCTCTGCGTTCATCTAAAAAGTCTAGATTCATCCGTAGTTCTTTGTCATTGTCAATTGTTTGCGCGAGTAAGATTCTTGGTGACGGATTTGTAACCTCTGTTGGGATAACCGCTTCAGTTCCATATGTCAGGCTGAACGGTGTTTCCCCGGTGCTTGTTTTGGAAAGCGTGCGGTGGGCCCAAAGGACATGGGGCAATTCATCTACCCACCCACTGCGTCTTGTTCCCAGGCGTGTCTTAATGCCTTCAACAATACTTCTGTTTGCGCGCTCGACCTGGCCATTGCCTTGAGGATGCGCTGGGAAGTGAATATCTGTTTGATTTTCATTGAGTGGAGCCATTCTTGAGGATGCGCTGGGAAGTGAATATCTGCTTGATTTTAAAATCTCGAATGTGATGAAATTTTATGGTTAATAGTATTTTCAAAATATACATATATATATACACATAAATAAAAATGTAAGGGGGGAGTTTAAAATAAAATTGGCCAGAAACATCAAAGATGATAGATTTATGTATGATGTAAAGGGAAACATATGATTTGAGTTAGATGTTAAAAATAATTAGACTTATGGGTAATATTATAAGTTTGTAAAATGAATTAGGATTGTGAAACCCAGAAATGATTCATGAAGTTTAAGCTAATGAGAGAATTATATAAGAAGAAAATATATTTGAATTGTAAAAATTTTGAGATTCAAAACTTAGGTGTTTTTTTTTGTTGTTTTTTTTTTCCAGGAGTGAGGGGGTATAAATGAAACACAAAGATTGTAAATATCTAACCCTAAATAAATGAAAATGTTAGCTTATCAAAACAGATCAGGTCTAAGCTCAACGAATTTGCCCTAATAATCTGGAGTTACGTTAGGATTATAGCAAGTAAGTGAAAGAGAGTATGCAAGACTAAGTTAGGCTAAGAATAAGGATGAGGATAGGGATAGGGATAGAGATAAGGATAAGGTAGAGCTACAAGTAATTGAAGCAAGTACTGGTTAAAGTCCTAAGGTTATAGACTAGATTATTTTTCTAATAACCTAATTCCCTATAACCATGGCTCTGATACCAATCTGTAACACCCCAACCGATGGCGGAAACATCGGGATGTCACGTATTGATGATTGTTCAGTAGCTCATGGTAAATAATAAGTTTCAATAAATGATTTAAATAAATTACATACAATTGTTCTAAGAATTTGTACATCAAAATAACAAATGCTAGCTACGCATCTTCAAGCATATACTCTAATCTTCGAGCAAGCTATAACCTGAAACATGTTAAATTTGAAAATATTTTGGGTCAACAAAAGTTGGTGAGAATTACATAGGTTTTGATAATCGAATAAAAATGTTGTGCAATTCATGTGTCATGGCAAGTCTAGTCCATATGTGAAAACATACTAGAAGTAAATTGAGTGCATAATCAACCCTTGTGACTGTTATAATGTGGTACATCCCATACGCTCATGGTTCACTCGAATATGTTATGCGATAACAAACACCCACGCTACCTTTGTAGGAGGCACGTATCCGGGTGGGATTGTCAGTCCAATAGATCTATCAATGTATACCGTCGGCTGATCAATGTTAATGATTATGCTAGAATTGTGCTTACCCTAGTCATGTTCAAGACATAATGCAACATAGAAAAACACATAGACACATTGATGATTGAATTGCATAAATGATGTTGTAACATGTTTCACCCCAAAAACGGTGATAAATAGAAAAGGGGCTATGTAAAACTCACCTGAAATTCACCGTGTAAATACTAGCAAGTAGCAACAAGTCTAAACTTGGATAAATTGAACATCTTGTATCCTATTACAATTAAATGATGTCTTAAATTCTAATGCAAATAAGCTTGTTTCATTAATCGATTGTATAGATAGTTTATTCAACTACCTAGACTCGCAATGAACGAATGCGCGTCTTAAAGTGTGTATGACATAACGAACCGATAGTAACTGGGTTTGATTTCAAAAATATACGCGTATGTATAGTTGCTTGAAATAAGTGCTTTAATATATTATTCAAGGTCACGTGTTGATGTTATTGATAAAGACGTGTTTTGGCTAAAGAAAATAATACTTGCGTGGCTTGACTCAAAAGTTGACTCATTTCGCAGATTGGATCGTATTATATGTACTTATTAATAAATATAAATATTTCTCTTTTTTGACGACGTAGGATTTGGAAGTTAGAATTAATTTCTAAAATCATAATTTCGTCTACACATAGTTATAAACTTGGAAGGTCGATTTGTTTCTTATATTTTATTAAAAATTTGGGCAGAGTCTCCTCTGTTTTTGTAAGAAACCAGACAACGCAAGTCGTCTATTTTATCCCAAAACATCAATTGTCTAAACTAAACAACACGTAATTTGACTAAGCTTTTAGACACAACAATTGATTAACTCGTTAAAACTATAATGTAACAAAAGTTATATGCTTGACAAGTAACGCTTATGTATACCTCGACCTTTGATCATTCTAGTAACAATATATACATACTAACATATTTAGTCATCAATTTGCGACAAATTAATAAATCGACTATTGTTGGACTTGAATAAACGACTAGATAATGTGTTTGTATATGTAAAAGAAATATGGGAATGCGTATGCTCATAAACATAATATAGATTGACCATTTCTTTATCAAATGTCTCATTACTATTTAGGCATTTTATTACAAGTACGTTCGGTTCGTTACGCGCGTTAGTCATTTACTATAATAATAATACGATGAAATAATTAAGAGTTAGTTATACCGATACGCTCGGCCGGATCTTACCGCGACTCCAGGTCTGACCAAATCTGCCTGGGTTAACCAGATCTGAACAAGTCGAAAAGAATCGGACTCGAATCTTCATGTTCGACCCGCTACTAGAAGTTGTAAACCACCAAAGGCGAATCGAGTAGACCCGAACCGGACTCAAAACTGTCCCGAGTTAACCCGAAACCACCACCGTGTCCATAACCCGACCCCAACATCCAACGACCACCTATCATTTGACACGACCACCCACTGGGCCACCACTTCTGCTCCGAGCCCCAATCAAAACTGAACCGAGACTCACACCAACAGATCTGGTGCAAGAGGACACCACCGAGAGTCACCAACCATCGGACCACAACCACCTTATAACCACCATCGCCAGCCACCTAACCCATCACCATCACCGCCGTACGTCTCCCAGACCCACCAAACGTGACCCCAACACCATTACCGGACGAACCACCCAAAACCATGATCTTCGAGTCTTCAGTGCCTAGAAAACACCCTCCCCGTCCACCTTTATCATTCTGTTGCCAAGGCCCACTACCTGTGGTGTGGCCAGCGGTTAATGTTAGAGAAGAGAGGAGGAACACGAGATGAGGGGGTAGAAACATGAGATATTAAGGGGGGGTTTTGTTGTTTACGGGTTGTACAACCAGGAGGAGCCGCCGTGAACCACCTTGGGGGTGGCGGCGCTTACGTTTGAGCGAGAAAGAGAAGGAAGGAGCAGTGTATAGTGAGTCTTGGGGGTGATGGTCTGCTTGGCTTGGCTGCAATTATTTAGAGAGGAAAGAAAGAGGTAAAGGGTAGTGGTGGTGGCTAGGGTTTTGGGGAAGAAGGAAGTGGTGGTGGTGAAAAAGAATAAGATGTGTTTAAATAATTAGGGCATTAGGTTAAGTGGAAGGATACCGCGTAAACAACCTGTCAAATGTCTCGACACTCGCTTAAATACGTAACTTGACTAACTACTTAGATAATAATTTTTGATAAAATTCATATATCTATAGACTGAATTAAACGAGCATTTGGAATGTATCTATTTATACAATATATTTATGTTTATTAGATTTACAAGGGTCGACTAGTCGTTTAATATCCGGTGAATTCTCATCGCGTCACTATGTGACGTAATTAAGTAATTAAATTTGTCGGCGAGTAAAAAAAAATAATAAATTATTTCTTGTTAATTATGTAATATCGTGAAAGAAAATTTAACAGTTGTGTGAATATAATATAAATATATATATTATTTATTCATTTATCTTTATATAAAATGGCGGGGCGTTACAATCTTCGTCCAGCTGGTCAAAGCATTGCTGGTACATGATAGCAGTGCTGCTGCCATTATCCAAGAACATGTATCGTGTTCGATAATGGCCAACAACCCCTATGATGATCAATGGAGCTGTGGAGGAAGCCCCACCCTTTACCTTCGGCATTATCACTTGCTCTTATTTCCATGAGTCATCTCTTGCTTCCATGAACGTTCGCTTATGGCTTGCATTTCTATGTGTCATGTTACATGTATTGCGGGAAACGCTATACACCTGATGCGCGTTGAGGTTGCGTATCTTTTTCTGAGAGGGCTCTCCTGCTTCCGCGTTGTCCATCTGTTTTCTTCTCATGTTTTTCACCAGGTGCGATAACTGCCCTGACTTAATGGCATTTTCAATTTCCATCTTCAAGCTGTAACAATTGTCTGTCATGTGACCGTGGTCTTCATGATACTCACAGTATTTTGATCTGTCTACGTTTCGCCTGTCACCACGGAGCTCTTGTGGTTTTGGAAATTGAATCTGTTCGGTTTTCAGCACCTCAGATGGCGTTTTGGACAGTGGCGTCCATTCATAGTTCTTCTTTGAGTGTCCTTTATGATCACAGGACCCTCTCGAACTCAGCATATTTCTTGCATCTTGCGCGGAGGAATATTTTCCTTCCTCCGTTGTGCCTGAGATTCTTGACCATACCAACTGTTTGCCTTTCCCTCTGGTGTGTGATGATTGATGGTGGCTGCTACTCTGGTGCGTGTTTTTGTTGCGATGGAAAGAGCGTTCGGAGGACGCGTAGACTTTAGCAGCTTCGATTACTTCATCCCAAGCTTGCGGTACGCCGTCTTTACCGGTTAAACATTTCATCAGGTCATCATTTCTTACCCATGTATGAATGCTGCGCGGGTAAGTTCTTCTCCGCAGCCTAGTTGGAGGGCTTCCTTGTTGTACCTAATGATGTAATCTTCTAGGGATTCGTTCTCGTGGCGCGTACACAAGAGAATATGTGCCTTGTCTTTCTTGTGTTTGCGCAGATGTGAGAAATGATTCTTGAATTTTCTTATCAGGTCATCGAAATCCACCAGGCTTCCCACCGGCAGGCTTTCATACCACACTCTGGCTGCCCCTGTTAATGTTTGTACAAACAGGTGGCACCAGGCTTGTACTGGCCACAACTTAGAGCTTCCTGCGCAGTCGAAAGCATGCAAGTGATCATCCGGATCGCGCAAACCATCGTATTTCCCGATGGTGCTTGGTAACTTGCATTCTTGAGGCATCGGTGCCAATGCAATGCGAGCACAGAATTTTGATCTTTCGGCGAAAGTCTTTGGTCTGTATGGTTTGTAGAGGTCACATCTTTTGGTGCCAAACTGCTGGCAACAGACTTGGTGTTCTGTTTTTTGTTGGAATCGTGATGCACCTCATCTTCTGATTCGTAGCCGTCTGGTTCATCGTTCAGGTTGACGGGGTCCTGGCCGCGAGTATTCTTACCGCGGCCTCCACCACGTACCGCCTGACGGGAACCTTTAGCGTGACGGCCACCTTTGTTTTTTCAAGGAGATTCTGAGTCCTCCTCACTTGTGTCGAAACTTAACGTCTTTTGGACGTTGAGTTTGTGACACCCGGCAAATTCTGGTTAACAACGTTGTCTAGATGAAAGTCTACCTTAGCGAGTCATGCGTATATTGTACTTAACTGGGTTAGTTAAGTCGGGTTATGGTTCGGGAACTATCGGTTTAGTCTAGAGGATCATTGGATGTTGGTCTAGAGGTTCATTAGATGTCGGTCCTTAACCAAGTGTACAAACGGTGACGATTTGTAGGATCGTCAGGGCATACGGAACATACAAGTCTCGAGTCCCGGGAATTGGTGAACGAGTGTGATTATGTGTATTTACAAGTGTTATGTGTTTACAATCATTATGTGACTTGTCGGTATGTGAATATGTGTTAACATATGTTAAAACGGGGTTTAACGCACAAAACGCACGAAACCAGCCCCTATAGGCGATTAGGCAAGCCTAATCGCCCATAAGGGAGGCGAGTAGGCATCATGTGGGGCGAGTAGGGGACTGATCGCATGACTGTTCATGCGATTAGGCCCCAATCGCATGAACTTACATGCGATTAGGCTTCCTGATCGCGTGTAAAGCTGCATAATCGCATGTTACGTGCTGGACGACTAAAAACGACTATAAATACCATACTTGACCTCATAAACTTCATTATACAAACCCTAGTCGTCCCATAACCTGCCCCAACACACACACAACCTCTGGAACGCGATTTTTGATCAAAACACAAGGTTTCAAGCTTAATCCATCATTCTTTCACAAATCTAAGGTTTGGTTTCCATCCATGAATCTTTATAAACGTTTTCATTCAATCCCTAATGGTCCAGACCTGTTCTAAAACGGAAAAGCTTTCTGAAAATCGTTAATAAGTATTGATAATCGGATTCTAACTAGTATACTTGTGTTATGTGTGTTTATGATTAGAAAGCTAGGGTTTTTATGATTCAAGATGAATGAACGACATGTTATTATTGTTAGATCAGAATAATATTGATGTTATGATTATGAAATCTGAGTAATTGATTATTAGGATGATAGTTACGCATGTTAGTGTGATGATTGCATGCTATGTGAATGGTGTTTGGATTACGTGATTGCATGCAGGGCTGATAAGACGAGGCAAAACGAAGGGTTTTAGTTGAAACATGTTTAGAATAGTGTTTGGGATGATATTGGGTAGTTACACACGTTCTGGATCTGATTTGGAGCGTTAAACGCGCGAAAAACTGGAACAGCAAGGTTACAGGCGATTAGCAATCCTAATCGCCTATGTTAGAGGCGATTAGGAGGCCAATCGCCAGTTTATCATGCGATTAGGGCCTAATCGCTAGTTTTTATATGCAATCAGCCCTAATTGCTAGTTTTTACATGCAATCAGCCCTGATTGCTAGTTTTTATATGCAATCAGCCCTGATTGCTAGTTTTTATATGCAATCAGTCCTAAATGCTAGTTTACTTTTCCTAATCGCGTGTACTGCTGCTGTAAGTGTAAATTAGCATTCCGATACCCGATTTGACATGTAGTAACATGCTAGGAACCCCGTAACATATCTAATAACTTGGTAACATATGTTTGGATGTAATTCGGTGATACGTGAACTATGTGCTATAACTTGTTGTGCGTTAACGTATGTTAAGTGTGATTGCATGATTTCATGATTGAGAGCGTAAACATAACACGGGGAGTCTCGGGTCACCAATGGGATGTCGAGTCTTGTACTTTGGGTCAGTTAAACAGTCACGGTGTTTTCAAACGAACTTGGTTATGGTCTGGACATCTAGGGACTAATTAACCTGCGGGTTATTAGTCTAAGTACTTGTAACTGTCATATGTTAGGTCGCCGCTTTACGGGACTAGCATAGCAGCTGAGTTTACTCGGGTTAAGGAGTAACGCAACTTAAGGTGAGTTTACGGCCCCTCTTTTAAACTGGTTTTATACTTTCGGGGGAGAAAACATGTGTTAAAACGATTATTTGGTAACTACTGTCATACTATGGGTTTCTATTGTGTACTACACGATCTTTGGAAGTCCCGGGGGGAACCATGAATGTGCGGGTTTGCACAACGGGGAAATGTGAATAGCGCTATTGGGAGTGACCAACCCCGCTCGTCGGCTTGGAGGGCCGGGCGAGTGCATATTGTCTCAAACAGGAACAACAGGAACAACTGGTTTACTTTTCAGGCACAACATCTGGTATTCGAGTTAGTAATGGTTTTCCAATCGTGGTAGTAACAAAACATACGCCTAGCTAGCGTACACTGGTTTTCGATTTGTTATAGTATGGACAGGTTGACTTGGTACTTGGATACAAAACCTGTAAACTCACCAGCATTTTTGTGCTGACGTAAACTTTTACATGTTTTCTCAGGTCGCTAAGGTAGCACGACTGGACTAGGGCGCACGCGTCTGCACGGCGTCTAACTAGGGTTGCATGGTCTTATAAACGTTGAACTATTGTTTCACTGTTGAGATATTGTTTTGAATAAGCTTCCGCTGTAAACGGGATTTTAAACTATGTTTTGAAATTGCATTTATATTCATTTAGACTTGTTTATTGTGATCGTTGGTTTGGATCCTGGTTTGTCATGCGCCTCGCGGTAAAACTCCGCAAGTGGATTTTGAGGGTGTGACAGAGTTTGGCTTGATTCATAACCATTTTCTGATATTCAGCAATTGTTTTTGAATTTTGTTGGGCCAACCACTCGTCCGGGTCAACCGGAGATAGGTTGGTTTTCTTCTTTTTGCTTCCAACAGATCCTCCCTTGCTTGGGGTAACTCGTATGCTCTTGAGATTTGTCCAAGGCTCGGACATCTCCCTTCTATAATCCAATAGAAGCACTTGTTATAATCTACCGTAGTATTACGGTGTATAGCTAAGAGTCTATGTTCGGTGATTTGAACTTTGAACTAGGAGAACACTTGGAGGACCATGTAGAGCGGTTTATCATTTTGGGTGCACACAAAATCATAAACCGAAATGCATGGAAGCCCTAGTGAGCTCTGGGTTTGAGGGGATAGTCCTGGATTGGATCTAGCTTTGATCTTGTGAACATTAGTGGTTATCTTTATCTGCGAAACTAAATTTTCTCGTTCTTTCTGCCAGAATCATGTCTGGAGTACGAGGAGGACGTGGAGGTGGTCGCAATGGTGGACGTGGTGGTGGTCGCGGTGGTGCTGGTGGTCGTGGAGGTATTAATCTATCGCAGGCTGATCTGAACAACTTGCTCCAAGCTGCCTTCCAGTTAGGGCACAACGGTGGTGGTAAGTTGATTTATCCATTTTCTTTGCCTCATTGGTGAACCTTGTTCACATTCTTAGTGGTTTCCCATACGTTTCATTTCAGGTGGTCCTGTTAACCCACCCCACCCATGTGTACCTACAAGATGTTTCGGGACTGTAAGCCCCAGGAGTTCTCTGGCACTGAGGGTGCGGTGAGCTTACTCAGGTGGTTGGAAAAAGTGGAGTCAGTGTTTCTTATGTGTAACTGCCTCCCAGAAGATCGGGTTAAGTATGCTGCTGCGTTATTCCAGGATGTGGCATTGACTTGGTGGAATGGCATCACCCAGAATATGGGTATTGGGGAGGCGTATGCTATGCCTTGGGAGAATTTTGTGCAGTTGCTGAAACGTGAATACTGTCCGAGGGAAGAGGTGCAGAAGCTAGAGCACGAGGTGTGGAACCTCAAGATGTCTGGGTCTGAAATTGAGAAGTATACTGTGAGGCGTAACGAATTGGCAGTGCTGTGTCCTGATCTGCATGTGCCAGAGTACAGGAGGATTGAACATTATGTCTCGGGGTTAGTACCGGAAATTGCAGGATTAGTGGCTGCGGGAAATCATCCTACATACGCAGAGGTGGTTCGATCGGCTCATAGGATGACCAACTTAAAGGTGAATGAGGGTATTTTGCCTGCGAAGGGTTCGACTGTTAAGGCCCCAGAGAACAACAAGCGCAAGTGGGAAAATGACGGGAAAGGATCTGGGCCAACACAGCAGGGTAAGAGGTTTGATAATGGGGGTTCTTCTTCTTCGGGTAACAAGCAGGGTGGTTATGCGGGGAAACTGCCCAAATGTAACAAGTGTGGACGTCACCATCAAGGGAACTGCGACAGTAACCGTTGTCATCGCTGCCAGCGAACAGGGCATTATGCTAAAGATTGTCGGGTTACACTTCCATCGACCCAGGCCCCGACTAATAGCTCAGCTCCGACTACTCAGGGGACTACAGGAAGACAGGGATGCTACAACTGTGGTAACACTGGGCATTACAAGAAGGATTGCCCAAAATTGAAGCAGGGTGGAAACAACGGTAATGGGAACAACGGGGGCGGCGGCAGAAATGCACGTGCCTTCGTCATTGGAGCCGCTGAGGCTAGACAGGATCCTGACACAGTCACCGGTACGTTCCTTCTCAATAATCGTTCTGTTAGTGTGTTATTTGATTCTGGTGCCGACAAGAGTTTTGTATCCATGGGAGTTAGTCGACTGCTAGATGTAGTACCTGTACCACTAGAGAATAAGTATATTATTGAGTTGGCTGACGGGAAAATGATTGAAGCTACTAGTATCCTTCGGGAGTGTCAATTAGAGTTGTCGGGTTTATCGTTTCCCATCGACCTTATGCCGGTACCATTGGGTAGTTTTGACGTTGTGGTAGGAATGGATTGGTTATCTTTGTATCGCGCGGAGATTGTCTGTTACGATAAGGTTATTCGGATTCCTCTCCCTGATGGAGAATTCCTTTCTGTGTACGGTATCAAGGGTGGTGTTCCGCTAAACATCATCTCTAGCATGAAAGCCCTTAAGTGTCTTCGAAAGGGTTATCCAGCCGTTTTGGCGCTTTTATCTGTTTCCTCTGGTGATGAGAAGAAGATTGACGATATTCCAGTTGTACGCGATTTTCCTGATGTTTTTCCTGATGATTTATCTGGTCTTCCTCCTCATCGTCAAGTCGAGTTCGGTATTGATCTTGTACCAGGGGCTGCTCCTATTGCTCGGGCCCCCTACCGTCTTGCACCTCCCGAGATGCAGGAATTGTCTAGTCAGTTACAGGAACTCTTGGACAAGGGTTTCATCAGACCAAGTTCTTCCCCTTGGGGAGCCCCGATTCTATTTGTTAAGAAGAAGGATGGAAGTTTCCGATTGTGTGTGGACTACAGGGAACTGAACAAATTGACCGTTAAGAACCGTTATCCTCTTCCACGTATTGATGATCTATTCGACCAGCTCCAGGGTTCTAGTTATTATTCCAAGATTGACTTGAGGTCCGGTTATCACCAGCTGCGCGTCAGGGAGGCTGACGTTGCCAAGACTTCCTTTCGTACACGTTATGGCCATTTCGAATTCTTGGTCATGCCTTTTGGTCTCACGAACGCACCGGCGGTTTTCATGGACTTGATGAACCGCGTTTGCAAACCATATCTGGACAAGTTCGTCATTGTGTTTATTGATGACATTCTGATCTACTCTAAGAACAAGACCGAACACGAGGAACATCTGCGGTTAGTTTTGGCACTCTTGCGACGGGAACAACTTTACGCCAAGTTCTCAAAGTGTGACTTTTGGTTACGCGAAGTTCAGTTCCTAGGACATGTGGTTAATGAACTAGGAATTCATGTCGATCCAGCTAAGATCGAAGCGATCAAGGACTGGGGAGCACCAAAGACGCCAACTGAGGTGCGGCAATTCCTAGGCCTTGCGGGCTACTATCGTCGTTTCATCCAGGGGTTCTCGAAGATTGCTCAACCCCTGACCACTCTCACTCAGAAGGATAGGAAATTCGACTGGGGTGAAGCACAAGAGTCAGCGTTTGAGGAACTAAAGTCTAAACTTTGTTCCGCTCCTATTTTGTCCTTACCTGAAGGCCCTGATGACTTCGTTGTTTACTGTGATGCTTCTATTCATGGTCTCGGTTGCGTGTTGATGCAACGCGAGAAAGTGATCGCGTATGCTTCTCGTCAACTCAAGGTGCACGAGAAGAACTACACCACCCATGACTTGGAGTTGGGTGCAGTGGTTTTCGCGTTGAAAATTTGGAGACATTACTTGTACGGTACCAAATGCACCATCTACACCGATCACAAGAGTCTCCAACATATTTTCGACCAACAACACTTGAACATACGGCAGCGTCGTTGGATTGAACTCCTGAACGACTATGATTGTGCTATTAAGTACCATCCTGGCAAGGCGAATGTTGTAGCAGACGCCTTGAGCAGGAAGGAATCTACTAAACCTCGTCGCGTTCGGGCGTTGCAGCTCACTATTCATTCATCCCTACCTGATCAACTCCGTTCTGCCCAGTTAGAAGCTTTGAAGGAGGAAAACCTTATAGCTGAAACTATGCACGGTGCCGACAAGCACCTAGAGCGAAGGCCTGATGGCCTGCACTATTTCGCAGAACGTATATGGGTTCCTTTATTCGGGGGACTACGGGAGCTTGTCCTTGATGAGGCTCATAAGTCCCGGTATTCTATTCATCCTGGTTCGGATAAGATGTACCAAGATCTGAAGGTGCTTTACTGGTGGCCAAACATGAGGTCGGACATAGCCTCATACGTGAACAAATGCTTGACCTGTGCTAAGGTCAAGGTGGAATACCAGAAACCGTCGGGTCTCTTGCAACAACCTGAAATTCCGGAATGAAAATGGGAACGGATTACTATGGATTTTGTCACACAACTTCCTAAATCACCAAGCGGGAATGACAAGATATGGGTGATTGTCGATCGGTTGACGAAATCAGCCCATTTTCTTGCTATTAAGGAGACCGACACCATGGATCGTTTGGCTCGTCTTTATTTGAAAGAAGTTGTTTCTAAACACGGGGTGCCAGTTTCTATTATCTCGGATCGTGACTCCCATTTTACTTCTCACTTCTGGAAGTCTTTGCACAAGGCTTTGGGTACCCAACTAGACATGAGTACAGCTTATCATCCACAGACTGACGGTCAGAGTGAGCGCACGATTCAAACTTTAGAAGACATGCTGCGGGCATGTGTGATCGATTTTGGCAAGGGTTGGGAAGCTCATCTACCATTAGTAGAATTCTCGTACAACAACAGTTATCACACGAGCATCAAGGCAGCTCCGTTCGAAGCACTATACGGACGGAAATGCCGTTCTCCTCTTTGTTGGGCTGAAGTGGGTGAGAGTCAACTCACTGGGCCTGAACTAGTGTACGAAACTTCGGAAAAGATCGTGCAGATTCGTAACCGGTTGGCGGCGGCACGGGATCGACAAAAGAGTTATGCCGATCAGCGTCGCAAACCATTGGAATTCCAAGTCAATGACAAAGTACTTCTAAAAGTCTCACCGTGGAAGGGCGTCATACGCTTTGGGAAGCGTGGCAAACTCAACCCACGGTATGTCGGACCATTTACGATCCTGGAACGGATTGGACCGGTGGCATATCGTCTTGATTTACCGACGGAGCTCGGTAACGTACATAACGTCTTCCATGTGTCAAACTTGAAGAAGTGTCTGGCTGACGAGTCTCTCATCGTTCCACTGGAAGAGATCAAGGTTGATGATCGTCTTCGGATTGTGGAAGAACCTGTGGAGATATTTGATTACAAGATTCGTATCGTTAAGGTTCGGTGGAACTCGAACCGGGGACCAGAGTATACGTGGGAACGGGAGGATCAGATGAAGTCTAAGTATCCTCATCTCTTTCCTAAGGAAGCGTTCGAGTCGAGATATGTCTCTTCTGCAGCTGAATGAATCTCGGGGCGAGATTCCTTTTAACGTGGGGATGATGTGACAACTCGAGTAAATCTCTCTTATGGTTTCTATCTTTTGTTTATTCCCTTCGTTATTTCTTTTGTTCTTTTGGTACTTGTGCAATTTTCGGGACGAAAATTCTTTTAACGTGGGGATGATGTGACACCCGGCAAATTCTGGTTAACAACGTTGTCTAGATGAAAGTCTACCTTAGCGAGTCACGCGTATATTGTACTTAACTGGGTTAGTTAAGTCGGGTTATGGTTCGGGAACTATCGGTTTAGTCTAGAGGATCATTGGATGTTGGTCTAGAGGTTCATTAGATGTCGGTCCTTAACCAAGTGTACAAACGGTGACGATTTGTAGGATCGTCAGGGCATACGGAACATACAAGTCTCGAGTCCCGGGAATTGGTGAACGAGTGTGATTATGTGTATTTACAAGTGTTATGTGTTTACAATCATTATGTGACTTGTCGGTATGTGAATATGTGTTAACATATGTTAAAACGGGGTTTAACGCACAAAACGCACGAAACCAGCCCCTATAGGCGATTAGGCAAGCCTAATCGCCCATAAGGGAGGCGAGTAGGCATCATGTGGGGCGAGTAGGCATCATGTGGGGCGAGTAGGGGACTGATCGCATGACTGTTCATGCGATTAGGCCCCAATCGCATGAACTTACATGCGATTAGGCTTCCTGATCGCGTGTAAAGCTGCATAATCGCATGTTACGTGCTGGACGACTAAAAACGACTATAAATACCATACTTGACCTCATAAACTTCATTATACAAACCCTAGTTGTAACATCGCAAAATTTTTCAAACTCTAATACCTATATTATATTTTTCATGATATGCCTAAGCCCTTATTTTACTACCACACACATTATATATATATATATATATATTTATATATATACATATAAAAAGGTTTAAAAAAAATGATATTAATAATAATAATAGTAATAATAATAATAACCTAGATCCATAATTGATATGCTAATTGAACCCATCCTTGAGCCCAACCACCCTTCCCTTTTTCCCTTATTAAATCGGAATTGGGCCCTGCTGAGCCCAGGGGGGGCGGCCCAATCAACAAGCCCACAGTTGCTTCCTTGTGTCTGTGTAAAAACAAAAAAAAGGGGGTTTTGTTCATGCCGGGTCTCGAACCGGAGACCTCCCACACACACTCTCACGCACCAACCAGCCAAGCTATGTTCATTATTTGATTTATATCCACATTGTTTTGTATTAATAGCCTTGTTAAGAATGATGCTTGCTGCACGTTGCCAAGAGCAGACTTACGAGCAACTTCTTGTTCCCTTGGTCAACTCTTGATTTGCCTATATATGGAAGAAAATCAGCGATTAATTTCATTGAACAAATCAACACGTTAATCTCGCTCCAATCTAACTTAAACATACGCGTAAACAGCTAAGATGAAGAATGAATTACTCGGTTTGACCATTCCTTGGTCAAACATTAAAAACTTTCCTCTAAATGTTTTCTGTATAAATTGACCCTCTCTTGACAATGAAACAACACCGATAATCACACACATACACTCAATTTCCCTTTCCCTTTCATTATTGTTCGTGATTTAGCGATTCCTTTATCTTCGGCTTGAACACTCGTTAATCTTCGATTAGGTACTGTAAGTATAATTTTGTTTGTGGGATTTGTTGATCGACCTACACACAACGTTTACCCCATGATTAATTGGGTTAACGTTGTGTGATTTAACCTATTGCAGATTCTAGGGTTCATAGCTTTTTGAAATTGGGGATAAATCAGTTCATAGGATTTAAACAAATCTGTTGCATCTAAAATACAAGTCCTGCATGTAGACCAGATGGTGGTGGAGTTTTGTTTAAAAACATGAACCGGCTGGTGCCAGGTTCGAACCCCAGCCAACACAACCTTTTTTTTTTAACAACCCCTTTTTGTTTTATATTATTGCTATTTCTTTTAAAATGGTATTAAAATACCAAAACCCTTTTATAAATTCTACAAAAATTATATTATGTTAATCTGATGAAAAAGTTCAACACCCAATTTTTAGTTTTCAAAAATTTATTTATTTAATATATATAATAAATAAATCAAGTTTATTCCATTTTTATTTATAAAAATCTATAAAAATATCAAAACGATCTTATTAATTTCCACAAAAATTATTTTAAGTTTTTATAACATTAAGCTTTTCAGAAATGATTTTTATTTCTGAAAAATCATTTATTTAATATTTTTAATCAATTTTTGTTAGTTTTAATCACAATTAAATCATAATAAATCCAATTCTTAATATTTTTGCACCAAAATTTTATACAAATTATTTCTGATCATTTAGAACAGAAATATGATTTTTAAAATAATAATTCTTTAATTTTAGTATTTTTATTTATTAAAGTTAAAGTTTGACAATTTGTAATAAATAGATTTAATAATCTATTTTAAAGAAAATAATTTTATAAAAATTATTTTTATACTTTAAATACATCATTGTGGCCATCTTAACTTTAAATTTCCTAAAAAGATTTTTGGTTATTTATTTACTAAATTTCTCTCAATTGGCGAATATTTTTAATATTAATCAAACGAACAATTATCCCCAATTCGAAGCCCTAGAAACTTATACATTTGTAGACTCGATAGACTTAGACATATTTATTACTTTATTATAGGGTGATACTTGATACATTGGTCAACACAATTATCCAAATTTCTCAACAGATATAACATTTTACCAAGGTGAGGTTTACATAGCCCCTTTTCTATTTATCACCATTTTTGGGGTGAAACATGTTACAACATTATTTATGCAATTCAATCATCAATGTGTCTATGTGTATTTCTATGTTGCATTATGTCTTGAACATGACTAGGGTAAGCACAATTCTAGCATAAACATTCATCAGCCAAACGGTATACATTGATAGATCTATTGGACTGACAATCCCACCCGGATACGTGCCTCCTACAAAGGTAGCGTGGGTGTTTGTTATCGTATAACATATTGGACCATGAGCGTATGGTATGTATCATTTTATAACAGTCATCAGGGTTGATTATGCACTCGATTTATTTCTAGTATGTTCTCACATATGGACTAGATTGACATGACACATGAATTGCACAACATTTTATTCAATCATCAAAAACCTATGTAATTCTCACCAACTTTTGTTGACCCAAAACCTTTTTAACTTAACATGTTTCAGGTTCTGTTTGCTTGAAGATTTGAATTGATGCTTGAAGATATGTGCATAGTTTTATTCAATTTGATGTACAAATTCTAGAACAATTGTATGTAATTCATTTAAATTATTTAATGGAATTTATTATTCACCATGAGCTACTGAACAATCATCATTACGTGACATCCCGATGTTTCCGCCATCGGTTGGGGTGTTACACTAGTCGTCCCATAACCTGCCCCAACACACACACAACCTCTGGAACGCGATTTTTGATCAAAACACAAGGTTTCAAGCTTAATCCATCATTCTTTCACAAATCTAAGGTTTGGTTTCCATCCATGAATCTTTATAAACGTTTTCATTCAATCCCTAATGGTCCAGACCTGTTCTAAAACGGAAAAGCTTTCTGAAAATCGTTAATAAGTATTGATAATCGGATTCTAACTAGTATACTTGTGTTATGTGTGTTTATGATTAGAAAGCTAGGGTTTTTATGATTCAAGATGAATGAACGACATGTTATTATTGTTAGATCAGAATAATATTGATGTTATGATTATGAAATCTGAGTAATTGATTATTAGGATGATAGTTACGCATGTTAGTGTGATGATTGCATGCTATGTGAATGGTGTTTGGATTACGTGATTGCATGCAGGGCTGATAAGACGAGGCAAAACGAAGGGTTTTAGTTGAAACATGTTTAGAATAGTGTTTGGGATGATATTGGGTAGTTACACACGTTCTGGATCTGATTTGGAGCGTTAAACGCGCGAAAAACTGGAACAGCAAGGTTACAGGCGATTAGCAATCCTAATCGCCTATGTTAGAGGCGATTAGGAGGCCAATCGCCAGTTTATCATGCGATTAGGGCCTAATCGCTAGTTTTTATATGCAATCAGCCCTAATTGCTAGTTTTTACATGCAATCAGCCCTGATTGCTAGTTTTTATATGCAATCAGCCCTGATTGCTAGTTTTTATATGCAATCAGTCCTAAATGCTAGTTTACTTTTCCTAATCGCGTGTACTGCTGCTGTAAGTGTAAATTAGCATTCCGATACCCGATTTGACATGTAGTAACATGCTAGGAACCCCGTAACATATCTAATAACTTGGTAACATATGTTTGGATGTAATTCGGTGATACGTGAACTATGTGCTATAACTTGTTGTGCGTTAACGTATGTTAAGTGTGATTGCATGATTTCATGATTGAGAGCGTAAACATAACACGGGGAGTCTCGGGTCACCAATGGGATGTCGAGTCTTGTACTTTGGGTCAGTTAAACAGTCACGGTGTTTTCAAACGAACTTGGTTATGGTCTGGACATCTAGGGACTAATTAACCTGCGGGTTATTAGTCTAAGTACTTGTAACTGTCATATGTTAGGTCGCCGCTTTACGGGACTAGCATAGCAGCTGAGTTTACTCGGGTTAAGGAGTAACGCAACTTAAGGTGAGTTTACGGCCCCTCTTTTAAACTGGTTTTATACTTTCGGGGGAGAAAACATGTGTTAAAACGATTATTTGGTAACTACTGTCATACTATGGGTTTCTATTGTGTACTACACGATCTTTGGAAGTCCCGGGGGGAACCATGAATGTGCGGGTTTGCACAACGGGGAAATGTGAATAGCGCTATTGGGAGTGACCAACCCCGCTCGTCGGCTTGGAGGGCCGGGCGAGTGCATATTGTCTCAAACAGGAACAACAGGAACAACTGGTTTACTTTTCGGGCACAACATCTGGTATTCGAGTTAGTAATGGTTTTCCAATCGTGGTAGTAACAAAACATACGCCTAGCTAGCGTACACTGGTTTTCGATTTGTTATAGTATGGACAGGTTGACTTGGTACTTGGATACAAAACCTGTAAACTCACCAGCATTTTTGTGCTGACGTAAACTTTTACATGTTTTCTCAGGTCGCTAAGGTAGCACGACTGGACTAGGGCGCACGCGTCTGCACGGCGTCTAACTAGGGTTGCATGGTCTTATAAACGTTGAACTATTGTTTCACTGTTGAGATATTGTTTTGAATAAGCTTCCGCTGTAAACGGGATTTTAAACTATGTTTTGAAATTGCATTTATATTCATTTAGACTTGTTTATTGTGATCGTTGGTTTGGATCCTGGTTTGTCATGCGCCTCGCGGTAAAACTCCGCAAGTGGATTTTGAGGGTGTGACAGAGTTTGGCTTGATTCATAACCATTTTCTGATATTCAGCAATTGTTTTTGAATTTTGTTGGGCCAACCACTCGTCCGGGTCAACCGGAGATAGGTTGGTTTTCTTCTTTTTGCTTCCAACAGATCCTCCCTTGCTTGGGTGGAACTGGAATGTCGAACCTGGTTGCTTCTGAGCCACATTCTTCGTGATCGTATTTGGTGTAACATCTTGGATCTCATCATTGATTGTGGCATCAACCTCAGCATTGTTGTTGTTTGTATCTTTTGAAAAAGCCATGTTGCTAGTTTGAAAGATTTGTTAGAACCGTGACGGATGGCGCCAATGAAGAAACAAATAGTCTCACCACCGATTAGGGATGATAAGATTATAAGTTACTACAGGGTTGATCCTTCACTAACAGCTACGGCTTGGAGATACCTGCAAATAAAAGTGAAAGTATGGGTGTGGAGACGACTACACAAGGTAGCAGTTTATGACAAGAACGGGGTGAATGGGGATACTATCAAGTGTGATAGCTCTCCAGGTCAGTAGAAAGTGTCCTCTCCTATTGGGGGTGTGACCCCTTTTATAGGAGAGTCCGTATGCCACCATTACCCAAGTCCTAACCGTGGTTAGGTTGTCTCAATCACCCTTGGTTGTGTTAGTGTGATGAAGTAAGGAAAGCTAAATTGAAGGGAATAGTGGAATCGTGTACCACCTTTAATGCTTTGGTTACGTGATTCATGCATGGCTGTTGACCATGCATGTTATTCGCCTTGACCGGCTTATGACCAATCATTGACTGTTGACCGATCATTAATGAGCCTTGACCATGTCCTGCGCGTGGCTTTCTTCCGCGTGATGACGTTGTGCCGGGTTTGGGTACGCGGAATGGTGTATTCAGTACCCAATCCCATCAGTAATGCTCACCAACGTTATTGTTGACAAAAATATTTTCGTGCATGTTTCAAGAGAAGCTTGCTTGATGATTACATAAGGCTTTGAACTTAGTTAATAAAATCAGAATCTTGTATTGTTTGATTTTATTTGTAACCTTGTTTGAAACTTTAATTTGGTATTTAATAATATTTCAACTTTATTAGTGCCATGAGCTTATGAATAATCGTCACTATGTGGCAGCCCGATGTTTCCGCCATCGGTTAGGGTGTTACATGGATGGAGATTTCCACGGGTGTCAGGCAAAATGTGAGGGTGGGGTGGATGGTTGTGGTTGGTTCTTGGGTTATGGATAATTTTTTATTGGTTGGTTGATTAAAAAAAAACCTTTACGCCACCACCACCCTGTGCTTTTTTGTTGGTTGGACGGGAATTGACGTGACTGCCACATATCACTCCGTGCTCCCTTCATCCAATGACCATATCGTGTAGTCTAAGAGACTAGTGTCTCCACCACTTGACTAGCCCTCGTGGTAAATTAACACTTAGGGGCTGTTTAGTTGATTAGGTGTTGAATCATTAAGATGTCTGAATGGTTAATAGGTCTGAATGGTTAATTGCTGAATCATTAGGTTGGACCTCTTAATGGTTAATATTCTTGTCCCACATTGGTAGGAGAGTCTCATTAAGGTTCATCATAGTTCAGTGCTTAATGGTTCAGCAACATCCCAAATCTTAATGGTTCAGCTTTAACCATTTCATTCAGAAGTTGAAACAAACGCGATGAATGCTGAATCATTCAGCGCTGAATAGTTCAGAGCCTCATTAAGAGGCTTACCAAACAACCCCTTAATTGGTAGTCATTGAAATCAATTGTGTTGTCTAACTATTCCATTAACAAAGGTACAAATATATAGAGGATTACAAAGATGGAAAGTAGCTATACAAAGGATACAAGCTAATCACAATAATCATAATGAATGTTGTTTGACCAATCACAATTAATATTGTTCTTTAATATTGTTGACTAACAGGCCCCCTCAGTCTGAGCCGTAGCCGGGCGGAGGCACAGACTGGTACGAAAACGTGTAAAAAGGTGCTTGGGCAGTCCTTTTGTGAAGATATCGGCATACTGATAGTCAGCAGGGACATGAAGAACGCGAACGTCCCCGACACGAACTTTGTCACGGACAAAATGAATGTCTAACTCCACATGTTTGGTGCGTTGATGCTGAACAGGATTTTGAGTTAAATAAACGGCGGAGACGTTGTCGCACTACACGACGGTGGCCTGGTGGGTGGAAACCCCGAGTTCAAGGAGAAGGTTACGAATCCAAGAAGTTTCAGCCACAACATTTGCAACCCCACGATATTCGGCTTCAGCACTGGATCTGAAAATCGTGGGTTGTCGTTTGGAGCTCCAAGAGATCAAGTTGTTGCCCATGTAAACACGGTATCCCGAGGTTGAGCGGCGTGAATCCGGACACCCCCCCCCCCCCCGTCGGCATCCGAATATGCAGTTAGGGAAGTGGAGCTCGAGGGGGAGATACAAAGACCGTAGTCAAGCGTTCCTTTAACGTACCGAAGTATGCGTTTAAGGAATGAGAAATTGTTTTCTCGTGGGTCATGCATAAAGAGACAAATCTGTTGAACCGCATAAGAGATATCTGGCCGAGTGATGGTAAGATACTGTAATGCACCGGCAAGGCTGCGATAAAGGGTGTCGTCGTCAACTGGTGGGCCGGAATTAGCACTTAATTTAGAGCTGATTTCGACAGGAGTGGTGCAAGGTTTACAATCTGACATGTTGGCACACTTTAAGATGTCCATGGCGTAGGATGATTGTGATAGGAAGAGTCCTTCTGTCTTGTGGGTGACTTTTGATGCCTAGAAAGTGGTGAAGAGACCCAAGGTCAGTCATGGCAAATTCCCTGGAGAGCACCTGAATAAAATTTTGAAGTAGACTGGAGGAGGATGCAGTAAGTATGATGTCGTCTACATAAAGAAGTAAGTAAGCCACTTGAGTGCCGCGCCGGTAAATAAATAAGGAGGTGTCACATGTGCTGCTTTTAAAACCGCATGTAGTGATGAAAGTAGCAAAACGATGATACCAGGCGCGTGGTGCTTGTTTAAGGCCATATAAAGATTTCTGAAGTTTGCATACGTGCCGTGGATTGGAGGAGTCTACGAAACCCGGCGGTTGATGCATATAGACCGTCTCATTGAGAGTTCCATGAAGGAATGCGTTCTTTACATCGAGTTGGTGAATAGGCCATTCCCGTGAGACTGCAAGGCTAAGAATAGTACGAATAGTGGTAGGCTTAACCACAGGGCTAAACGTCTCATCACAATCAATACCCACAGTTTGACTTTTACCGTTAACAACAAGTCGTGCTTTATAGCGTTCTAAAGTTCCATCAGAATGAAATTTATGCTTATATAGCCACATACACCGAATAACCGGAGCATCGGTAGGTCTCGGTACCAACTCCCACGTTTTATTATCCAATAGTGCTTTGTATTCAGTGGCCATGGCATTTTTCCAGTTTGGATCAGACAAGGCGGCAAGGTGGGACTTGGGTAGAGGTGATGGAGATGAGATAGTGGTGAGGTTAAGGGGGACGCGGGGTTTTGAGATGCCGGCACGTCCGCGGGTAATCATGGGATGTAATGGTCCGGGTGGTGGATTCACGGTTGGGTTGGATTGGGCCGATTGAGGTGAGGTGGTGTTGGGCGTGGATTGGGCAGGCGAAGGGTGTGGGGTGTGATTTTGGTGAGTGGGTGGAATGGTGGTGTTAGAATGGGCCGTGTGGTCTAGGTGTGGTGGTGAGGGGTGGGTTGGTCCAGGAGTATTTGTGGGGGCAGGAAAGGTGGTCGGAAAGAAGGTGGTATTTGATGGGGAAGGGTCAAGGAAGGAGTGGTTGGGAGGAGGAGTGGTGGGCGAGTGGAAAGGATATTTTAGCTCGTCAAATATGACGTGGCGAGAAAAAATAACCTTCCCGGTGGAGAGCTCAAGGCATCGATAACCCCTATAGTTGGCGGGGTAGCCTAGAAAGACACAAAGACTGGATTTATGGGTTAGTTTGTGGGGTCGGGTGTCGGTAGTGTTTGGATAACAGGCGCATCCAAACACGCGGAGGTTGTCATATGCGGGTTGACGCCGGTAGAGCATGGTTGTGGGAGTTAGGCTGTGAAGGACCTTGGAAGGAGTGATGTTATGTAGATAACAGGCGGTATGGAGAGCCTCGACCCAAAAGCGAGAGGGTAGGGAGGCATGAGTCAAGAGGGATAGCATGATGTCGTTTAGGCGACGTATCATGCGTTCGGATTTACCATTTTGTTGAGAGGTATGTGGGCATGAGAAACGAAATTCCATGCCGTTGGAAATGGCAAAATTTTTGAAGTTATGATTGTTAAATTCGCCACCCATGTCACATTGAAAATTTTGTATGGACAAATGAAATTGTGTTTTTACAAAATTATAGAAATTGACAAACTTGGTAAAAACCTCGGACTTATATTTTAACGGGTAGACCCATGTATATTGAGTGTAATCATCAATCAAAACCATGTAATATTTGTAACCTGCAGTACTAAGTAAAGGTGAAGTCCAAAGGTCACAATGGACAATTGAAAAAGGTAAATGAGTACTAGTAATAGAATCATGAAATGGTAAACGCTTATGTTTTGACAACTGACAAGCATGACAAACAAAAGACACGTCTACTTTATTACAAGGAATCAAATGCTTGGAAGAAAGAAAATCAACCACGTGTCAACCTGGATGACCAAGAAGATCGTGCCAAAAGGTAGAAGATGTAGTAGCAACAAAAGCAGCAGCAGACTCATTTGTGGTAAAGGGGTATAGGTCACTGGAGCTATTGTGGCGGCTCAGGAGCATACCATCCTTGAGGTCCTTTACAAAAAAACCACGAGGGTCAAATTCCACAGACACAAGATTATCTCTAGTAAATTTACGGATTGATATAAGGTTTTTAATAAAGTTCGGGTTGTAAAGGATGTCATTAAGTTTAAAGGGTCGGTAGGGGGAGGGTAAAGTGGTGTGTCCGGATCCAAGAACTGGAATACGGTTGCCATTACCAACTAATACGGACGCTATAGGATTAAACGTAGAAGGGGTAGAGATGTTACCTTGCTCGGGCGTGATATGAGAAGTGGCCCCCGTGTCCATGTTCCAAAGCTCATGCGGTTGTGCAACTCCCATAGCAGCAAAAGCTTGGGCCAAATCAGTGGGTTGTAGTGCATCAAGTTCACTTAAATGGGCTTGGGCTGAGGGAGTAGTTTGTTGTGAAGTGGGCTGCTGTTGTTGGGATTGATTTGGAGCAGTAGGTTGAGAGTTATAAGACCAAGGGAGCCAATTGCCTTGAGTAGGAAAAGGGCATGGTGGGACCATCCACTGTGGACTCCTATAAAATCCAAAAGGAGCCGGTGGAGGATACGAAGCATAAAACTGACTCCGCTGCTGAGACGAGCCCCTGCCACGAGATGAACCACGACGGTAGGAGCCGCCACGACGGGTGTCCCGGCTGTCACCCCTGGACCGGGTATCCCGGCTGTCCCGGTTATCCCGGGTGTCACGCAATGGGTCTGATCTGGGAGGAGCCGGAGTTGTTTCCACGGCTGCTGCAACAATCGGAGGAGAGGCGGCGGCACAAGCACGTTGACGGTTGTGCTCCCGAAGAAGCATGTCACACGCGTCAGCCCACGATGGCACTTCTTGGACAATCAGAGCACCGGTCATGTCATATTCCGGCGGAAGACCACGAACCAGTTTCATGACGAGGCGTTTTTCCGGTACAAGACAATCGACAGCAGCCAGTTCGTCACTGATCTCCTTCAGTCGAAGGAAATAAGCTTCTAAGGATGAGACGGACTGAAGAGTAAGGTTGGTGAATTCTTCTTCGAGGGTGGCCGCTCTAGCATCTTTGTTATTAAGAAAATGGTTTTCAAGTCGAAGCCATGCCTCTCGGGCAGTGGAACCAGGCCGCATAACCTTAAGAAGGAGATCGTCAGTAACGGTACCGTAGATCCATTGGAGGACCACGACGTCAATCTCCTTCCAAGACGAGAGGTTTGGGTCGTCGGAAGCGGGTGGTGGGGTATTGTTGATGTGATCGAGAACACGGTAAGCAGTGGCGTGTAGGTGGAAAAGATTGACCCAAGACGAGTAGGATACGATTTTCCCGTCCAGAGTTCGAATCTTTTGTTGGATATTGTTGACGGAATATACGGGGTGCAGTGGGTTTGTGGTCGCAGCGGGGGATTTTGGTGGTGATGGCACAATATTATCGGCCATAGGAACAGAAGAAATATGGTCAGGAAAACAAAATAAAAGGGAAGCAAGGAGTTGCAGAGGTGACCCGAGGGTCTTGCAAGATGACCGAAGTCAAGGATGAGAACAGGAAAGATTATATGGTTCAGAGAGTGGCTCTGATACCATGAAATCAATTGTATTGTCTGACTATTCCATTAACAAAGGTACAAATATATAGAGGATTACAAAGATGGAAAGTAGCTATATAAAGGAAACAAGCTAATCACAATAATCATAATGAATGTTGTTTGACCAATCACAATTAATATTGTTCTTTAATATTGTTGACTAACAGTCATTTCATATAATTTTTTGTTTATGTTCAAAAATACATAAACCATCAATCCTAATAGCATCACCGTTACTATTTAGCATTTATGTGAGTAAACTTATATCTCCACGACTCCACCGTATATATCATCATAGTTATGGTTATGCATCAATCGCCATTGGGGTGGTGGCCCAATGGTAGAAGCAAAGCTTCTAGGAACACCTAAGGGGAGGTCATGGGTTCAAGTCCCACAAGGAGTGAAATTTGCCGTTCAAAAAAAAAATGGTTATGCATCAATCATTGTCAAAAAAACCGATCATCTTCATCATCATCCATCCACATCAAATTCAACAAAAAAAAAAACATTCATCGCGTTCACCCTTTACCATATTTGTTGCCACCATTTGAAGAATTTTAAGCAACAAACCACTGTCCAATGCAAGTAAATTAATACTCTGTAGTCTGTACATGTCCATTGATATTTGATATATTCCAGAGCTTTATCATGCAACTATGTTTTGGTAGGATGATCAGTAGCTCTCAATGCTTCATTTTCATTGTTGTTTAGTCAAATCAAAAGGTCTACTAGATATAAAAATAAATAAGAAAGTGAGCAAGAAACGATCAATCTAAGGGATGGCGAGGCACTACCAGCAAACGGTGCTAGTACCCTTCTACCCTTACGATAACATTTCCCCAGGTGACAAGGGGTAGTGTTTTACTGGTATGTGTTGGTATGTTTCACGGGTGTTATATCACGGATGTATTGAGAGTGGAGATTTTTGTTTTTTATGGGTTGAGTGGTTCAGGGTAGTGTTTCCTTCAAAACTGTGTTTAGTGAAGTGAATCAATGAAATAATGTGGTAATACAGGATTAGTGTAAATAAGTGAAGTTGAAAATATTTCAGTAGAACGCCCTCACCCACCCTAAGAAATCATTTTGGCTTCGATTCCCCTTGACGGAAAAATATAGTATTTAGAATTTGTTAAATGGTGCCGTATTCTAGGAGTGTTAAATAGGGATGAGCAAATGATACCAGGTACCGGTACCAAATCAATTTCAGTACCACTACCGGTACTGGTTCGGTAAGATACCGGTATTTACCGATTTTTACATTCAAACATATTTTTAATCTCAATCTCTATCTTGATTTCAATCTCTTTTAGGTTTTTTATTTTTTTGTTTTTCTTTTTTCAATTTTTGCTTATAACTTCATCTGTATGATGCCAAGATTCTCAACTGATGTAGCAAGCTTGTAAATTTATTCTTTAATTGTATTCTTAATTAGAAAATATAAGGTATTGCTTGCAAATCTTGATGCTGGTTGTTTGATATAGTGATTTCCTAATTAATTATTATTTATTATGTGATTGTATCATTATCTGTGTTATTCTGTTGTTCACTTATGTTGATCAATTCTTTGATAATAATACATAAACATGAATAAGTAAATCGAATATGTACCTTATTAGCCAGTAACCATTGAGAGGGAATACTTCATGATCTACAGAATGATCGGGTTCCCGTTTAGGGTGTACAGTTAGGATGGCTTAAGGAGATCAGAGATCTCAGTTTTAGAGAGGAGAGGAGGAACAAATTAGGGTTGTGAATAATGGTGTTTCATTAGTCCTTAAGCTCTCCTAATAATCTCTATATATACACCCAAGGGGAAACCCTATTTAATGGTTCATTAAGGGTAATTACGTCCATCACATAAAGACCAGTTAAACCAATAGGGATATTTAAGTCATTGATCATTTATTAGATAAATGATTATAAGGGTCATTTAATTAGAATATATAAATATATTCTTACATTCTCCCACTTGGCCGAGTAATCATTTATTATGAGCATTAGATAAGCCTGATCAGGAGTTAACACTCATTTTAGTTTTAAACCCAGAAATGTAGCAGAGAAATACAGTCGTTAAGTCAGTTATTCAACTTAGGACCCCCATTAATCATACTACACCCCAAATTTAAAACTTAACATTAGGATCATGACAAGTAAGCCCTAAACGTTAATTTGTATAATTAGTGTCTATACGTCGTTAGGCATGCATGAACGTATTTAGAGACAAACAAATATTAAACGGATGAGGAATAATTAATAATTAGTCATTCATAGTGCAATATGCAGTTGTACATGGTCATTAGTAAAACCCGTCTCAATTATAGGCCCTTAGAGAGACTTATGGGTGATAGACCTTTAGTTATTGGATCCATAAGCATATCATGAATGAATTCGATACAAAGAATTAGTTTCCTCTACTTGTTTATAAAATAAGTGAACAATAAATTTCGTATCGAATTTCTAATGCAGCTCCGCTCGAACTGTTACTGTTCGAGAAAACAGGGTAGCTGACTTTATCACAGTAAGTCTTCAATATGGAATTTAGATGGAGTTATTAATTATGAGTCTACTGATAAAATTCCAACAACATTTAGTGACAGCTGCGTTGTGATAAGCAACATTTTATGTCATTATTATTTAGGTTGCTGTTAACAATTTATTATGACTCCTCCGTGAGATAAGTTTTGTCTGCTAAAATAAGGATATATCCCGAAGTTGACATATTGTTTTCTTTAAATACAACAAAGTTAGAATAAGAGTATTCAACTATTTTAAGTTATCACTTCTTCTTTAAAGTATAGTTTCTCGTTTCTTAGAGATATTGTAATATTTTATTAGATGCTTCACAATAATCTAGACGAGTCTAGTGTTAAGCAACATGAGCAATATCCAAACGAGCATAGACTTAAACTTACATAAGGCTTCTAATTAATGAAGCATAAGGTAGTAATCTCAATTATCCTATTAGCCTCTAAAGGAGAGCAATGTTGTATGTTACATGCGTAAGGACCCACTTAGAGACGAAACTAATGTCTCGTTGAGTCTATCTCGGTGAATTTGATTCCTATAACATAAGAGGTATCTCCGAGATTCATTATGTCAAAGTATGCGCGAACAATGATTTGACTAACGTAACATATACTTGTCAAAAGAATGTCATCTATATAAGGACAAGTTTGCGTTAGTTGCTCCCACTCATCTTGAGGTAGGTGTATTAATCCACTTGGTACTTGATGAAAAGAATTGCATTATAATTTCATCATGTTTAAATGCTTGAATCAACCCATAAATGGATTTCATTGACTTACAAACTAAGTGTTCTGGACCTTCAGTTTAGAACTTTCAGGTTATTTTATGAACATGTAGGTCAATGTAAGGGAAAGTTGTTTAATGTCCATCTAATGTAGCTCTTAAATTATTATAAGCTACTAGAACGGTAATGATCCTCAAAGAAACCTTTTGCAAGATAACTAAGAAGGTTCTTTGATAATTTATTCCCTCTTGAGTATAACCCTCAGCAATCACTAATACTTTTAGTGTGATAACGTTTCCATTCAGATTTAGTTTAGTTATGAACACCTTTAGGTAATTCAACTAAATCCAAACGTTATTCTAATTCATGGAATCAAGCTTGCCAATAATAGCTTTGTCCCATTTAGAAGATTTAATTGATGCCGATGATGTAATTAGAAGAGGTAGGATCGATAAACTTTCCAAACATCCATTTCAACTTTAGTCAAGTAAGGTACTTTATCATCAAAGTTAGTAGGCCTTTTTCAGACCTAGATGACCTCCTGAGTTAACTATTGGGTTTATTAGGATACATATGCAATTTTATGAATTAGCTCTTGGTTAGGTGCTTTCATTCTCAGGTAAATAAGGAGCAATATTAGTTTCTAAGTGTATAAGAGTTGGTGCAGTATGGTGTACAAGAGGTATAATCGGAGTTAAATTCGGAGTAGAATTTAATGAGTCTCTCCCCCCGCCTCTTGTACTTCTTGCAAGTCATGATAAGGACTTTTACTGCTCCCACTAAACTTAGAAATCTTTAGGAACTTAGCATGCATAGGGTCTAAGATTGGAAGACCAATAGATTCTAATAGAGAAACTATTAGAATATACCAATAGATTCTAATAGAGAAACAAGTCTAATAGAGAAACAAGTCAGTGATGTTTATGTTAGTTTCTCTTATTGAGGATTACTTTAGTTTTGGTAAGAAATCTAAGTTCTTCCCATAGTGAGGCATCAATAAAACTTTATTAGGAGTATCATTATATTCTAAGGAGACAAGTTGTGATGGAGCAGTGTCATATACAAGAGGTGTAATTTGAGATAAGATCAAAATTGTCACTTCTCCCACCTCTTGCAACTTTTGCAAGTTATAATTAGGACACTTAATACTCCCACTGATCTTTTAGGTCTCTGGGAACTCCATTTGATAAGTTTTAGTGATGCATGTGAATAGGAATATTTCATATATTTTAGACTTGATTTCCTTATTGTCCAGATTTCATAAGAAATTTTAAGGACATATTTAGAAGGAAACTATTTAAGTATATATGAATTGATTTCTTTAAGACTTAGGTCCGTATGAAACAAATTAGATACAAGTCGATATTTTTCTAAGCTCCACTAATGTTAGGTAATTATACCATGTGATGGAAACCCATTTATTCCTTCTGCCATTTTAAATTTTAGGGCATTTAACACATGCTTTAAAGTCACTAAGAATGAGATTTGATAACAAATCATCCTTCATTAACCTATTCATGATTGCTCATGAAAAAATTTGGTCTCAATGGATGAAATGTATAGGTCTCATTATCCTTTGTTAAATTTTCATTTTCATGATAACAAAGTTGTGAAAATGTGTGTATCATCTTGTTCTATTTTATAAGGTTTCTGTTCAGATAATGACAACAAATAATATGAGAGTTTAAATTAATGGTGACTTTGTTTTGGTCATAAAACTCATAACTGTCAAAGTGTGGCTTTAGTGTTGATACTAAAATTCTGAGTAATATCCAGAATATCGTAAGGTATCATAAAGCCTAATACAAAGATCAGTTATTAATGGTTCTTTCAACCTTAACAATAAATTCGCCACTTACTCTCATCTTAAGTATTTGTTGAAATCTGGTAAGGAAGCGAATAGAACTAGACTCAATAATCATGTGTTAATTGGAATATTTATATTTGTGGAGTCAAATATCATTGATTTTCTACAACTTAACTTAGCCAGCTGTTTCCTTGGCTTATGGATTATCTCATTGCTTGTGCCTAGTCTAATGGCATAGTTTCGTAGTGAGACATTCGCTTGGAGAAGTTAGATCTGGAAGCAGTACATGTATTTTGTTTCCGGACTTTAAAACTATCCTCTCTATTGTAAGTTATTTTGCACTTTTATAAATTGTAGTGGTAATAAGGTGAATAACATCTGAATTTTTTTTTTCAGTTTTAGGCGTTTCTCTTCCTGTACGTATGTTGCTATCAACACACTCATTTTCCTTTGGTACTTCTGAGTGCTGTAGTTGATTCATAAGGCATCTAAGCATACTAATGGAAAAGTTATTGTATAACGCACTGAAAATCTTTGTCAATTACATGAATAAGCCCTTAGGTTAATAGGCCATGTTATGATGTATTCACGAATGTCACCTAATGTTATTATTTGACTTAGATTTATTGCATGCTTCTTTAAGAGTTCTTTTGATTCTTCCAAAGAAAACAAAATTAGTCTTAGGAATTTCAGAATCTTTTAGTGGCTCCCCTGATAGTAATCATTAATTTGAGTTCTTGATTACCATAAGTGACATTATATGACTTATCCCACTTCTTAATGAAAATAAATTTTATTTTATTAGAAAATTAGCAGGATGTCATGTCTTAAGGGATAATCAAGACTTATTAAGAGCAAATCATATTAAGTTTTGGAATAAGAGTGGATTAGTTAGTTTGAGATATAACCTTTTACAAGAAATTTAGAGTGATTTATGTTATGGGATATTCAAGGAAGGCAGACAAGAGATTAGGATTATTATATTAATGAAGGATCATTAATATGTGAGGATCATTGTTTTGATGAAGATGTGATAACATCTATTATAAACACCAAAATATAATAGATTAATTAAAGGTTCTACTTAAACAATAGCACATCACCTTTGGGCAGAAGTGAAATCATTTAAGCATGATGTGCAATTAAATGTAGCACATCACCTTTGGGCAGAAGTGGAACACTTAATTTATTAGGCACAATTTAGTTTTGCAGGACATGAATGTAACACATCATCTTTGGACAGAAGTGAGACATTCTGGTTAATTAGGCAAAACTAATATGGTATGCTTAGTTAGACTTAGATAACTATGTTAAGGTAGCACATCACCTTTGGGCAGAAGTGGGACCTTTTAAGTGTTATCAAAGTGAAGCAAAATGTTTATTGATTTAGGTTTTGAAAACATATTAGTTAAGGTTTTTCAAAACTAATAAACTAATTAATAGCAAACCCCAAGAAAATTTTAGATTACCGGTTCTCGGGAAAGACCAGTTAAACCAATAGGGGTATTTAAGTCATTGATCATTTATTAGATAAATGATTATAAGGGCCATTTAATTAGAATATATAAATATATTCTTACAACTTAATCTATGATCAGAGGTTGTATGATCCCAGTAATTACAAATGTTTCTGAAATGTCGTGATCATTTGATAGATTTTGAATATAGCATCACATTACAAGTGGACGGCTGGTAAGCGCGCAACAAGCTGCGCCGCCACCCCCTTTTGGATAGCAAAACCTACCCTGTTAAAAATAAAACTTTGGTCCCTGGCTGTCGAGCAATTACTATGTGTCACCTTTTGTACCCGATCTAGAAATCGGATGGCTTCGGGCGCAAGGCCCCCAAAGGTATCAAAAGCGAAGGGTACAAAGACATGCTGGTTTTCCACTCAAGCGTTTTCATGTTTAGCGACTTTCTTTGATTCAACTTTCAAGACTGCTTGCCCCGCCACGAACCCTACATCCCGAAGTCCCACCAGAGGGGACACCCTAGTGAGGTCAACACACGCATGCTTACCTTGAGCCCATCCGAACACAAGGACATCTGCTGGTAGTAAGGTGGACCGCCCGTCTAGCGGGTCCGTCAGAAAATTAACTGGGGCTTCTTTCTTAGCTGAGATCCCAGCCTTCCGCAAAACATCCCACAAGGCATCCTTAACTAAGTCATGTCGGTACTTAAATCCTGGCATTTCCTTACAATGTAGGGCGTGTTCCCCAAATTTATCCAAGCAAGCTTTCTTACAAACCGGGCACGACTCGTCAACAGGAAACATAGGGATCATAAGTCTGTACTTCAAGATGGCCCGGTATTCGATAGCTGACATATGCTGCCCAAGCCCATCGATCGGGAGGACAGTTAGGAAATCTTGAGCATGTGCCCCTTTGAGGCATTCGAACACTGCTTTCTGACGGGGGGTCATACCAAACTTCTTTTCCATATTGTGAAGGGTTTTCTGGGTAAATGCACTCGCCAAGGTTTTTTGGGCTTTCTTGGGGGCGGTGTCTTTATCCATGAAACTGCCCAGGTCAATATTAGGAAGAGAGTTGCAAACAATGTCTAGCGCTAGCTTGTAATCTGAGTCAATCCCCACCATGCCACTGCTCCTTAAGATGTGGTCTTGCAACTTCCAGGACTGCACCCTAGAGGCAACAAAGGCATACGCAGTTGCGTCCTCTGCCGAACAGAGCCCAAGCCCTCCTGAACGTATCGGCAGGGACGCCACCCGCCATTGAAATTCCCCGAAAAACTGCCCCCCACATACGACAATATCTTCAACCGCCTCACGTAGCCCCTTGTCGAAAATAGATACGGCTTCAGTAATAAAGTCCGGTTGACACGTCCGAAGACCAAATAGTAGCTTAGAGACCCCATGCAAGAGCGGAGTAGAAGGAGTTCACTTTAGGGATCTCGCAGCTTATCAAGAAGACCCATCAGATACACAGCTCGTGGAGCTCTTTTAACTGCCAATGAACTAATATAGCCCCCATCTCGGCTTACGCCCCCCCCCCCCCCCGAGGAGTTTAACAATCCAGGTTTGCTTTTCGCTCCATTGCACGATTGCCAAAAGACTTCCGATTTCTTGACATTAAGCGCAAGCCCCAAATTCGGCCCCTCGTTTTGAATGATCTCCAAGGCTTTGGCCACTTCTTCAGCCTCCCCCATAATCGTACCATCGTCTAAGTACCAAGCATGAAAGAGGAGGGAGCAGCATTCTTCCACACAAAGGACTAGTGGGTGCAGGACAAGCGCGAACAGGAGCGGTCCCAAAGGATCCCCCTGCTGGACCCCGGTGGAGGCCCCAATGCAAGTATCACCCACGTATAGCCTTGCAGGTTGAGCATAAAGAAACTGGACCCAAGGGTAGATTGATGGGCAGCGAACATTAACTTCATGCAGGAGATGTGTACGATCGACCAAGTTGAACGCGTTTGAAAAATCAACAGTGAGCATTTAAAAACCTATTTGCGCTGTGAAGAATGGCCTCCGCCCCATTCGAGACCCCAACACCAAATTGATAATCCCCCACGTAAGTCGCCATTTCCTTCCCAACCTTACGCATAGCAACTTTAGAGACTAACCTCTGCCAGATAGCCCCAATTGCGATAGGCCTGATCCCGTTGTCAGGTTTTAGCAACGGGGTTAGGGGGCCAAAGCGATGAACTCCGCTAGGATCCTCGGACAAAGCCCCCTCAACCAAAGGTTAACCACTTCGGTAATAGCCACCAGGAGGTCAGAGGGTGGCGAAGAACCTTGTCCACAAAGCGCATCTAAAATATGTTGTGCCCAAAGGCCATCTCTCCCGTAAGAAGTCCCTCTAGGGAATGATTTAATACTTCCTAGCACACATTCAGCATCAACTTGCAGGGCACCCTTAGAGGGTAAGACATGGGGGGGTCCACGACGGGATGTTTATCGATAAGCGCTTTCAAAGTGGCATCCCTGAAGGGTGCTACCCCAGAGGAACACAAAACCTTAACCGCGGCCGTGAAATGACCATCCGCTACCTTCCGCAGGCATTGCTTAATACAGTCACCATTTTTTGAGGCTGGTTGGATAGACGCAATCCCAGCCAATCCTTCGGGAGACTGCTCGAGAAGGGAAATGGCAAGCTCCCCTAGCCCAGCCCCATCTTTCCAGATAGCCAATGCCCGCATGATACTATTGCACTGCAAGGACTTACGGTTTCCTGACCGCCGTTCTTGCCTAGAAGTCGGCCGAATAACCCGCAACGTGCAGTGCCTAGGAATTTCAAGTTGCTCGAGGAGCTCGAGAGAGGCGAAAAGGGGATTGGAGATGGGACTGTGAGTTATGGAATGGATGATAGTGATGACATTTACATGCACCTTTAGTTAAAATTTGTAGTATTTGGTGTATTTTCATGAAACTTACTGAGATATTAAACACTTATTTAGTAAAATTTTGAAGCTTTTTATTACCTTGGTCAGTTGGTTGATAATTAAAGTATTAATTAATGTGCAGATAGAGTATGATATTGAAAAATCTACCACTGGAGTTGCTACTAATGACTTTACCAGCATCCGGAGGTCGAGCGGCATTCTCCCTATTGAGGGTGATGTCGTTTATGTTGTTGCTTACCAGCATAGTGGTAGGATAGGTTCTGCTCTTTATGGCGAGGTAAACATGTCGGTTTTAATATGAATTTGTATCCTTAAGTATCTAAAAATACGGGCAAGGAAAGAGCGCAGGAGACGAAGCTGGTTACATCGTAGGAATGTCCACATGTTATCCTAAACCTGGTTCCGTGAGAATAGTTAAAGTTGAAGCTCTAACTTTTGAGTCTAATTACAGCAGTGAAAAGAGCCACACTGGAGTTATGGGGATGTTCTACATTCTTGTTGCAGCCTCTACATCGAATTTCAATGCACCGGTTCAAGTAAGAAATTGATTCGGTTTTATTACATATCTATCTATATATATAAAAGAAAACGTATATGCTGACGTGACGTGCAATGGAGGCCTCAACCTCCCCTTGAGAGTGCCACGTGGAATCATAATTGAAAAGTTTTTAGTGTTTTTGAACTATTTCTTTTTTCAATTAAAAAAAAAGAGAAACATAAAACCCTAAATTAAATTGAGTTATTTTAGGAAAAAAAGAATTTAAAAATAAATTTAAAATTTTCTCTCTCATGTTTCCTCCCATAATTTTTAAACGTTTATATCTTTTATATACGGGATTTTTTAAAGAAAAAAATTACACCAAATTAACGAGCGTTTTATTATCTTTCCAACGAGTACCATATTCCTATATAAAAAAAGGAGATAAATCGACTATTTTTTGTGGGGTTTCGTTCATATAGGAAAAAAAACACACAAAGTGTTCATGTTATTCATTAATCATGTTTTTTCTTTTAAACCAGGTTCTTATCTACGATGTTGAAAATCAGCCCAATCGCCATGTTATCATTGGAATTTTACTAGGTATACTTCATCAAGAGAAGTTAGGAAAAAGAATCGCGCAACACTACAACACATGGTGTCACCTTATAGCAAGGTTATTTTATTTATTTATTTAATTACAAGAGTGATAATTATTACTATTAGTATTAGTATTATTAGAATGGTTATATTTTTTAACCCCGGGACGCTCCCGGAAAGAATTGATAGTTGCTGATGTGGCGTTCAATGGTGGCCTCAACCATCTCTTGATTATGCCACGTGGCATAATGAGATGCAATGATTACAACTTCCAACTTAAGTGTTTGTTTAGTTGATTAGGTTAGGAATTATAAGTGCCATTAGAATGTGAGAAATTAGAGAGATGTGATGAGTTTTTTAATAGTTGCAGCTTACATAAGTGATTCTTTAGATGATTACTGATTAAGTTTTAGATTAGGGAATATGAGTTATTACTGATTAGAATACTATGAACATGCAATGATTGAGAGATTTTGTGGTTAGTTAACTTGAGCCATTTGCAATAGGTTATCACGTAAAATTAGATTTTTCAACCCCGGGACCCTCCCGGGGTAATCAGCTAGTTCTTTATATGCAACATTGAATCTGGTTTTAGAGTCCAATATTTGTTGTAATTTTCCTATGCAGATTCATGAAGAATCAAAAGTACCGACCGTTTGGGGTGTAGCTGTGTTGGGATTAGCGGTTTGTGCTGTTGTTTTGGTTGCTTATCAAAGAAGAATTGTCTATTGCAACTTGAACTGCCTTTTAATCTGATTTGAGAGTCCGCGTATGCTACGTGGCACAATCTTGTTGGTTGGTAAAACTATAGGTTTTACAATACATGTGAAACATATAAAAGTATAGATTACTAGAAAATAAAGTTACCTAGCTCTGGTTCATTGATTATCTATACTATATTATAAAGAATTTGAGAAGGATACCTACCAAATTTAAGTAAGTACAACATATTATGTTTATGGCACAATAGTTAATGAGGTTAGTAACGGGGTAAAATTGTCTTTTCAACATCATCTTCTTCTAAAACAACCGAAAAGAACATGAACCAACAAGCATTGAATTCATTAAACTCTAAATCAATGGCATTCATATTCATTTTCAATGTATATCATGAATTAACATTTTAAACCGATGGTAATAATGACTGGATATATGACCATCATTATACTTATTCTATAGTTTCCACATCATATAAATAAGAGATGAAATAATGTTTCTTCATCTTTCACCTTAGATGAATTGGGCTGAGATGAAAAATATTCCTTCCTCGACGAAAGATGCAAAGGTTTCTGCTACAAAATACAAACACGAAGAAAGAACACTCGTATCAGTTCTTAACTAATTTGCTTTGAAGCATTCATTTTAGCCTGAAAGTGTAAACCGATGGAAAGTCGAAGCATTGCTCTTAATCTATTTGTTCATCTTTTTTTTCTCAGCTCATTACATTGCTCTAGCTGGGGTCACAAACAATCGTCACGACCGTTACACCTCTGCTCCTGGCTACAACCATTCGAATGCCACTACCACTGTTTCAACATTCTGGCGGTCACGTCTTGTTTTCATGAGAACTGGTAAACTATCTAAATTTCTATCGCTAACAATCTTAGAAAGTAAGGTTGGTGAAGAAGAGTTAAAATGAAATAAATATAACACGGGCACGTTGATTCAACCAGATACACATTAGCAAATGTATATATGTATATAACTTCAACATATACAAATTCGTATCATAGGAAAACTATTGGTTTCATTTAAAAATAAGTTGTTAGAATTATTTATTATTTATATAATGACGATCATATAAGATAAGTTTACAAGAACCAATTATATATGGAATACATAGAGAAAAACAAAATATTGTACTATGCTAAAGAATGGTCCACTACCAGGTGCATCATAGTCATCAACCATATTAGGTTCTTCTTGTACATAATTAGTGTTGAACCAATGCCATCTTCAAATATTCCAGTTACCTTTAAATGATTAATGGTTGTTTCTTATGAACTTAGTTTAAAATAGTGAATTAAGTAACTAAGACCATGCACATCACGCAAACAAATATACATTAGATCATATGAAGTTGTTTAATCTGTCCCAACTTCATATGATATAATGTAAATATTTTGGAAGAAAACTAATCCATCCTTTAACCATTTTCCTAAAATCAAGACTCAAAAGTGGATTCGGAAATGTTTTCTTGTGGTTGATCATTCGTCATTGGCTTTACGGGGATAGTTCAAACTATGGGAAGAAACATGCTCCCATTTGTAAAACCTCGGTTTAACTTGTTAACTATTTATTGCATTGGGTTTCAAAATATTTTTTTCATAATTATATTAAAAATATTTAATTCAAAATAATATTTATTCGGACATCCCGCCGAATTATTCACTACATAAATATACTTATAATTGTAAATTGTCTACCCCGCTGCATCGCGAGGGCTCCCCACTAGTCCTTATTTTGTCACTGAATTATAACTGGAAAACATAAATAGCAAATGAAATTTGGAGCGTTTGATTTTTATGGAATTAATATTAGGACTTAGGAATGAAGAATTTAATAGAATTTTCATTCCTAAACATGTTTGGTTTGTAGGAATTTTTTATAATTGAAATATGTATTCACGTGGTTGGCATGTGTATGGATGGAAATGAAGTCGGATTCTCAATCTGATGCTAAGACTGACATATGAAATCTGGGCTTGAGAGAACTCGACAGAGTGTGTGATCACAAAAGGAACAAGCAACAAAACAAATAGAGCGGCGGCTAAAACATGGAAACCTCAATCAATCCCAACGGCTAGGCGAGCAACGGCTAGAAAGACGAGAGCGATGCAAGGGGAACAAACTATAGAAGAATGAACCCTTCCAAACAAGAACCAGGCCTAGACACAAGCCTACTAACTTGAAAACCGAAAAGGAGCAAAAGCCCAACATAAGAGAAGGTAAAAAAAACCAACTTAGACAAAAGAAACACTATTTGGATATTATATATCTAAATCAACCCCCTAAGCAAAGCGCCTCGCTTTGGCCAAAGCGAGACGCCTAAGTTAATTTTTTCAAAGAATCTAAGGTTTTGTGTCTAATCAGCCTCTAAACAAAAAGCCTAAAATTTTTAGTATATAGGCGTATGCAGTGCCAATACAACACAAGTCTTTTTTTTCTTACTATTATTTCAATTTTAGTTCTTGTATTTTTTCCATCGTATTCTTTGATTAACCTTTATATTGACAATATTGTATCGAACAAATATAATTCATCGTGATAAGCAGCTCTATTTATTTACGTCCCATAGGTTTTCTTTTTTACCTGTTTATTCAAATGATGGATTCGTTGGATCAGCTTTGCTACTCGGATTTTTGATTGAAAAAGTGGATAACATAGAAATAGAGGATACCGTGAGGCTTCCATGGCCCGTCGTTTTTCCCTGTTTTGGCCTCCACGGCCCATTATGGCCTCCACAACCCGTCCTAGGGGATGTCTAGGGTTTTTTAGAGGATGTATAATAACATCACCCTTTAATTTAGAAAGTTAAACGCATCTTATATTGTTTGTGATATTAGCCTTTTTCCCGATCCCCATCATTGAATCGGTACTCCAACACCAGAACCACGCCGCTTCCAAAACTACCACCGAACAACACCACGAACAACAAACGCTATAACAACCACCACCACCACCACCACCCCCACCACGGTTGGTCGTAGGTGCCTCCATCGTTTGCGATAGTTGTGGTTGTAGTATGATCTGTACGACTGTACCATCTTCTTGCCACACCACTCAACCAACATTAATTCTCATTTGAGAAAATAAAACAATCCGTTGGACACAGATCTAAATCGGATATTGGACGTGACGTTTAATACACCAAAACCCACACGCCGCCTGAAAATTTCTCACCTTCTCGCCGGAGCAGTAAGCAAGAGAGATATAAGACGGGAGAGGAGACATGGATGAGAGAGAGAGAGAGAGAGATCGGTGGGGTTTAAAACCATTAAAAAAAGCATGAAACTAGTAACCGATTGCTCAAGGTCAGGGACCAACAAACGTGGGTTGTACAACAACCGGAGTGTATTGAGAGAAGATACAAATAGCTACAGAATCGGGACTCTCACAATCGTATTTTGGTTTTTAATATATAAATAAATATAATAATAATTTGTCACTACAATTTATCGCTAGAGTTGCCATGAAGTTGTTGGCAAACATATATGAGGCATTGTTAAAACGCAAAATGTTCAAGAAAAGTCATCTATTAATATTCTCTAGCGATTTTTTTAATTTCAATGTGCTTCAAGTTTCATCTTTTAAATGTTTTGGTTGTTCAGCAAACTACTAATCAACGGGACGTTTATGCGAATTGACACGATAAAGAGAAGACGAAGTGATATTGTTGAGCTTCTAAAAATCGGTCATGATTCGGATGCACTAGAAAGAGTAATTTATTTTATGTTAATATGATCTGATCATTAGTTTTAAGATTTAAGTTTTTGGTTCTTATAGTTCAATTAAAACAGGTTGGGAGGTTATATGTCTACGAGAACATGTTACTATCGTATGAATTTGTTGAGCGATATTGCACACTCGTCTCAAACCAACTTATTAAAGCGATGAATGGCCAGTGCTCGGATGAATGCAAGGAAGCAATGTCGTCTTTGATGTATGCAGCTGCAAGATTTGGGGATCTGCCTGAACTACGCAAACTTAGAAGCTTGTTTTTCAACATGTTTGGAAATTCACTCAAATCTTTTGTTAACAAAGAGGTTAGTTATTTAGGTTAGTTGTTAAAAGTATTAAAAGTTCAAATTGTTTTTTTTTTTTAATTTTAAGCTGAAAGGGAAAAAAACGTGTGGCGTGTTTCCGTTTATCGATCTGTTGAATTTGGGCTCTGTGACGAGGGCGATGAAAATTCACCTCATGCAAGAAATAGCTCAAGAATATGGTGTGGAATGGTATTGGACTGTGGATGATGATCAAGACAATGAATCTCGAACGATTTTTCTGGTAAGTTATACGAGATTCATTGTCTTGATCATCATCCACTAGCCAATAACATTCCACACCATATTCTTGAGCTATTTTTGCATGAGTTGAATTTTCATCTCTTTCGTCAAAGAGTTCGTCACAGAGCCCATATTCAACAGATCGATAAACTGAAACACGCCACACGTTTTTTTCTCTTTCAGCTTAAAATTTAAAAAAAAAAAAAAACAAGTTTGAACTTTTAATACTTTTAACAATAACTAACCTAAGTAACTAACCTCTTTGTTAACAAAAGATTTAAGTGAATTTCCAAACATGTTGAAATACAAGCTTCTAAGTTTGCGTAGTTCAAGCAGATCCCCAAATCTTGCAGCTGCATACATCAAAGACGACATTGCTTCCTTGCATTCATCCGAGCACCGGCCATTCATCGCTTTAAGTTGGTTTGAGACGAGTTTGCAATATCGCTCAACAAATTCATACGATAGTAACATGTTCTCGTAGACATATACCCTCCCAACCTGTTTTAATTGAACTATAAGAACCAAAAACTTAAATCTTAAAACTAATGATCAGATCATATTAACATAAAATAAATTACTCTTTCTAGTGCATCCGAATCATGACCGATTTTCAGAAGCTCAACAATATCACTTCGTCTTCTCTTTAGCGTGTCGATTCGCATAAAGGTCCTGTTGATTAGTAGTTTGCTGCACAACCAAAACATTTAAAAGATGAAACTTGAAGCACATTGAAATAAAAAAAAATGGCTAGAGAATATTAATACATGCCTTTTCTTGAACATTTTGCGTTTTAACAATGCCTCATATATGTTTGCCAACAACTTCATGGCAACTCTAGCGATAAATTGCAGTGACAAATTATTATTATATTTATTTACTAGTTTTATACCCCGGGAGGGTCCCGGGGTTGCAAAACGAAAATACATTGTAATGATAGAATGGGTCAGAAAGATTTTATAGTAATGAGGAAATGATCGGGATTGGGCCGAGAAATGAATGGCAGGGAATTCAAAAGGGGTTCATGTTATGGTCATAAAGATTTAACTTGACCTTCAAATATTTCATTTTTAATTGATGGGAAAAAAGCTCGGATGGTAGGGATTCATGGGGCTTTTCACTTTCATTAAGGTTATCTGTACTATTTTAGCAAATATATAGTATATAAAAAGTGCACTATATTCACAGCAATGAATTACAAAAATCTGCATTTTTTGAGAGCTCTGCGTGCTTAAAAACTATACAAATTTGATAGCAATAAACTGCAGTAATATGCATTTTTAACAGCTATATATGCCTTAAACGACACTAATTTGATAGTAACTGCAAAAATTCTGCACTGTTTTGACTTTTGACAGTTGTATATGCTTAAAACTGAACTAATTTGACAACAATCAACTACAAAAATTTGCACTGCTTCATTTAAGTTTTAAAATTTTAGCATAATATGACCAAAAACACATTTAAAACAAATGAAAAATAAACGGGTTGGACGGGTCAACCATTGAACTGTGACAGGTCAACCGAACCAATCCGTTTAGCTAAACGCGTTAACAAGTTCAACACAAAGCTAACACCAAGTCATTTAGATTAAACCAAAGCGTGCAAGTTTTGTATTGGATTTGTTTCGTGTCATAAATTGTTCCTTGACAAACATGAAGTTATGAATTACAAATTCAGAATTGATAACTTAACTTGGGTGCCGTTGGGTTTGCAGTCAGGAGTCACTATTGGCATAAGTTTGATAACAGGGTGAAATGAGAAATGGTATGATTACTTAAAAAACTAATGTTGGGTTTACGGTTCCCAAGCCCAACTTGAACAAAACCCTTCAAGGGCTTGCTTTATGAGCACATATAGTCCATTTTAAACCATACACTTTTTAAGATTATAATTTCACAGAGGTTATTTACAAGAAAATGACAAATAATCATTTTCTTTGGTGTGTTATACTTGTTTTGTCATGTCATAAATGAATCCTTTTAGCCATGAGATACACTAAGTGTCTAAGTTGCAAATCTATTTTTACTTGTGTATCAAACATTTTCCCATTAATAATGACTTAAAATGTCATATGTGACAGCATACGGATTTGTGTGTTGTTACTTGTGTATAGATTCGAGTATGTATTATTATTTGTGTATAAAGAAATATTTAGGTTTAAGCGGGCAAAAGTATATACATAACAAAAGATGCGCATATCTAGGGCTGCAAACGAACCGAACGAACACGAACAAGACCTTGTTCGTGTTCGTTTGTTAACGAAATTATGTGTTCACGAACAGTTCATGAACACTTACCGAACGAGATTTTCTGTTCGTGTTCGTTTGTTAAGAGAACACTCTTGTTCGTGTTCGTTTGTGTCCGTTTGTTAATTTTGTTCATGAACGCTCACGAACACAATCGAACATTAATGAACACAAACAGGTGTACATGAATACAAAGTGTTCATGAACGGAAACAAACACAAAGGAACATATATTAACTTCCAAATAATATCGGATTCACATATACTAAGAAATTAAAAACATCCACCCAAAATATAACCTAGTTTTATAAACATACTTAGTACTCAACATAATATTGGTAAGCATAATAAAGTAGTGTCTAAAAAAAGTAAGCTAGCATCTTAGACTTGAAGTCTTCATTAATAGGTTATTTGAACTTGAACTGTTTAATAATTATTTATTTAATGATTATATTAAAAGTAAGGTTTGTTGATCTTGTATAGCCATATACTTATCTCACATAAATTATTTACTTATTTGGGTAAAATAAATAAAAATTAAAGAATGCAAAAAACATTATAAAAATTAAAAACCCTATTAAACTCTCGAACATAAATGAACTTAAACGAACACGTTACCGAACGCTCACGAACATAAATGAACACGTTACCGAACGTTCACGAACATAAACGAACGAACGCGGCCTTTGTTCCTGTTCGTTCGTTTAACTAAACGAACAAATTTTTTTGTTCGTGTTCGTTCGTTTATTAAACGAACGAACACAAACGAACTTCCCGCCGAACGGTTCATGAACTGTTCGTTGAAAGTTCAGTTCGTTTGCAGCCCTACGCATATCACATGGCTATATGCGTGAAACACTGAAACTGTTTTGACATGACTACAACGATATAACATGATAAGAAAAATGGATACTTTCGTAATTTTCGTTCTTTTTATTGCGACTTATAGTATAAAGTCTGAGTTTGCCAAGAAAGGAGTGTACTTGACCCCTTCACATGATGAATATACAAAAAAAAAAAAAAAAAAAAAGAAACTTACACTTTCTGAAAACTGTGGACTTGGGATCCCTGCAGCTATTGATTTAAACATTGGAGTTACTTGAATGGGCGAATTGAACTCTGAATTTGGCAAAGGACATATGACGGCAACATCATTATCAAATCCATCACACAAACCTATTATATCTGTAACAAAAACAAAATATTGATCTATAAATGTAAAAAAAATGCAAAAACGACGAAAAAATTGAAGAATTTACCTTCGTTTGTTTTTTAATCGGGCATTATATTACGTTTACCATCAACAATATTATCTTGAACTGGTTCCATTTTTTCAACAGCTTGGGGAAGAACTGTTGACCCTGTACTGTACTCAGAACCGTCTGGAGATCCTTGATATAAATCTAGTTGCCTGCACAAAGGAAAAAGAAAATCATGTATGTGAATTTAAAGGAACATATACGTCTAGAAAAATCAGAAAACAAAATAATAATGCCAATTCAATATGAATCTTCAAGTGTAACATTATATTAAATCCAACAATTTGTAACCAACAACATATATGAAGTAAATCTCATTAGGTTGACGCTGCAATCCATTGGGTATTTGAGGCTCACCAATATTGATAACACAGTATAGAGCAAAACAGAGAGCGAGCGACGTTCGTCTATTAGGTCTGTGGATTTGTGAATGAAAACAGAGAGCTGAAGCATTGGAGCTTCTTCTTCTTCTTCTTCATTGTAATCATCTGGTCCTCCGATTATGTTTTTAGATTCTTAAACTTTATTGGTTAAACATTGGACACCGCAAGATTCAACTCTTTCGGTTGTAGATGCAGTTCTTATCATTAGGGTTAGACAGAGAGAGAGAGAGGCGTAACCATAATAAAAGGGATTAGGGTTGGATATAGATGGTTATTGTTGTGAAACTAGCCTAACAGCAAAAACGAGAACAAGAACCGAGAGATCTATAATTTCATTAATCACAAATAAAATACAATGGATATAAACAGGAATGAGAATTCTTGGGAAACAAGCCTAATCTAATTTAGGCATTGATAACCACAATATAATATATTTATAATAGTTATATCCAAGGTTTTCAGAACCGGACCGAACGTCGAACCGGTCTGCTTACCGGTTCACTGGTCGGACCGGTCGGACCGGTCGAACCGGATTTAAGAACCGGACAACATTATAAATATTATAAAAATATATAAAAAATTCATAAAAATTCAAAAAAAATTATAAAAATTCATAAAAAACATAAAAATTCAAAAAACCCCATGAAAATAAAAAAAAAAAAAAAAAATAACCATAAAAATTTAACAAGAAAAATTATAAGGAATTCTAATAAATACAACCATTGATAATCAAAACCAACCAAAAAAGCAAATGCAACATAATCAAACTAACAATTCAAATCTTTAAAGTTTAGAACATCACCAACAATTTAACACCACAATACAAGTACCAAAATACATAACCAAGTACCACAACACAAATACAATAAAAGTACCAAATTCAACTTAAAAGTTAGAAAACATCACCAACAATTGCCATCAACAAAAACCATAAGTGCAACTTTCTATGAAGAAGAATCAAAATCATCATCATTTTCGCCATCAACATCATCCATATCTTCATCACTAACTTGAACCGGGTCATTGAAACATTGCCCTAATATTTAATAAATGATAAGTCCACTAAATATATAGTTTTTTTTAATCATTTTATCTAAAAGGAAATACTTACCTTCGGATGCTTGTGTTTCTAACGGGTCAATGTTAATTGGCGGCACTTCCTCTAACATATTTTCTAGCTCATCATAATCAAGCTCCTTTTCCGCATTCTCTTCCACTACCCAAAAGTCGTTATCATCAATGGTTTCGAAATCAATAGGGTCATATGGCCTTTTATGCTTCCTAATACATTAAAAATCAAAACTTTTGTAAATATTATTTGAACAATAAGAATAAGAAAGATACTACTTAAATTATACCTATTTTGTAGACGTAAGTTGTAGTGAACATATACGAGGTCACAAAGCCTTTGATGCTCCAAGCGGTTCCTTCTTTTGGTGTGGATTCTCTCAAAAACACTCCAGTTACGTTCACAACCAGAAGAAGATGCGGTTTGACTTAGAATTCTTACAGCAAATTTTTGCAACTGCGGTACATCTCCACCAAATGCTTTCCACCACTCATCTAATTATAAAATTAACATAAAATTATAATAGTGTTAAATTAATAAATATCACAAAAAAAAAAAGTAAAGTATACGTACCAGGACGAGTGTTCTTTATAGAAGACACAGCAATAGGTCGACTAAAGCTACCCTCTCTATCCCGAAACTTGCCTAACATTGTAATAGATATTTGCTCGTTTGGATCTAAACTCGCCATTTTCTCCACCATATCAAGAACCCCTACCCATGCCTAAGACTTTTCATCACAATTATCGTTTTCATATTGAAATATTGGATTAAGCCAATAAGTTGCTGCATGGAGACTCTTGCGTAACATCTTATCCCAACGAGCATCAATGATACTAATGTACTGCTTGTAAAGACTCTTTTTCCTTTTAAACAACTCTTTGACTCCGTTCCTTACCCGAAGCATGCCTTCATACACATAACCTAATGAAGGCCTTTCATCGGAGTCACAAATACGCAAAAGTTTCAAAATAGGAGTCATCACCTTCACCGTTATCAAAGAGTTTTGCCAAAACCTATCATCCAATATAGTTTGTCTCACATCCTTAGCTTTTGGCATTTTCAACATCTTCTTGAAATCATTAGAAGTTACTAACGCTTGCAAATCAGATTGGTGATCACATAAACTCTTCAAGGCAATGAATGACGTACCAAAGCGAGTAGCCCCTGGTCGAATGATTTCTGTCCAACCAGGTCTTTTCCTCAACCAATTTAAAGGCCACTTATGGTTGTAGATGAAAACTGTAATACGTGATGCAAGTTGAATCAAACTAGCCACATCAGGTGTCTCTGAAATATCCTTCAAGATCAAATTAATACAATGAGCAGCACATGGGGACCAAGAAATCGATGGATATTTTTCACTTAACAATCTTCCCGCAGCCTTGTAATTTGCAGCATTATCAGTGACTAAGTGAACAATATTCTTATAACCAACAATTTCTACAATTTCCGCAAACAAATTGCATAAGCTTTCTGCATTACTTTCAATATCAGACGCATCAACAGATTTGATAAATGAAATCCCCTTTTGACAATAAACCAAGAAATTAATTAGAGGTCGTTGTCTCATATCCCTCCATCCATCACTCATTATAGTGCAGCCTCTATCTGACCAATGTTGTCTATAAGAATCAAGTATGAGTTTCACACTTTCTTTAGCATCTTTCAATAAACTGACACGAACTGCATGGTAGAAAGGTCCTGTATATCCATGCCCCATTGTAGCTACTTTGCTCATTGCAATTGGAAAAAGAGGAGAATTAACAGCATTCATCGGTATACAAGCATCATATAACCACATTGCTATAGCTAAATCTGTATCATGTACTCTTTCTTTACTTTGCCAAACAGATTTAATCGAAGGCTGAGTAGCATCATGTATACCTGCTTTGAAATATGCCCGTGTGTTGTCGGATGTTGAAGAAGCTTTCCTTTTATGAAAACTTTCTTTACTTTTTTGTGTGCTACCCGTCTCATCTTCTTGAACTAACTCATCAGGAGACACCTCTTTTGATTTTTGCGTACTCTCTTCAAAACTATTTTTCATGAGACATCTAGTATCCGCGGGAACCTTTAAACATGCTACAACATTTCCTTTAACTCCACCAAGGTGTTGTTTCATACGGTTAATGCCACCTCCACGAAATGTCTTGGCGCAAAATGTACAAGTAAATGTCGTTTTTCCCGATGGATCTCGACCTACGGTAACAAATTTCCACGTGATATCCTTCTTCCTACGAACATTTGATTGGGCGGTCGACTCGGTTTGGGGTTCAGATTGGTTTTCTTCTAGCGAATCCATGTTCTACAAAATGAACACAACAATAAGCATAAAAATATCAAACTAACAATATCAATTATTCTAAACATAACAATATCAACTAACAATAGCAACTAATCTGAACATAACAATATCAACTAATCGAGTAATCGTATATGGACCAGAACAGAATTATTAACATAACAATATCAAGTTTATCAACTAATCTAAACATTACACATACATACATACTAGATTAAACTAAACATTACACAATATCAACTAATTTGAACACATACATACATACAAGTATATCAACTAATCTGAAATTCATTATGAATACATCAAAGTATTACACAATATCAAACACAACTTGTAAAGGCCAATTTAAAAAAAAAAAAAAAAAAACAGATCGAAGTATCGAATTAACACAGATCGAAGTATTACATACATACATACACTATTACACATACATTATACATACATACAAGTATACTAAATTACTAACACAGATCGAATTAAAAAAAATCGAATTAAAAAAAAAGGATTGATGATGAACCTGCAAATCTGAAATGAAAGAGATCGATGATGATGATGAATTGTTGATGAAAGATGATCGATGATGATGATGAAAGATGGTTAGAGGTTTTTTTTCTTTGTTTTGGTTATGGTCATGGTGGCTGCAAAAAGAAACTAAGAAAGGGTAAAGTGAAAGTAAAGAATAAAGATGGATAGGGTTTTGTTCTGCTGCTGCAATCTGTTTAAAAAAAAAATAAAAAAATAATCAAACCGGTCCGGTCCGGTCCAACTCCACCCGGGTCCCGGTCGAACCTCCGGTCTGCTGCACTACCCGGTCTGAATGGCTGAACCGGCCCGTTTCACTGTCCGGAGACCGGTCCGACCGGCCGGTCCGGTCCGGTTTTCAAAACCTTGGTTATATCTTATTTAATTTTTTTATTTAAAAAAAACAAAATAAAAAAATTTAAAAGAAAGCATCACATGATGTCACATGACACATTCAATGAGGGGTTGAGACCACCATTGAATGTCACATCATCTGATTTCAATAAACGGAAGTATAATATGTTTATCCAAACAGTACAATTTGATTCTAGTGACAACATGCCACAATGATCTACATTTAAGCAAACTAATATGATTATCAAAACGTAAATATGATTAACATTGATGATGCAAGATAAGTGATACAAAGAGTAATGATCTTTTACCACTCCAGTTTCATGGTTGACACAAGTCATGTTGACCCGAGAATGGAAACGAACAGTAGGCGGCTTTTCTGGATAATCTTTGTAACACCCGTTGTTAAGTACCCGAGATTATATATATAATCCATTATTAATCAACATAATTATATAATATTATAACTAAGTTAATCCGGCCCAATGGAATCGGCCCAATATATATTAAACCCACCCGATAATAAAAGCCCAAAACATATTAGCCTATAACAAGTGGACTCTAATTGTGAAAGCCCAACACCCCTTTGGGCCATTTAACCTTTCTGTCCAATACCCTCTAGCCCAAACTATACTCCTTCATTCATGCATACAACATACATCCTCCTTCTTGCGTTAAAGAAACGCACGCTCACAATCACCGTATACATATCCATTCATTCTTATCCTCTACATACATGAATCACCTGTCCCATATGAATCATCATGAAATCATGATCAACCACCTCACCGGTAACCTGTAACAAACAAATAAGAAAGAGAGAGAGAGACTTACGTAGAGACAGAGAGAGAGAGATTACGAGTGAGAGGGAGGAACGATGACCGGAGCTGGTCATCTTCTCCGGCGATGACCCGACACCAACAACACCCAGTCCACTTAAGTTCCGGTCGCCAGTCACCACCTCCGGATAATCTCCATATCCGGCAACTATAACTCGCAATCGTCATCAACCATTCGTCTTCTCAGGCTGTATCCTTTTTCCGGCAACCAACGTCTTCGTCTCCGATAAACTGTACTGGTTCCAAACACCCCGATAACAACCACCTTTACAAGTCTTCTTCTCCGGTCACCCTTTATCATTGGTGACCGGGTCTTGATCATACCCGACAAACCATTTCTTCCCTGTTAACTAAACCGGTCGTCTTCTCCCACCTATTATCCGGCCGGTCTCTGTCTCTATCTCCGGTGAACCAATAATCACCCGAACCCACTACACGAACAACCATAACAACCCTTCGACTACCAACCTATTATATCGATAACCTCCTCCGGCTGAACTCTTATCTCCGGCCAATCTCCTCGCCGGCTACCCACTGTCGTCCCCGGTCGTTCGTCTCCGGTGACTCTACACCCTGTTCCGGTGATTGGTTCTGTTCCGGGTTTGAGTCGTTCACACAGTTGGAGTCCGTTCACATATTCGAAGTCAATTGAAAGGTTAGATTATTAGTTGTTATTATTATGTTTATTATTATTATTATTATTATTATTATTATTATTATTATTATTATAAACGTATGACGAGTGGGACATTAATATTAACCCGATAATATTAAACCGGATACCTATACCTATATATATATATATACGAGAATATAAAAGAATATAATATTAAAGGATTGTCCCCGGCGTTATCACGTGCACAAGCCTTGCACACGCTAATGTTATTAAATACAATAGGTACAATATATTTGGAGAATATACCATTAAGAAATAGACTACAGAATCAAAGAATATAATAGAGGTGAGTTCATGACCCTTTCCCTTTATAAAGCTTTTGGGCTGATTACATGCTTGTCTAGTCGTTATCAAAGTATTTTATATGGTTTATATTATAAAAGTGTTATCGAGTTGTTAATAGAAATAATAGAATTCGGTCGAATAGAAATCACGTAGAATGGATCCATTCGGTATCATAGAGTATAGACCCGGACCGATTAGAGGCTACGGGACCATGTATAATCGATCTATACTCACGAGAATATATTCTTCTAAACCAAGTAGAGGTTTGGAACTACAATAAGCATTTGTATGGTGCTCCATCGATAATATATTCCACCTTAGAATGACCGAACTATATAGAAAGAGTTGCATGTTCGTTAAACTTGAGTTATTATTATCAGTATGTCTAAAATTCGGCATGTCTCACTAGTATGAAAATACTAATGTACTTTAAGCATGTGGTCAGGTATTTATACAAGATTATTAAAGAGAAAGCTGTCGAATAGAAGATCTGGATAAGAAGAGGATACTATGGTTACATTTTAAAACTGAAATATATTTAACAACATTTTCAACCATCATCTTCTTCCCCAATTTAAGACCTAAGAACCCTAACCTCAACCAATGTTCAATTAACCCGATTAAGACACAATTGAAGCTCTGTAATAAGGGGGTTTTACTCTACAATACTCGACTATCATAATACAAACAAGATTGTATACTTACAACGCGTTTTTAGGATCAAAATCAAAGCTTCAAACTCGCCAAAAAAAACGCAAATATGAGGCTTTCTGGACGTGTTTATGTGCAATTTGTTGTGGGTTTCTAATGTGTAATGGTGCAGCAACTATTTACAAACATCTATGTATATATACATGATTAAATAGACGTGTTTATGGTAGATGTTAAAGCTCGACGGTTACCACTCTTAAAACTGATTAAACCTTCACTTAAACATGTTTATGGCTCTTTAAATCCAATAAAACCGTTCAATTATGATGGAGAAACAATAACCCAACGATTAAATGTTAAAAAAAACGCAAGAAAACATGTCGCCGGAATAAATTCCGGCCGCCGGAATTGGCTTCGGCCGGAAAAGCGTGCAACAGCAGATATGATTTTTTTTTTCTTTTAAACTTTCAGGACTTGACACATTTGGCCCCTCATAGTTATAACTTAGTTAGTTTTATATAAACCTTGGTTACTTTTCTTTCTTTTAAGATCTAACAACTTAACAAAGTTAGATTTTATTCTCCATAAACTTAACCAAGTTTTTATATGACTTTATAAATTTGAAACTTTTATAAAATCCATTGCGTAAACGCTTCGAGATAGGTATTTGATTAAAACTTACACCCGATCCATAATAAATATATAAATATATATATATATATTTTTTTCAAAAATTTAATTTGAAAACGACGAAATTTATAGGGACTAAAATGAAAATATTACAAGGGTTATTTTTGTAAATCTGACAAAAGACGAGGGTGACGGATGTCACAGGCTCCCCTACTTTAGAAAATTTCGTCTCGAAATTTCTTTTAAGTGAAAGTTTCTGGTGTAGGTGTGTATGTTATCAATGAAAATCAGTTACGACTTGATCCAGGAAAGGTTTATAAGCTTGGTTCGTAGGGTTCCTAAAAGCAGGTATAAGATTAGCAGGAAATTTATAATCGTTTAGGTTCTACGTGCATTTACGGAGCATATAAGAATAAGATTTGCCATTAACAACCTCCATAGCAAAAGGATGGGTAAGGTGAGGACAAGTACGAGCAAGTAAAGATTCAACTTCTAACGAGACAAAACTCCTAACGATGCTGGTATCAAACAAAATCGAAGCATATAAGTTAGTAATAAGAAATGTACCATTGGCAACGTCGTTGGCAGCTTGATCTTGGTTAGCATTGATGTTGAAAACACGACCACGAGCTGGAGCTGCTTGGATTGCTGGAACTGCTGGAGCTGCTGGAAGTGCTGGGGTTTGCTGACGAGACTGAATGAAAACAGCTAAATGAGGACACCTATCTTGCCTGTGGTTAGGATCACCACAAGCATAGCAAGCTCTAGGTTGACCAGTCCTCTGGTTTTGAGCATTCCCAGGTTCAGTTTCCCGACAGTGAGAAGCGGTGTGGCCTGCTTTGCCGCAAGTGTCACATTTATAGCAGGGTCGAGTAGTTGGATGGTGAAAGTTGCATGAAATGCATTTAGGGTGTGAACCCGAATAGTTTCCCTGAACCTTTTGAGGTGCAGTAGATGTGTTTGCAACAGGAACCTGGTTAAGGGGTGTAACAACAGCATAGTTCTGGTTTCCACCTTTTCGTTTCTTATTGGAACTAGAGGTAGAGACAGAGTTTGCTTGAGACGGTTCAGTAGTAGCAGGGGTTTCAGTAGATCTTTTAGTACCCTTACGAGTTAAAGTACCATCCTTGACATGCTTGTCAGTAAGAGATGCTGCGAGACGAATGGCATCTTCTACAGTAACAGGTTTACTTCCCATAACCGAATCATGGATCTGAGGTGGCAATCCCTCAATATACTTCTCAATAGCCAAAGATACCGGGGTAACCATACGAGGAATCAGTAAGCTCAACTCGTGGTAACGGTTGTTGTAGGGAACGTTGTTTCCACTATCCTGCTTAAGGTGATAGAACTCATCCTCCAACTTCTTCATCTCACTACGAGGACAGAACTCAGTGGTCATGGCAATTTTGAAATCATCCCAAGTCATAGCTAAAGCAGCTTCCGTCCCTCGAGCATGTTTTTCACCATTCCACCAAGTGAGCGCTCTCTTTTGAAGAACACCCGTGGCATGACGAACACGCAGGTTGTCTGGACAGTCGCTATTAATGAACGTATTCTCCATACTTTCGAACCATTCAAGTAACCCAGTGGCTCCCTCAGTGCCATTAAACTTGTTGGGATGGCAGGAGTTGAAGTGCTTGAAAGTGCACTTATTCTCACTAGCCCCACCATTTCCATTTGTATTCCCGTTAGAGTTCCCATTCGAGCTACCGTTCAGGTTAAGGTTTGGAATAATAGCATTAATGATGTTAGGAACAAGTGTTTCCAACTTGTCATTGAGCATAGTCGCGATACGCTGATCAGATTTCAGTTTAGCCTGACGCTTCGAGGCTCTCTTACGAGATTCGCGATCAGACATCTACAAAAGTGAACAATAATTATGAGATTTGATTCCAAAAATCTTGGAAATGCCATAGTTTATATCAAGACAAGTAACACATAACGTGAGATATAGTATTTATAAATTGATATAAGAAAAATTATGAGTATCATAAAGAAGATTTGAACATCATAAAGAAAACCATTTCAAATGAAAAACAATACCAAGTATAAAACGAGATATAAGAGTGTTTCCCAAAGAAACTGTTGGCTGACTAAAGTAATTGAAATATTATTAGTGACTTGTGGGGGCGTACTTTAGCCTATAAGTGAATGCTCATCCCGAGAATTCCCAGGTAGGTAAACGGGTCCCTCGTCTGATTGGGATTTATGCGAATTACCAACCTAGACAGAAAACTCAGAATACAGGCGCTCACCCTTCCAGATTGCACGTGCCCCGTCACAAATAAATTGCAAAACTTTAGCGGATCTTGAAATGTGGAAATATATATATCCTCGAGATGTGGATTTCACTCCTAACTCAAAGATATACTTTCAAATAGTAAAAATATGATGGAGTGAAACTGGTCACTAAGATAAGGATGTCACTCCTAGCTTAGTGAGTAAGTTTCTTTTGGAGGGATAGATTCCTTGAGATTTGGACGTCTCCTATCTCGAAAGGAAAATATTCCAAGATAAATAAAATAAATAAATAAAACATATAAAGAGTGAAACTATTCACCAAGGTATGGATATCACTCCTAACTTGATGTTTTCGTTCCATTTGTAGAATAAAAATATTCTCCGAGTATAATGAAAAGTAAAAGGAGAAAATATATCTAAAGAAATATGAGGATAAAAGAAAGCATATAAAGGGTAGCTTAGTTATAGTCTAGGTCAAAAGCATTTACTAATAACCTAATTCCCTATAACCATGGCTCTGATACCAATCTGTAACACCCCAACCGATGGCGGAAACATCGATGTGTCACGTAGTGACGATTGTTCAATAGCACATGGACTAAATTGTAAATATTAATAGCAAATAACTTCCATCATTCAAACGAAATACAAAGAGTCTTAATAGAAATCTCAAACATAAATATTAAATGTTCAACTTTTTATTTAAGCACTAGGTCCAGCCTAAGCGTGAAAGCATGAAACATCAAACGTCACCTGAAACATGTACAAAACAATTTTTGTCAACACATATAATGTATTGGTGAGTACATCCATTTGATATATATAGTAAGGTAAACTTTAGCAATTCGTGTGTTATTTTGCAAGATGTAATAAGTGGAATCCGGGTCAAATCAACCCTAAGAGGAGAAAGCAGATATATATAGTATGCGCTAGTAGTAATGTAATACATAGCAATGACGAGGACTCTCAACAGAGTCACAAGGGTATAAACCATAGTACTATTCATTGAAATGCCAGGCCGCCCAGCGGTTAATGATTTGACAGGTCATAGATACACAATATAACACAAGCAAACACACATAAGAATTGCTATTTTAGTAAAAGGAAATATAAACTTGATAGTAAGTACATGAGTCACCCCGAAATGTAAAATAGTAAAAAGGGGAAAGATATACTCACAGTTTGTGAAAGCGATCGAAATCCACTTAAACGGTTGTGAGCTAAGTAATGAGAATTCCGAGGAATTCAACCTATAACGCATATGAATACTAGTAAGGTAAAGTCTACAAAGTCTAAGGTATCTAGGGTCTAAGGCATTAGGGTTTACTAAGTCGGTTTGGGGAATTAGAGATTTTATGATTTAGTCGAATTAATGTAAAAGGTGTATATTAAAATAATATACTAAAGTTTGTAAATATGATTTAGGTAATATAATTATTACCGATTAATTATTTAGATAACAATATGTTTGAATAATCAAGACAAACTTTAACTAAATTAAAATAATACGATAACCATAAATATAAATAAATAATTATTGTGTTACACCACGATTCAACAAAGAATAATTAAGACATTAAACCATACGAGTATTTCTATTTTATAAGAAAAGTATTTATAAAATAGATGTTTAAATTGTATAAATAAATAAATGTTTTATTATGTCTAACTAAACGTAAATAAGACTAATAATACTACACGTGATCCAAAAATATTTATTTTGTAGAAAATGGATGATTTCTGATGAAAACATATTAGAATAATTTTCCTATAATTTATATAAACTTATTTATATTTAAAACTGATTTAATGAGATTAAATCATGTTTAAATGATTAAAAATGTGAAAATTAATAAAAATAAATGTTTTCTTGACCAATAATTTTTATTTCAGTTGAGAATGGTTAGAAATAATTACTCAAAAAGTTTGAGATTAAAATCATTAAAAATGAATTTTTTATCAATTATTTATGATTAAAACAATTTAATTCAATAAAAATATAAAAATAAAATATTTTTCAGAAAATAAAAAATGTGGAAATGTTCTTTATGGTGTCAAGAAGCTACACCTAAATTTTCATAATTTTTGGGCAAAAGATGAATTTATTATGAATATTTTAAGATATATATATATATTTATAAATAAATAACAAAAAATAAGAATTACCAAATCTGAAAAAAAGAAAAAAAACTCTGAATATTGCAGCCATGGGGACTCGAACCCGGCCCCCTTCAATCCACAATACACACACACACCACTAGGCTAGCTCATGTTTTGTTTAATTATTTAAAACTGAAATATATTTAACAACATTTTCAACCATCATCTTCTTCCCCAATTTAAGACCTAAGAACCCTAACCTCAACCAATGTTCAATTAACCCGATTAAGACACAATTGAAGCTCTGTAATAAGGGGGTTTTACTCTACAATACTCGACTATCATAATACAAACAAGATTGTATACTTACAACGCGTTTTTAGGATCAAAATCAAAGCTTCAAACTCGCCAAAAAAAAACGCAAATATGAGGCTTTCTGGACGTGTTTATGTGCAATTTGTTGTGGGTTTCTAATGTGTAATGGTGCAGCAACTATTTACAAACATCTATGTATATATACATGATTAAATAGACGTGTTTATGGTAGATGTTAAAGCTCGACGGTTACCACTCTTAAAACTGATTAAACCTTCACTTAAACATGTTTATGGCTCTTTAAATCCAATAAAACCGTTCAATTATGATGGAGAAACAATAACCCAACGATTAAATGTTAAAAAAAACGCAAGAAAACATGTCGCCGGAATAAATTCCGGCCGCCGGAATTGGCTTCGGCCGGAAAAGCGTGCAACAGCAGATATGATTTTTTTTTCTTTTAAACTTTCAGGACTTGACACATTTGGCCCCTCATAGTTATAACTTAGTTAGTTTTATATAAACCTTGGTTACTTTTCTTCCTTTTAAGATCTAACAACTTAACAAAGTTAGATTTTATTCTCCATAAACTTAACCAAGTTTTTCTAAGACTTTATAAATTTGAAACTTTTATAAAATCCATTGCGTAAACGCTTCGAGATAGGTATTTGATTAAAACTTACACCCGATCCATAATAAATATATAAATATATATATATATTTTTTTCAAAAATTTAATTTGAAAACGACGAAATTTATAGGGACTAAAATGAAAATATTACAAGGGTTATTTTTGTAAATCTGACAAAAGACGAGGGTGACGGATGTCACAGGCTCCCCTACTTTAGAAAATTTCGTCTCGAAATTTCTTTTAAGTGAAAGTTTCTGGTGTAGGTGTGTATGTTATCAATGAAAATCAGTTACGACTTGATCCAGGAAAGGTTTATAAGCTTGGTTCGTAGGGTTCCTAAAAGCAGGTATAAGATTAGCAGGAAATTTATAATCGTTTAGGTTCTACGTGCATTTACGGAGCATATAAGAATAAGATTTGCCATTAACAACCTCCATAGCAAAAGGATGGGTAAGGTGAGGACAAGTACGAGCAAGTAAAGATTCAACTTCTAACGAGACAAAACTCCTAACGATGCTGGTATCAAACAAAATCGAAGCATATAAGTTAGTAATAAGAAATGTACCATTGGCAACGTCGTTGGCAGCTTGATCTTGGTTAGCATTGATGTTGAAAACACGACCACGAGCTGGAGCTGCTTGGATTGCTGGAACTGCTGGAGCTGCTGGAAGTGCTGGGGTTTGCTGACGAGACTGAATGAAAGCAGCTAAATGAGGACACCTATCTTGCCTGTGGTTAGGATCACCACAAGCATAGCAAGCTCTAGGTTGACCAGTCCTCTGGTTTTGAGCATTCCCAGGTTCAGTTTCCCGACAGTGAGAAGCGGTGTGGCCTGCTTTGCCGCAAGTGTCACATTTATAGCAGGGTCGAGTAGTTGGATGGTGAAAGTTGCATGAAATGCATTTAGGGTGTGAACCCGAATAGTTTCCCTGAACCTTTTGAGGTGCAGTAGATGTGTTTGCAACAGGAACCTGGTTAAGGGGTGTAACAACAGCATAGTTCTGGTTTCCACCTTTTCGTTTCTTATTGGAACTAGAGGTAGAGACAGAGTTTGCTTGAGACGGTTCAGTAGTAGCAGGGGTTTCAGTAGATCTTTTAGTACCCTTACGAGTTAAAGTACCATCCTTGACATGCTTGTCAGTAAGAGATGCTGCGAGACGAATGGCATCTTCTACAGTAACAGGTTTACTTCCCATAACCGAATCATGGATCTGAGGTGGCAATCCCTCAATATACTTCTCAATAGCCAAAGATACCGGGGTAACCATACAAGGAATCAGTAAGCTCAACTCGTGGTAACGGTTGTTGTAGGGAACGTTGTTTCCACTATCCTGCTTAAGGTGATAGAACTCATCCTCCAACTTCTTCATCTCACTACGAGGACAGAACTCAGTGGTCATGGCAATTTTGAAATCATCCCAAGTCATAGCTAAAGCAGCTTCCGTCCCTCGAGCATGTTTTTCACCATTCCACCAAGTGAGCGCTCTCTTTTGAAGAACACCCGTGGCATGACGAACACGCAGGTTGTCTGGACAGTCGCTATTAATGAACGTATTCTCCATACTTTCGAACCATTCAAGTAACCCAGTGGCTCCCTCAGTGCCATTAAACTTGTTGGGATGGCAGGAGTTGAAGTGCTTGAAAGTGCACTTATTCTCACTAGCCCCACCATTTCCATTTGTATTCCCGTTAGAGTTCCCATTCGAGCTACCGTTCAGGTTAAGGTTTGGAATAATAGCATTAATGATGTTAGGAACAAGTGTTTCCAACTTGTCATTGAGCATAGTCGCGATACGCTGATCAGATTTCAGTTTAGCCTGACGCTTCGAGGCTCTCTTACGAGATTCGCGATCAGACATCTACAAAAGTGAACAATAATTATGAGATTTGATTCCAAAAATCTTGGAAATGCCATAGTTTATATCAAGACAAGTAACACATAACGTGAGATATAGTATTTATAAATTGATATAAGAAAAATTATGAGTATCATAAAGAAGATTTGAACATCATAAAGAAAACCATTTCAAATGAAAAACAATACCAAGTATAAAACGAGATATAAGAGTGTTTCCCAAAGAAACTGTTGACTGACTAAAGTAATTGAAATATTATTAGTGACTTGTGGGGGCGTACTTTAGCCTATAAGTGAATGCTCATCCCGAGAATTCCCAGGTAGGTAAACGGGTCCCTCGTCTGATTGGGATTTATGCGAATTACCAACCTAGACAGAAAACTCAGAATACAGGCGCTCACCCTTCCAGATTGCACGTGCCCCGTCACAAATAAATTGCAAAACTTTAGCGGATCTTGAAATGTGGAAATATATATATCCTCGAGATGTGGATTTCACTCCTAACTCAAAGATATACTTTCAAATAGTAAAAATATGATGGAGTGAAACTGGTCACTAAGATAAGGATGTCACTCCTAGCTTAGTGAGTAAGTTTCTTTTGGAGGGATAGATTCCTTGAGATTTGGACGTCTCCTATCTCGAAAGGAAAATATTCCAAGATAAATAAAATAAATAAATAAAACATATAAAGAGTGAAACTATTCACCAAGGTATGGATATCACTCCTAACTTGATGTTTTCGTTCCATTTGTAGAATAAAAATATTCTCCGAGTATAATGAAAAGTAAAAGGAGAAAATATATCTAAAGAAATATGAGGATAAAAGAAAGCATATAAAGGGTAGCTTAGTTATAGTCTAGGTCAAAAGCATTTACTAATAACCTAATTCCCTATAACCATGGCTCTGATACCAATCTGTAACACCCCAACCGATGGCGGAAACATCGATGTGTCACGTAGTGACGATTGTTCAATAGCACATGGACTAAATTGTAAATATTAATAGCAAATAACTTCCATCATTCAAACGAAATACAAAGAGTCTTAATAGAAATCTCAAACATAAATATTAAATGTTCAACTTTTTATTTAAGCACTAGGTCCAGCCTAAGCGTGAAAGCATGAAACATCAAACGTCACCTGAAACATGTACAAAACAATTTTTGTCAACACATATAATGTATTGGTGAGTACATCCATTTGATATATATAGTAAGGTAAACTTTAGCAATTCGTGTGTTATTTTGCAAGATGTAATAAGTGGAATCCGGGTCAAATCAACCCTAAGAGGAGAAAGCAGATATATATAGTATGCGCTAGTAGTAATGTAATACATAGCAATGACGAGGACTCTCAACAGAGTCACAAGGGTATAAACCATAGTACTATTCATTGAAATGCCAGGCCGCCCAGCGGTTAATGATTTGACAGGTCATAGATACACAATATAACACAAGCAAACACACATAAGAATTGCTATTTTAGTAAAAGGAAATATAAACTTGATAGTAAGTACATGAGTCACCCCGAAATGTAAAATAGTAAAAAGGGGAAAGATATACTCACAGTTTGTGAAAGCGATCGAAATCCACTTAAACGGTTGTGAGCTAAGTAATGAGAATTCCGAGGAATTCAACCTATAACGCATATGAATACTAGTAAGGTAAAGTCTACAAAGTCTAAGGTATCTAGGGTCTAAGGCATTAGGGTTTACTAAGTCGGTTTGGGGAATTAGAGATTTTATGATTTAGTCGAATTAATGTAAAAGGTGTATATTAAAATAATATACTAAAGTTTGTAAATATGATTTAGGTAATATAATTATTACCGATTAATTATTTAGATAACAATATGTTTGAATAATCAAGACAAACTTTAACTAAATTAAAATAATACGATAACCATAAATATAAATAAATAATTATTGTGTTACACCACGATTCAACAAAGAATAATTAAGACATTAAACCATACGAGTATTTCTATTTTATAAGAAAAGTATTTATAAAATAGATGTTTAAATTGTATAAATAAATAAATGTTTTATTATGTCTAACTAAACGTAAATAAGACTAATAATACTACACGTGATCCAAAAATATTTATTTTGTAGAAAATGGATGATTTCTGATGAAAACATATTAGAATAATTTTCCTATAATTTATATAAACTTATTTATATTTAAAACTGATTTAATGAGATTAAATCATGTTTAAATGATTAAAAATGTGAAAATTAATAAAAATAAATGTTTTCTTGACCAATAATTTTTATTTCAGTTGAGAATGGTTAGAAATAATTACTCAAAAAGTTTGAGATTAAAATCATTAAAAATGAATTTTTTATCAATTATTTATGATTAAAACAATTTAATTCAATAAAAATATAAAAATAAAATATTTTTCAGAAAATAAAAAATGTGGAAATGTTCTTTATGGTGTCAAGAAGCTACACCTAAATTTTCATAATTTTTGGGCAAAAGATGAATTTATTATGAATATTTTAAGATATATATATATATTTATAAATAAATAACAAAAAATAAGAATTACCAAATCTGAAAAAAAGAAAAAAAACTCTGAATATTGCAGCCATGGGGACTCGAACCCGGCCCCCTTCAATCCACAATACACACACACACCACTAGGCTAGCTCATGTTTTGTTTAATTATTTAAAACTGAAATATATTTAACAACATTTTCAACCATCATCTTCTTCCCCAATTTAAGACCTAAGAACCCTAACCTCAACCAATGTTCAATTAACCCGATTAAGACACAATTGAAGCTCTGTAATAAGGGGGTTTTACTCTACAATACTCGACTATCATAATACAAACAAGATTGTATACTTACAACGCGTTTTTAGGATCAAAATCAAAGCTTCAAACTCGCCAAAAAAAAACGCAAATATGAGGCTTTCTGGACGTGTTTATGTGCAATTTGTTGTGGGTTTCTAATGTGTAATGGTGCAGCAACTATTTACAAACATCTATGTATATATACATGATTAAATAGACGTGTTTATGGTAGATGTTAAAGCTCGACGGTTACCACTCTTAAAACTGATTAAACCTTCACTTAAACATGTTTATGGCTCTTTAAATCCAATAAAACCGTTCAATTATGATGGAGAAACAATAACCCAACGATTAAATGTTAAAAAAAACGCAAGAAAACATGTCGCCGGAATAAATTCCGGCCGCCGGAATTGGCTTCGGCCGGAAAAGCGTGCAACAGCAGATATGATTTTTTTTTTCTTTTAAACTTTCAGGACTTGACACATTTGGCCCCTCATAGTTATAACTTAGTTAGTTTTATATAAACCTTGGTTACTTTTCTTCCTTTTAAGATCTAACAACTTAACAAAGTTAGATTTTATTCTCCATAAACTTAACCAAGTTTTTCTAAGACTTTATAAATTTGAAACTTTTATAAAATCCATTGCGTAAACGCTTCGAGATAGGTATTTGATTAAAACTTACACCCGATCCATAATAAATATATAAATATATATATATATTTTTTTCAAAAATTTAATTTGAAAACGACGAAATTTATAGGGACTAAAATGAAAATATTACAAGGGTTATTTTTGTAAATCTGACAAAAGACGAGGGTGACAGATGTCACAATCTCGACCTACGGTAACAAATTTCCACGTGATATCCTTCTTCCTACGAACATTTGATTGGGCGGTCGACTCGGTTTGGGGTTCAGATTGGTTTTCTTCTAGCGAATCCATGTTCTACAAAATGAACACAACAATAAGCATAAAAATATCAAACTAACAATATCAATTATTCTAAACATAACAATATCAACTAACAATAGCAACTAATCTGAACATAACAATATCAACTAATCGAGTAATCGTATATGGACCAGAACAGAATTATTAACATAACAATATCAAGTTTATCAACTAATCTAAACATTACACATACATACATACTAGATTAAACTAAACATTACACAATATCAACTAATTTGAACACATACATACATACAAGTATATCAACTAATCTGAAATTCATTATGAATACATCAAAGTATTACACAATATCAAACACAACTTGTAAAGGCCAATTTAAAAAAAAAAAAAACAGATCGAAGTATCGAATTAACACAGATCGAAGTATTACATACATACATACAGTATTACACATACATTATACATACATACAAGTATACTAAATTACTAACACAGATCGAATTAAAAAAAAAATCGAATTAAAAAAAAAAGGATTGATGATGAACCTGCAAATCTGAAATGAAAGAGATCGATGATGATGATGAATTGTTGATGAAAGATGATCGATGATGATGATGAAAGATGGTTAGAGGTTTTTTTTCTTTGTTTTGGTTATGGTCATGGTGGCTGCAAAAAGAAACTAAGAAAGGGTAAAGTGAAAGTAAAGAATAAAGATGGATAGGGTTTTGTTCTGCTGCTGCAATCTGTTTAAAAAAAAAAATAAAAAAATAATCAAACCGGTCCGGTCCGGTCCAACTCCACCCGGTTCCCGGTCCGACCGCCCGGGTCCCGGTCGAACCTCCGGTCTGCTGCACTACCCGGTCTGAATGGCTGAACCGGCCCGTTTCACTGTCCGGAGACCGGTCCGACCGGCCGGTCCGGTCCGGTTTTCAAAACCTTGGTTATATCTTATTTAATTTTTTTATTTAAAAAAAACAAAATAAAAAAATTTAAAAGAAAGCATCACATGATGTCACATGACACATTCAATGAGGGGTTGAGACCACCATTGAATGTCACATCATCTGATTTCAATAAACGGAAGTATAATATGTTTATCCAAACAGTACAATTTGATTCTAGTGACAACATGCCACAATGATCTACATTTAAGCAAACTAATATGATTATCAAAACGTAAATATGATTAACATTGATGATGCAAGATAAGTGATACAAAGAGTAATGATCTTTTACCACTCCAGTTTCATGGTTGACACAAGTCATGTTGACCCGAGAATGGAAACGAACAGTAGGCGGCTTTTCTGGATAATCTTTGTAACACCCGTTGTTAAGTACCCGAGATTATATATATAATCCATTATTAATCAACATAATTATATAATATTATAACTAAGTTAATCCGGCCCAATGGAATCGGTCCAATATATATTAAACCCACCCGATAATAAAAGTCCAAAACATATTAGCCTATAACAAGTGGACTCTAATTGTGAAAGCCCAACACCCCTTTGGGCCATTTAACCTTTCTGTCCAATACCCTCTAGCCCAAACTATACTCCTTCATTCATGCATACAACATACATCCTCCTTCTTGCGTTAAAGAAACGCACGCTCACAATCACCGTATACATATCCATTCATTCTTATCCTCTACATACATGAATCACCTGTCCCATATGAATCATCATGAAATCATGATCAACCACCTCACCGGTAACCTGTAACAAACAAATAAGAAAGAGAGAGAGAGACTTACGTAGAGACAGAGAGAGAGAGATTACGAGTGAGAGGGAGGAACGATGACCGGAGCTGGTCATCTTCTCCGGCGATGACCCGACACCAACAACACCCAGTCCACTTAAGTTCCGGTCGCCAGTCACCACCTCCGGATAATCTCCATATCCGGAAACTATAACTCGCAATCGTCATCAACCATTCGTCTTCTCAGGCTGTATCCTTTTTCCGGCAACCAACGTCTTCGTCTCCGATAAACTGTACTGGTTCCAAACACCCCGATAACAACCACCTTTACAAGTCTTCTTCTCCGGTCACCCTTTATCATTGGTGACCGGGTCTTGATCATACCCGACAAACCATTTCTTCCCTGTTAACTAAACCGGTCGTCTTCTCCCACCTATTATCCGGCCGGTCTCTGTCTCTATCTCCGGTGAACCAATAATCACCCGAACCCACTACACGAACAACCATAACAACCCTTCGACTACCAACCTATTATATCGATAACCTCCTCCGGCTGAACTCTTATCTCCGGCCAATCTCCTCGCCGGCTACCCACTGTCGTCCCCGGTCGTTCGTCTCCGGTGACTCTACACCCTGTTCCGGTGATTGGTTCTGTTCCGGGTTTGAGTCGTTCACACAGTTGGAGTCCGTTCACATATTCGAAGTCAATTGAAAGGTTAGATTATTAGTTGTTATTATTATGTTTATTATTATTATTATTATTATTATAAACGTATGACGAGTGGGACATTAATATTAACCCGATAATATTAAACCGGATACCTATACCTATATATATATATACGAGAATATAAAAGAATATAATATTAAAGGATTGTCCCCGGCGTTATCACGTGCACAAGCCTTGCACACGCTAATGTTATTAAATACAATAGGTACAATATATTTGGAGAATATACCATTAAGAAATAGACTACAGAATCAAAGAATATAATAGAGGTGAGTTCATGACCCTTTCCCTTTATAAAGCTTTTGGGCTGATTACATGCTTGTCTAGTCGTTATCAAAGTATTTTATATGGTTTATATTATAAAAGTGTTATCGAGTTGTTAATAGAAATAATAGAATTCGGTCGAATAGAAATCACGTAGAATGGATCCATTCGGTATCATAGAGTATAGACCCGGACCGATTAGAGGCTACGGGACCATGTATAATCGATCTATACTCACGAGAATATATTCTTCTAAACCAAGTAGAGGTTTGGAACTACAATAAGCATTTGTATGGTGCTCCATCGATAATATATTCCACCTTAGAATGACCGAACTATATAGAAAGAGTTGCATGTTCGTTAAACTTGAGTTATTATTATCAGTATGTCTAAAATTCGGCATGTCTCACTAGTATGAAAATACTAATGTACTTTAAGCATGTGGTCAGGTATTTATACAAGATTATTAAAGAGAAAGCTGTCGAATAGAAGATCTGGATAAGAAGAGGATACTATGGTTACATTTTATGTATTTCATTGATATTGAAATTCAGTTTAATGTAATCATTACAATTAAACCTGTTAATGCTAATCCGCTGCGCCACCTGGGTCGTTACAATCTTTGTCACAAAATAGCTTCAACCGGTAGATGTGGCCCTCATGTACAGACTAACAACCCACAAAAAAACAATAGTATTACACGTTTTTATTCCAACCCAACATATTTTGCACAACTGGAGACACAAAATTAAGGGTCTACAACAACCAGTCTAGACCAACAGAACCGAATCAAACCTAACCAAACCAGTTACCAGTTAGTTACGTTCGGTTCAGTTCTTAGTTCTTGAATATAAAAAAATCATACATTGTGAGGACCAATGATGGTTCCGGTCCAAGACCGCATGTAAATGTCATCACCATCATCCATTCCATAACTCACAGTCCCATCTCCAATCCCCTTTTCGCCTCTCTCCAGCTCCTCGAGCAACCTGAAATTCCTAGGCACTGCAGCAAACCTTAAAAAATTAAAACTTACCAAGATTCAAGAAATAGTTGTAATTACTGGAATCATGCAACCTCTGATCATAGATCAAGTGAACAACAGAATAACACAGATAATGATACAATCACATAATAAATTTGCAAGCTTGCTACATCAGTTGAGAATCTTGGCATCATACAGATGAAGTTATAAGCAAAAAATGAAAAAAGTAAAACAAAAAAATAAAAAAAATAAAAAACCTAAAAAAGATTGAAATCAAGATAGAGATTGAGATTAAAAATATGTTTGAATGTAAAAATCGGTAAATACCGGTATCTTACCGAACCGGTACCGGTAGTGGTACTGAAATTGATTTGGTACCGGTACCTGGTACCTGGTACCATTTGCTCATCCCTATTTAACACTCCTAGAATACGGCACCATTTAACAAATTCTAAATACTATATTTTTCCGTCAAGGGGAATCGAAGCCAAAATGATTTCTTAGGGTGGGTGAGGGCGTTCTACTAAAATATTTTCAACTTCACTTATTTACACTAATCCTGTATTACCACATTATTTCATTGATTCACTTCACTAAACACAGTTTTGAAGGAAACAATACCCTAAACCACTCAACCCATAAAAAACAAAAATCTCCACTCTCAATACATCCGTGATATAACACCTGTGAAACATACCAACACATACCAGTAAAACACTACCCTTGTCACTTGGGGAAATGTTATCGTAAGGGTAGAGGGGTACTAGCACCGTTTGCTGGTAATGCCTCGCCATCCCTTAGATTGATCGTTTCTTGCTCACTTTCTTATTTATTTTTATATCTAGTAGACCTTTTGATTTGACTAAACAACAATGAAAATGAAGCATTGAGAGCTACTGATCATCCTACCAAAACATAGTTGCATGATAAAGCTCTGGAATATATCAAATATCAATGGACATGTACAGACTACAGAGTATTGATTTACTTGCATTGGACAGTGGTTTGTTGCTTAAAATTCTTCAAATGGTGGCAACAAATATGGTAAAGGGTGAACCCGATGAATGTTTTTTTTTTTTTTTGTTGAATTTGATGTGGATGGATGATGATGAAGATGATCGGTTTTTTTGACAATGATTGATGCATAACCATAACTATGATGATATATACGGTGGAGTCGTGGAGATATAAGTTTACTCACATAGATGCTAAATAGTAACGGTGATGCTATTAGGATTGATGGTTTATGTATTTTTGAACATAAACAAAAAATTATATGAAATGACTGTTAGTCAACAATATTAAAGAATAATATTAATTGTGATTGGTCAAACAACATTCATTATGATTATTGTGATTAGCTTGTGATTAGCTTGTTTCCTTTATATAGCTACTTTCCATCTTTGTAATCCTCTATATATTTGTATCTTTGTTAATGGAATAGTCAGACAACACAATTGATTTCATGGTATTAGACCCACTCTCTGAACCATATAATCTTTCCTGTTCTCATCCTTGACTTCGGTCATCTTGCAAGACCCTCGGGTCACCTCTGCAACTCCTTGCTTCCCTTTTATTTTGTTTTCCTGACCATATTTCCTCTGTTCCTATGGCCGATAAGAGTTTTGTTCTAGGGTTTGGGATTTAATAATAAAAACAAAATAATATAAAAACACTAAAATCTTTCAATTATGATGCCACGTGGCAGTTTCATGGAGAGATTGAAGCCACCATTGCACGTCACGTCAGCAACTATCAATTCTTTTATATATATTATAATAGATATATTAAAAACAAAAATACGATTGTGAGAGTCCCGATTCTGTAGCTATTTGTATCTTCTCTCAATGCACTCCTTCGTTTGTTGTACAACCCACGTTTGCTGGTCCTGACCCGGAGCAACCGGTTACCGGTTTCATGCTTTTTTTTTAACGGTTTTAAACCTCTTTCTCTCTCTCTCTCTCTCTCTCTCTCTCTCTCTCTCTCTCTCTCAGCCATGTCTCCTCTCCCGTCTTATATCTCTCTTGCTTACTGATCCAGCAAGAAGGTGAGAAATTTTCAGGCGGCGTGTGGGTTTTGGTGTATTAAACGTCACTTCCAATATCCAATTTAGATCTGTGTCCAACGGATTGTTTTATTTTCTCAAATGAGAACTAATGTTGGTTGAGTGGTGTGGCAAGAAGATGGTACAGTCGTACAGATCATACTACAACCACAGCTTCCGCAAACAACGGAGGCACCTACGGGCAGCCGTGGTGGTGGTGGTGGTTGTTACATCATTTGTTGTTCGTGGTGTTGTTCGGTGGTAGTTTTGGAAGCGGCGTGGTTCTGGTGTTGGAATACCGATTCAATGATGGGGATCGGGAAAAAGGCTAATATCACAAACAATATAAGATGCGTTTAACTTTCTAACTTAAAGGGTGATGTTATTTATACATCCTCTAAAAAAACCCTAGACATCTACTAGGACGGGTTGTGGAGGCCACAATGGGTCGTGGAGGCCAAAAAAGTGAAAAACGACGGGCCGTGGAGACCCCCACGGTATCCCCTATTTCTATGTTATCCATTTTTTCAATCAAAAATCCGAGTAGCAAAGCTAATCCAACGAACCCATCATTTGAATCAACAGGTAAAAAAGAAAACCTATGGGACGGAAATAAATAGAGCTCCTTATCACGATGAATTATATTTGTTCGATACAATATTGTCAATATAAAGGTTAATCAAAGAATACGATGGAAAAAATACAAGAACTAAAATTGAAATAAGATTAAGAAAAAAAAGGCTTGTGTTGGATTGGCACTGCCCGCATATATAATAAAATTTTTAGGTTTTTTGTTTAGAGGCTGATTAGACATAAAGCCTTAGATTCTTTGAAAAAATTAACTCAGATGCCTCGCTTTGACCAAAGCGAGGCGCTTTGCTTAGAGGGTTGATTTAGAAGTAAGTGTGTTTAATTAGAAAGGTCCTATATATAATATCCAAACAGTGTTTCTTTTGTCTAAGTTGTTTTTTTTTTTTACTTTCTCTTACGTTGGGCTTTTGCTCCTTTTCGGTTTTCAAGTTAGCATGTTTGTGTCTAGGCCTGGTTCTTGTTTCGAAGGGTTCATTCTTCGATAGTTGTTTGATCCCCTTGCATCGCTTGCGTCTTTCTAGCTGTTGCTCGCTCTAGCCGTTGGGATTGATTGAGGTTTCCATGTTTTAGCCGCCACTCTATTTGTTTTGTTGCTTGTTCCTTTTGTGATCACACACTCTGTCGAGTTCTCTCAATCCCAAATTTCATATGTTAGTCTTAGCATCAGATTGAGAATCCGACTTCATTTCCATCCATATACATGCCAACCACGTGAATACATATTTCAATTATAAAAAAATTCCTACAAACCAAACATGTTTAGGAATGAAAATTCAATTAAATTCTTCATTCCTAAGTCCTAATATTAATTCCATAAAACTCAAACGCTCCAAATTTCATTTGCTATTTATGTTTTCCAGTTATAATTCAGTGACAACACAAGGATAATCAATAAACCAGAGCTAGGTAACTTTATTTTCTAGTAATCTATACTTTATATGTTTCACATGTATTGTAAAACCTATAGTTTTACCAACCAACAAGATTGTGCCACGTAGCATACGCAAACTCTCAAATCAGATTAAAAGGTTGTTCAAGTTGCAATAGACAGATACCCATCCTCATTTTGCTTTCTTCTTTGATAAGCAACCAAAACAGCAGCACAAACTGCTACTCCCAACACAGCTACACCCCAGACGATCGGCACTTTTGATTCTTCATGAATCTGCATAGGAAAATCACAATAAATATTGGACTCTAAAACCAGATTCAATGTTGCATATAAAGAATATGTTATAAACCGAATCAATTTCTTACTTGAACCGGTTCATTGAAATTTGAAGAAGAGTCTGCAACAAGAATGTAGAACAGCCCCATAACTCCAGTGTGGCTCTTTTCACTGCTGTAGTTAGACTCAAAAGTTAGAGCTTCACCTTTAACTATTCTCACGGAACCAGGTTTAGGATAACATGTGGACATTCCTACGATGTAACCAGCTTCGTCTCCTGCGCTCTTTCCTTGCCCATATATAGGTTTAGACGAGCAAATGACCCGTCCATCCTGAATAAAAGTAACACCTTTTTGTACTTCAAAAAGTGTATTTTTAGATACTTAAGGATACAAATGTATATTAAAATTGATATGTTTACCTCGCCATAAAGAGCAGAACCTATCCCACCACTATGCTGGTGAGCAACACCATAAACGACATCACCCTCAATAGGGAGAATCCCGCTTGACCTCCGGGTGCTGGTAAAGTCATTAGTAGCAACTCCAGTGGTAGATTTTTCAATATCATACTCTATCTGCACATTAATTAATACTTTAATTATCAACCAACTGACCAAGGTAATAAAAAGCTTCAAAATTTTACTAAATAAGTGTTTAATATCTCAGTAAGTTTCATGAAAATACACCAAATGCTACAAATTTTAACTAAAGGTGCAAAATGCTGCATGTCATGTTTATAAGATGTAAAGTATTCACTAAGATAAAAAGCTTCAAAATTTCATTATAAGGTGTTTGATTTTAATAAGTTTCTGTCAAATGTGATAAATAATTACCAAAATAAACTTATGTTAAAGAGATGACTTACAAGGCAATCATGGATTCCTGTTTGCTGCCAAGTATCAGTGACGTCAAATATATAGACTTTAACAGGTATAATGGAGTCACTCCAATCGACCCACTTAACGGTGTACTTCAAGTAAAGATTTCTTTCAACACTTTCAACCCCATTTTTCACTTTGCATTGTGTTCCATCATAACAACAATATAATCCTCCCACATAATCCGGTTTCAAAGGCCGACCATACGCATCTACCGTCACATTATACAAGTCACATCTGCATTCCAAAATAATAACATAAAACCTATACACAAAAAAAAAAAGAACATTAACAAAAATATATATATCAAATTCAATACCTGCACTCGGTACATCCCATTGCATCAACCGCACCTCGAGTGTCAATTGCATGGATATTAAACATCCAACTTTCTTCATATCCATCAGGAACTTTTAGTGGATTACCAACTTCAATTCCATAAGGATCAGGAATATCAGTAGATGTTTTTCGTGTCTCGGATCCTAATCCAAAAAACTGTGGAAGAACATGATCACATATTCCATCATTCCCAGCAAGAATGAAGTCTGATTGGTGGAACCCGAGATTCGCATTATACTTGATATTTTTAACACCCTTACGATAGTAGTACCTTAATGCAACCCAATGGTGGAGATAAGTTTCTTGAAGTGAAACAGAGTCCCCTGCTTCATCAACAACTTCGGCATTGAAACTTTTTATGGCAATATGACCTTTTGGGAACTCGACGTCATAATAGAATTTGTTTGAAACCGAACCCGGATGTTGGGTTATTTTAGGTGATAAAAACACCTTAGATTTTAACCCATTTTCAAGCGTTACAACAGCTTCGGTATCACCAGCATAGATCACAAATAAAGCAATAGCTATCGAGAAAGCTAGACTTTGAGTAGCAGCTGACATCGTTTACACTCGACCTCAATTAATCTGCAGAAAGCAATAGAAGTTTATTCATTTTTGTCTACATAAACAACACACGGTTTGTGTTTTGCATGGAGCTTCATAAAAAGCTCGTTTAGGCTCATGAGCCTAACCAGTCCAAACAAATATTATATTATTTTCTTTATAAATTTTAATTAATAATATTGGTGAAACGAGCTCGAGCCGAGCTTTTACTCATTTAAACTATTGAAGCGAGCTCGAGCCGAGCTTTTAGGTTGGTTAAACATATTTTAAAATTACCTCAAGCCAAGCCGAGCCGAGCCAAGCTCGAGCTCTTAGGTTTTACTTTCCAGCTGAGCTCGAGCTCAGAATAGTAGGCTCGAGCTCGAGCCTCAAAAGAGCATGACGAGCCGATCTCGAGCCTAGTCAAGCTCGGGCTCGGCTCGGCTCGACACTGTCGGCTACATAATCAGTATTTCACTACTTGTTGAAAGGTTTATCTTTACGTATTGATTCTTTTTCACTCACAGCATATTTAAAACAAGAACAATTATGAATAGAATTATAGAAATATCATCATAAGACAGACGGATTAATATAAGAAAACATCCAAGAATTGAAGTAGTTGTGATTGGAATCTTAAAAAGTAACAGTCACTTCATCGAACAAAGTTTCCATGATTGATCAAACAAAAATACAGAAAATGATGAAGAAAAAAGATGATACCCAGATAAATAATGGACGTAAATATCTGAACTTTACAATCTATTGAAGATTACAGAGTAGTTATCTTTTCTAGTGGTGAAGAGGTTGGATTTTGACTATCCTGAAGAGGGGGAGAAATTATTAATTAAATAATACTGTAATAAGGAAAATGTTATGGGTAATCGAAAAAGGAGTGTGGATGATATAATATGGTTTGTTTGGATTGATAGAAGTGCATGTGATCGACGACTGGTGTACAATTGACCAACGACGACAGATAGGCGTCCTACTCGAACTCCTAACTGATTTCAGATTGGGAAAATCATTTATAAAACTACTAGTCTTTGATTTTTTTCTTTTCTTTTTATTTTTTGACCAATTTATTTATTTATTTATTTATTTATTTTGAGAATAGTGTTAGTTTTCTACTGATTTTTCTAGTTTACATGGAGAAGAATTGCGCGTACGTGGAGGAATGTGGGTCTTGGAATTGGAACAATGGGGAGCCTAAAAATTAAGTTTTTAAAATATTATACTATCCGTTCCGGCTAGAAGTGACCACAAGTTTTATCCTCTCATATTGCGTCATGTTAGCGCTCAGTTGGCAAGGTGATAAAGTTTCTGCTCACTCGCCCGATGCTGTTGTGGTTAGAGGTGAGCAGCAGCTTCATCCAGTTTATTTTTATTTTTTAATTTTTTTTGTTCCTTTCTAAATTTGTCAAAATTATTAAAACAAAAATGAGTATAGTTAAAATTTAAATGTAAGTTTTTGTTATACTAATTACATTCTCCCATAATAGCGTATGTATTTATTGTACGATTGTATAATATTGATTGTGATTATCCAGTAATTATGCTCTATCCTAAAATAGAGAGCACCGATGTAATTATAAATACTATGCGAATCAATAGAGAGAGCCACAGTTTACACTCTATCATGGTACCACAAGTCCAGTGAGTCAAAACCCTACCATTTATTCTTTTCTTCTTCCCTACCTTACCCTCCGTCATCACCTATTCTTCTTTTCTTTTCTTTTGAACAGTCGACTGCATCTTCGGTCCACTGTCCCCTTCAAATATTATTACCACTACCGACCATAAATATTATTCTCACTACAAATATTATTCGAGCATCAATTTAATTCAGCCACAATATTATTCTGTCGACATATTATTCTAACCACACATATTTTTTTAGCCGACAAATATTATTCTAACCACAATATTATTCTGTCGCAATCCACCCACTTTGAATAATGACCTCACCTGCTTTTTCGACCACGTCTCCAACCATCACCGTTGAGTCAAAACTCCACCCAGCCACCATTGTGTTGAATATCAAGAATTTAGTTCCCATCACTCTGGAAATAGAATCCTCTCAGTATGCGTCATGGGCCACCCTATTAAAAATTCACTGTAAGGCGTTTCTTGTCCATGACTACCTATCACCCAAACTACCCACCACCGACGAATCTTCCAAAACCCTTGATGATTGGGAACGTCTAGATGCCATTGTTCTACAATGGATTTAAAGTACGATTTCCAATGATCTTTTCCACATTATTATCTCTAAAACCTCCACCGCCTATGAAGCTTGGACTGCCATCGAAAACCTCTTCCAGGACAATAAAAGCTCTCGTGTCATACACTTATGCACAAGTTTTCAAACACCAGGTTGGACAGTTTCCCGAATGTCTTCGCCTACTGTCAAGAACTAAAGGTGTTGGCTGATCAATTGGCCATGTCAATGCTCCTGTCAATAATGACCGGCTAGTCTTACAATTGATTGTTGGGTTGAATGAACAATATGAAGGTGCCGCCACCATTCTACAACAACAGGAACCCATCCCTACCTTTTACATCGCCCTTTCAAAACTCAAAGAGGTGGAAACCTGAAAAGCCAAACAAGCACTACGTTCTTTCAAAACCGCCTCCACCGCTTTGTCAGCCACCACCAACCACTCCACCACTTCCGGCCAAAACTGCACCGAAGACCGTTCTTTCAGCCGTGGCTGAGTCTGTGGGTTTAGTCGACGGGGCCAAGGCCGCGGATTTAGTCGTGGAAGGTTCTCTTACCAGCCACCATGGAACCCAGCATACTACTACCCTTGGGCCCCTCAATGGCCTCCCACTCAAGCCAAACACATCACCCAACAATTCCCTTGGCCCACTCCCCCATGCCTATACCCAACGACTAACCGGTCCAACACTCACACCACTTAATCCCCTGGTATCTTAGGCCCACGACCACACCAAGAAAATCATGCTTACAGCCTAACAGATATTGAGCAGATTCTATACACCATGTCCCTTCAGCAACCGGACCTGACTCAGTGCATGGACACATGAGCATCCAACACTATGTCACATGAACAAGATGATTTCCATTCCTTTTGTAATTCTTGCATGTCTCAAAATATTATTGTAGGTAACGATGATACTATTCCGGTTTTAGGACAAGGCACAAATTACTTACCCAAACCCTTCCCACCTTTTATCCTTAAAAACGTCCTTTACTCACCTAAACTTGTCAAAACCTCATATCCATCCGTCGTTTTACTACCGATGATTCTGTTTCCGTTGAATTTAACCTGTTTGGTTTTCTTGTGAAGTACCTCAAGACACAGACCCCGTTCCTACGATGCAACAGCAGCAGTGATCTCTACCCTCTGTTGCTAGGGTCCCCATCCTCACAACCGATTTTTTGTTGCTGCTATTTCTTCTCATCTCTGGCATCAACGTCTTGGCCACCCAGGACGTTCGTCTTTACATTCTTTAAAAACTCCCTGTCACATCCTCGGACAAGCTACTTTCTTGAGATTTTTGTTTCTAGAACCAAAGACACGATGTTTCTGTCTAAACAGTCCTATGTGAAGGATATCATCACACGTGCAGGCATGTAGTCGTGTAATCCAGTGGCTACCCAGGTTGATACAAATGCAAAACTAAGTGCCACTTCCAACGATCTTTTTAATGATCCCACCCTCTACCGCAGTACCTCACCTTCACTCGCCTAGACATATCTTATGTTGTCCAGCAGATCTGTATGTATATACACTCTCCTCGCATTGATCATTGGTTGGCTCTCAAGCGCATCATTCATTACTAAAAAGGGTACTTCTTCTTTTGGCTTAACATTGGGGGCAAGCTCCAGTCCGTCCCCCATCTCCTACACGGACGCGGACGGGGATGGCTGTCCCGACACACGAAGATCTACAAGTGGTTACTGTATTTATTTTGGCAATAATATCATATCTTAGTCATCCAAGCGACAAAGCACTATCTCTCGTTCAAGTGCTAAAGTAGAATATCGTGGGGTTGCAAATGTTGTTGCTGAAATTTGCTGCTTACGCAACCTTCTGCTGGAGCTTCATCATCCGTTATCGCGAGCTACTCTAGTATATTTTGACAACGTCAATGCCATCTACTTATTTGGTAATCCTATACAACATCAACGCACAAAGCACATTGAGTTGGACATACACTTCGTGCGTGAACAGGTACAACGTGGTCAAGTTCACGTTTTGCAAGTTCCTTCTCATTATCTGGTCGCCGACATTTTTACGAAAGGTCTTCCTCAGGTTTTGTTTGAAGACTTCAGGGACAGTCTCAGCATTCGGTCTCCTCCCACTTCGACTGCGGGGGTATAATAACATATCTATTTATAGTATGATTGTATAATATTGATTGTAATTATTTTGTAATTATGCTCTATCCTAAAATAGAGAGCACCGATGCAATTATAAGTATTATATGAATTAATAGAGAGAGGCATGGTTTACACTCTATCACCCACAAACTAAGTGAGAGAGTGATGTGCTTGAAATGTAAAAATCTTTTTATAAGTAAACTAAAACTAAACCAAATCCAACCCAAATTTAACAATGGCCTAAGTATCTGATTCGATTAAAATCAGGTCCATAAGTAAGCCCAATCTCTCTTGGCCAATTCTCTCATGTCTGATGTGGTTTCGCCCGTTAGCTTTCTTTCATGTGAATCTTATCTCTTGCTTCGGATGCCATTGTATGGTAGAGCCATTGTATGAAGGAGATGAAGACAATGAGGTAAGGACGACTACATGTGGTGGCAGTGACGCGATTGTGGGTTGTAGTAGAGAAGCGGGGACGCTAGGTTTAGGCACCGGTCAGTGGCAGCGATGCTTCAAGTTCAAGGGTTCTTTGGTGGTTATGTAACATCGCGCGTTTGTCCCCAAGTATTGAGTAAATCAGATCACCACTTCACCCACTATATACTTACAGTATGATATATACACATATATGTATTCTTTTAATTCTTTAGTCATTTAATTATTTTTACCACTTTGATATACTTCTAATATATATATATATATATATATATATATAATAATGATAATAATAATAATAATAATAAGGGATTTAAAAAAAATAAGCAATTAAACCCAACCCCTCTTGTTCGAAGCCTGTAAGCAGCCCAAAGGACCCGGCCCAACAGGTCTGGCCCATCTCCTCCCCTTCACTTTAAAAAATAAATAAATAAATAAATAAATAATAATATACTGCTGTTGCCGCGGCTCGAACTAGAACCGGAGCCGGGTCAGCATGCACAAACACATCTGCCAAAACCAACTGAGCCACACTAATCTCTTGTTTCTATACCAACCTACTAATTATTTAAAACAACCTGGATTCTTGTCTGCTCCTTCATATGGTCGCTGTGCAGGTGCCGAACAAAAGTCAAGATTCTTTCTTGACTTTTGATTGAATCACATTTGGAAATAACTCATCAAATTGCTTCGTGATGGCCTAAACACGTTCATTACGCATCAATTACACAAGTAATTATCATCAATTACATCCTAAATTCAAGCCAATCAATCACATTTTCATCTATGGTGAGTCAACTTACCAATTCGACGAACCAAACCCTCACACTATAAATTGGACATCACCAATCCATCCCAACTCGCCGATAACACTCCCTCAATCCTCAATTTCTGTTCTAACATCATCATTCGAAGCTTTTTGTTCGTGTTTGACTTTCTGCTTTGACTGAGCAATTGGCACGATTTCGTGTTTGTAAGTATCATTTTCTTTGTGGGTTTTATCCTCCGGCAATCACACAACAATAACCCCATGATTAATTGGGTTATTGTTGTGTAAATCATGTGATTGATAAGCTAGGGCACGATAATCTTAATTTGGGGAAGAACACGTCCAGAGCATGTACATATATTTAAAATAAACAGAAACCAAACACAACCACTGATCCAGATCAAGTGGTTGTGTCTGGTACTTTGGAGCCGGCCCACGCGGGTTCGAACCATGGCATCAACAAGTATTTTTTTTAAGCATATATATATATATATATATATATATTTCCTTGTATTTTAAAAAATTCATTTTAAAATACTAAAACTCTTTTATAAATTCTACAAAAATTATTTTATGTTAATCTAGTGAAAAAGTTTAACATACAATTTTTAGTTTTCAAAAATATATTTATTTAATATATATAATAAATAATTCAAGTTTATTCTATTTTATTTATAAAAATCTATAAAAATATCAAAACAATTTTATAAATTTCCACAAAAATTATTCTGAGTTTTTATAATAATAAACTTTTCTGAAATGATTTTTATTTCTGAAAAATCATTTATTTAATATTTTTAATCAATTTTTGATAGTTTTAGTCATAAATAAATCATAATAAATTCATTTTTCAATATTTTTGCACCAAAATTTTATATAAATTATTTCTAATTATTTGGGACAGAAATACAATTTTTAATTTAATAATTCTTTAATTTTAGTATTTCTTTAAATATTAAAGTTATATTTTGACAATTTGTAATAAATAGATTTAATATTCTATTTTTAAGAAAATAATTTTATAAAAATTATTTTCATACTTTAAACTTATTATTGTGACCATCTTTAATTTAAAATTTACAAAAAGACTTTTGTTTATTTATTTAACAAATTTCTCTTATTATTCAAACATTTTATTTATTAATCAAACGAGCACTTATTCCCAATTCGAAGCCCTAGAATATATTTGTAGACTAGAAAGACTTAGACATATGTATTACCTTAATTATAGGGTAATACTTTGCATTGTTGGGCAACACAATATTCTATTTTTCACGAGACACAACATTTTGCTAAGGTGAGTTTACATAGTCCCTTTTTCTGTTTTATATTTTGCGGTGAAACATGTTTAAACATTTTATACACTATCATTTACTCATTCTATCATTTGACTGTAACAAAAAGACACAGTACAATCATTAACATTGATCAAGCCGCATGTTAAGATTATAGCGCTATAGGTCTGACAAACCCATCCCCCCCGCATAAATTCAGGGATGATCGATAACAGTAACAACATTTAACTAACTTGCGAGTTAGTCATCAGTCGACACAAGGTTTGATTGTACAAAGACGCATTGTTACATGTCGGAATCATACTCTATCATCATACAACTGTGATTGTTGTACAAACTATTGTTATCAATTATATTCAAAAACCTATATATTCTCACCAACTTTTGTTGACCCAAAATATTTTCAAACTTAACATGTTTCAGGTTCTACTTGCTTGAAGATTTGAGTTAATGCTTGAAGATGTGTGCATAGTATTATTCATTTTGATGTACGAATTCTTGTAGAACAACTGTATGTAATTTATTTAAATCATTTAATGAAATTTATTATTCACCATGAGCTACTGAACAATCATCACTACGTGACATCCCGATGTTTCCGCCATCGGTTGGGGTGTTACAGGTTATGTGGTAATGGTGGCGATTGTGGTTGTTGTGATTGTGGGTGATGAAGAAGATTGTGTAGAAGACGGTGGAAATAAGGATTGGATTTTGATATATTTATTGATTCAAGACATGAAAGTTTTACTAGGAAAAAAGAGTAAAGAAAGCATAAAGAAAAAACATTATGGGTAAGGCTGTCGGTTGCCCTCCGGCGGAAATTTTTGATGTGTGTAAACCTTAACTCTGATAGTAAAATAAACCTCAAATATTGTATTAGATTGTAGTGTTGTAAATAGGGTTCCAAATAATACCGAGTATTAGTGTGACACCCCGCATTTTCGGGTTAATAGTTTAACCTAACTCTAGTTAACTTACACGATAGTTCATGGCACTACACTTGACTAGGATTAGTTAAGTGAGTCGCGAGGGGTTACCGGACGAGCCAAAGTCAGTTTAAGCCTTATAAATCGAATTTTAACCCTCTTTTTTATAATCACACATTCACACTCATATTTTTTGAAACCCTAGCCTCCTACTTGAAAAATACAAACCCCAAACACCTGATTTGGCTTAATAACATCATTTGGGAAGCTTGAAATTGTTTGGTTTGTTTGTTTGAAGTGCACTAGGTATAATCTTGATTCCTAAACATGTTTTAATTACTTTGCTTATTTTTAAAACAATAAAACAATTTTTTCCAGATTTGATGTGAATCTTTTATAACAAAAACATGAGTTTTACAAAGATTAAAACATGATTAATGATATGGTTGTGTGTTATTATGATGTATATTGCATGGAACTTGTATGTTAATGATTCTTGTTGATCTAGGGTTTATAGAGATGGTTAATCATGATAAATCTTGCATGATAGATCTGTTATATGTTGTGAATATGTTATATTATGTGTTTATAATCTTGCTTAGGCGATTTTATGAATCCAGTGTTCGTTAACATTGAGTTCATGCATGATCAAAGTTTGGACATATTGTATGTAGTAACTTGTAAGGAAAGTAACATGATGTTAAAGTGTTTGTTTGGATTGTTACTTGGTTCTAGTATGTGACTTATGGTCTTAGGTTTTCAGATTGTGCAAGTTTATATGATTTGGATGTCGGATGATATGTTTTGGAATTTTATAAGGAGTTAGGTCATAACTCAAGATTTACAAGGAGTTAGGTCACAAATTTTGGATAGTAGATAGATGCATGAAATTAGGGACTTTTCCAAGTGGGTTCATCCTGTTTGGATGAATCTATGATTTTTAAGAATTTTTCTTGTAAACTGTCTTAAATAAAACGTTTTTAGAACTTAGCTGTAGTAAACGATATTTTCATAATTTTTCAACATGGTTTGGTCATGAAACAAAAATAGTGACATGACAACTGAACATATAGAGATGTTCGTTAAAATTTTGAGAGTCTAATATGATGTGTAAGTATTTTTCATAAAATCGTTTTGACAACGCATAATCTGCCCCAAAAACGCAGATGATGACTTTTACGCATTAGTGCTTAATTGAAGGTTTGAATGACTTGGTTATGACTTGAACTTATGTGTACACATGTATGAGACTTATATGGTGTGTATAACTAAATGTAAACATAATGTTCACCAACGGGTTCGTATGGTTACTTGTGCATGTAGTTACGCTAGGTGTCACTTAAACATTTTCACATCATTGGATGTCTTGGACAAACGAGTCTTGTTGTGTTGTGTATACACATGAACTCACATAGTGATATGTATAATAGGGAGTCGGTAGCGAGTCTCTATTACTTGTTTGGATTTGGATTTAGCACTCAACGCAACCTAAAGTGAGTTTCACTACTCTTTTCTCAAAAGCATGTGTCACGGGTTTGGAGACAACTTACTTAACTTTTCTAGTCCGGTTTGGGACTACTGTTTTATTCCGGGTTTGGGGATGTGTTGATTCCTAGGAGGAATCAGGTTTTGCTAGTTTCACACCTTTTGTCCTTGATGAACTAAACTACATACTATCACGGGAGTCCTTCACTTATACCGAATGAGTTGGCGGGTTGTGGCAAGCGGGTTATTAGTTGATAGTTCTATTAGGTTTGACAAACCTCACACCATGATGGGATCTGGGAGTGAACTACGACCTTAGATTTTATCATTGTTGATAGGCAATGATGGGAGGCAAAAACCAGGTCACGGGGTGTAACACCCCAACCGATGGCGGAAACATCGGGATGTCACGTATTGATGATTGTTCAGTAGCTCATGATAATACATATGTTTAAATAATCCTTTATTACATTACAATATTGAATTACATTAAAGTCTACATCAAATAATCAAACAAAGCTTAAAACTTCAAATATCTCCTCATGCTAGCTCTAGACTTCATGCATCAGTATTTCCTGTTGAGTTTGGAAAAATGGGGGGGTCAACTAGAAGTTGGTGAGAATACATAATCCATGTTAAGCATATAGTTTAAGTATAAAAGTTTAGCAATTCGTATGTCTATCGTAAATTTAAGTCTACATGAATAGTATAATATGTTGACATAATCAAACCTCCGACTAGTTTAGGTCCATCCCGTCATCTACGGTTCACCTTAGTAATATGTTGAACGATAACAATCACCCACGTTACCTATGTAGGAGGTACACGTATCCGGGTGGGGTTGTCAATCCAATAGATCTATTATTGAGTATCGCCGGCTTGGCCATAGCTAATGATTATGTAAATGTTGAAACTCGTTGAAACTCGTTGAAACTGTTGACTAATTCATGAGGCAATAAAGTTTACTACTAGACATGCATGTTGAATTGCTTAAATAATTGTTGCAAGTATAAAGAATCGCATAAACATGGTTACGTAAACTCACCTTAGCAAAGTGTTAAGTCTCGAGAAATAGAATATGTGTAGCCCCAAAGTTGCCAATTACAAGAGCTTATAATCAAAGCTTCAATTGTAGAAGTAATAGACTATAGAAGAAAGGTATGAGGGAAAGTTTAATCGGATTGAAACAATCGATTTAGAGGTGCAAAGTATAATGGGTCATAGGTGGGTTTTTATACTAGTTTTGGATTCAATTAGCCATTAAAAATTGGTCAACATCATAAAGTAAGGTTTTATGATGAATTGACTATTTGACTAAGACTTTGACTGTTTGACTAAGACTTTGACTATTTGACTCAAGGCTTTATTTAAAAAAAAAAAAATCTTGTATGTGAAAAAAAAAAAAAAAAGAATTTAGAATCATATTATTATTATTATTATTTATATACATTTAAGTATGTATATAAGTTGTGAGTTAGGATAAATAAAGACTTAGGCACATTTGTATAATATTAATGATAAAGGTGTAATAAAAACTATATATATATATATATAAGGGCTTTTTATGTATTGAAATTTTGGTGAAAATTTTGCACTGTTACAGTCTCTCCTACTTTTGGAAACTTCGTCCCGAAGTTTATTGAAAACACAGGGTTGAAGGTGATTGGGTAGAAATTAGGACAAGGGTGGTTTGGGAAGTTTCGAGTTAAGGCATGACATAAATTTATAGGTAATAGAATAAACTGTTTTGAATAATTTGGGTAAGAGTTTTGATATGTGTGAGTTTTTAGGGTTGGATTAGGTTCATCTGAAATAGCAAGGAGAATAAGAATTTCAAGTTTTAGGAGTCCTAAAAGGAATGAGTTGATGGACTATTGAAAGACTAAATGAACTACCAGATAACTAAGGTTTATAATTGGTCAACTACCGAAAACCTTGATAGAATTTCACACTACCTTAACGTACCTGTAAATTCATGATTACGTTCCGGACCGCAATCACCAATTTACCTTACATTAGGGTTTTGTGTCCTTCTATAACTCTAGACACACATGTAAAATAATATGATTAACCATGTATCCAAAAATGAGTCCAACTGTTGAGCAGAAAAAAGACTTCTACCAGTCAGTGAGTAGGAACCTCTACCGATTGTTGAGCAGGTATGATAGCCTCTACCAGTCGTTGAGCAGGTTGTAGGGCCTCTACCGACTGTTGAGCAGGCATGATGACCTCTACCAATCGTTGAGTAGGTTATTTTGTACTCAACTAACTGTTGAGTAAGTACTTCATCCTCTACCAGTTGTTTGATTAAGTGTACCAATTATTTCACACATAAATTGCAAATTGATAATATGTACATATAAACAATCAAGTATCAAGCATAGCATGCGAGTTGTAATAGTGTTGTCCTATACAAGGTTAATGACTCTAGGTGTGTCTATAGCAAATAGTTTATATTCCATGATTTCTAGTATCAAATGTTTAAATATGGTAGATAATCGAATCCTCATGTATAACTAAGGATTAAGTTTGATGCAACACACAACCAAGTTTCAATAGTTTGGTTATCATGGGTAACTAGTTCATGTTTGAGAAGGTGAAGGATATGAATTTAGTTCTTGAGAGGATGATGAAAAATTCTTGAAGCAGAATCAAAGTTGTGAGAGATAGTCAATGTGAAGATAGTTGATTTTATAGTATGGAGAGTATATGATTTGAGTAGGGTGTTGAATATTTAAAAAGTGGCTAAGATGGTAAGGTGAAGTGTGATTGTGAAATCCATGGATGGTTATGAAATGAGATTGATTTAAGCTGTAAAATTTTGAGATTTTTGAGCTTAGTTTAAGGAAGGTGAGTGTAATCATTTATTCATTAATTAAAACGAATAAATGAAAACGTTGACTTATCAAAACTTCTAGATTCTAATAACATAGTGAAGACATGCTTTAGCCTATAAGTGAACACTCATCCCGAGAATTCCCAGGTAGGCATCCGGGTCCCTCGTCTGATTGGGATATATGCGCAATGCCAGTCCTAGACAGAAAACTCAAAATACAGGCGTTCACCCTTCCAGATTGCACGTGTTCGTTATTAAAATCTAGAACTTCGACGAGATCTCAAGGTGGTTCAGGCTAAACCTGAGGATTGTCCTATTAGTCTAAGAGTAGATCTTGTGATGGAGAGCAATCTTCTTGTAGGGGTTGAAGTAGGGATAAGAAGTAGGAGTGAGATAGAGGATAGCAAGTAAAAGGAGCAAATACTGGTTATATTCCTATGGTTATAGACTAGATTATTTTTTTTTCTAATAACCTAATTCCCTATAACCATGGCTCTGATACCAATCTATAACACCCCAACCGATGGCGGAAACATCGGGATGTCACGTATTGATGATTGTTCAGTAGCTCATGATAATACATATGTTTAAATAATCCTTTATTACATTACAATATTGAATTACATTAAAGTCTACATCAAATAATCAAACAAAGCTTAAAACTCCAAATATCTCCTCATGCTAGCTCTAGACTTCATGCATCAGTATTTCCTGTTGAGTTTGGAAAAATGGGGGGGTCAACTAGAAGTTGGTGAGAATACATAATCCATGTTAAGCATATAGTTTAAGTATAAAAGTTTAGCAATTCGTATGTCTATCGTAAATTTAAGTCTACATGAATAGTATAATATGTTGACATAATCAAACCTCCGACTAGTTTAGGTCCATCCCGTCATCTACGGTTCACCTTAGTAATATGTTGAACGATAACAATCACCCATGTTACCTATGTAGGAGGTACACGTATCCGGGTGGGGTTGTCAATCCAATAGATCTATTATTGAGTATCGCCGGCTTGGCCATAGCTAATGATTATGTAAATGTTGAAACTCGTTGAAACTCGTTGAAACTGTTGACTAATTCATGAGGCAATAAAGTTTACTACTAGACATGCATGTTGAATTGCTTAAATAATTGTTGCAAGTATAAAGAATCGCATAAACATGGTTACGTAAACTCACCTTAGCAAAGTGTTAAGTCTCGAGAAATAGAATATGTGTAGCCCCAAAGTTGCCAATTACAAGAGCTTATAATCAAAGCTTCAATTGTAGAAGTAATAGACTATAGAAGAAAGGTATGAGGGAAAGTTTAATCGGATTGAAACAATCGATTTAGAGGTGCAAAGTATAATGGGTCATAGGTGGGTTTTTATACTAGTTTTGGATTCAATTAGCCATTAAAAATTGGTCAACATCATAAAGTAAGGTTTTATGATGAATTGACTATTTGACTAAGACTTTGACTGTTTGACTAAGACTTTGACTATTTGACTCAAGGCTTTATTTAAAAAAAAAAATCTTGTATGTGAAAAAAAAAAGAATTTAGAATCATATTATTATTATTATTATTTATATACATTTATGTATGTATATAAGTTGTGAGTTAGGATAAATAAAGACTTAGGCACATTTGTATAATATTAATGATAAAGGTGTAATAAAAACTATATATATATAAGGGCTTTTTATGTATTAAAATTTTGGTGAAAATTTTGCACTGTTACACGGGGTGAGCACACCGTTTAAATAGCAGTTCGGTACTTCATTGTTTAGTTATCATGAATGGGTTAGCTAACCTTGGCATTCGTTGAACTAGTGGTACTGGTTAATGGTTATTGGTTTTGGAAACTTAAACTCTCACTTACTTTACTTTGTGAACTCACCAACTTTATGATGACACACGCTAGCATGCTTTTGCAGTTCGCTAGGTATGGAACACATTAGGGCATGCATCATGAGTGTCATGGGGGTTATAAACACTATTAATCTTATTTTTGGATTTACATTACTTTGGTTTTGAGTGCGGTTTTTTGCGCAAGATGTTTTACTTTAATACTTTCTTTACGCTTCCGCACTACTTTATACTTTTTGGTTAAACATTAAACTTGATTTTTGCAAACGAACTAAATGGTTTGGGCATTTAGATTCGTTCTTATAACTAATGGATACGGGGATCCTAGTGTGTCATGCGCCTCGCGGTGTAAACCCCGCAGTGAAATTTGAGGGTGTGACAATTAGGGTTCCAAATAATACCGAGTGTACATACTAAACGCCATATTACATGTCTAGCTCGTAAACTTGGTCTAATAATACCGAGTATCAACATATATCTCTAAAAATTAACTTTTAGACAAAGTTAGAATTTTTGCTTTTTATGAAAACCTAAATTATGGATCTGGTCCTTTAAAGTTTTTACTTTCATTTAGGGTCCTTCAAATATTCTTTAATGTGTTTTTTCTTTTCTTGTAAAATAATATATAACATCAACATGAGCCGTCGAAAGAAAGAAAAAACATCAACATGAATAAATTATCATATATGATAAATGGCATTGTCCTGATTGTCCCACCAAGTTTACATATAATGATAATGATAATTGATAAATTAAGCATGGCTAACTTTATTTTTGGTAAAAACTAATAGCCTAGGGTTTTACCAACCAACACGATTGTGTTACCAATACATTTGATACCCGTTTTCTGAGATTAGATGAAAAGGGTGTTCAAGTTGCAATAAGGCACGTACATGTACGCATCCTCATTTCGATTTCTTTTTTTACAAGTAATCAAAACAGCAACACAAATCGCCAGTCCAAACACAGCCACGCCCCATAAGGAGATCAGTTCTTTTAAATCTTCATGAATCTGCGTAGGAAAATTACAAAAATAAACCATAGATTAAAAAACCATATATGATACATACCAACAAAAAAATATATTGAATATTGATCATTGAAATTCATGTTATATGATTGGCATGGGCTTCTCTTGATAATCCAACTAAGAAGATGGAGATATTTTATACGACGAAGTGTGCCATGTTATAAAGAATAAATAAAGTGGATGAATACATACAAGTGAAGAAGTATATCTTGTATTAAATTATTTTATGAACATCCCTTTATTGTTGAAATGTTGATCGTTCATAAAACCAAACCAAATTAGTTCCTTGGAAATTGTATAATGAATAAAGGAATAAATCTTACGTGAACTGCTTCATTAAGACCCACATAAGAGTCTGTAACAAGAATATAGAAGTGCCCCATAACTCCAGTGTGGCTCTTTTCATTGCTGTAATTAGACTCCACAGTTAAAGCTTCTCCTTTAAGTATTCTCGCAGAACCTATTTTAGGATAACACGTGGACCTTCCAACAATGTAACCCGCTTCATCTCCTGCCCTCATTCCTTGCCCGTATATAGGGTTAGACGAGCAAATGACCCGTCCATCCTAAATAAAAAGTAACAACTTTTGCTTAAAAATGCATTTGTAGACACTTATCATACAAATGCAAATTAAAAAACTGAATATTTACTTTACCTCCCCGTAAAGAGTAGAACCTATTCCACCAATATGTTGGTGAGCAACAGCATAAACAACATCACCATCAATAGGGAGAATCACACTTGACCTCCTCGTGTCGGTAAAGTCATTCGTAACAACTTTAGTGCTATATTTTTCAATGTCATACTCGATCTATACGTTAAAAGTTTAATCATCAACCAAAATAATAAAAAGCTTTGAAATTATACCAAAAAAGTGCTATTTATCGGTAAGTTTTACGACAACAGATGAAAAACATGTATGTAATTTGCTTGTATCTGAATTTCATTAATTAGTTTTGTAAAAATATGTTAACAATTGTCCAAGTTAACAATAAGCTTAAAATTTCACTATAAGGGGTTTGATTCCCAAAGTTTATCTCAATTAAACAATATTTAACATAATAATTAAGCTTAATAGTTCAAGTAAAATTTAAAAAGGTGTTAATTTTGATTTTTTTAGTTAGTTAACTATTTACCAAGATCTAAGGCTTCAAATATTTATTAAAAGGGAAAATCACAAAAATAGACAATCTAACCTACAAGATTGACAAAATAGACATTTCCTTTAAATATTTCAAGAATATACATAATCAAAACATATCAATCAGAAAACCCAAAATAAGTCACCGACTAGCTGAATTTAGCCAATACAAAAATTATTGGTCCATAAAACAGTTAATCTACCAATTACACGTATAATGTGTTGGCTAGATCTCAACCAGTGACTAAAGTATCACGTTATGTTCTAGCTAGCACTTTACATGTGAAATAATTAGATTAATTTTTATGTGAACAGTTGTACTTTTTAATATTTTAGGCCCGACTACATTTCAGTCTCCTTATCTAACTTTGCTTATTTGACGTTTTCTAATTGTTAAGTTTCCTACATTTCTATTCTTTAATTCTTAAAACTCAATGGCTATTTTATTAATTTTTTGGGTCTTAAAATATTTTGGTTATTATTTATTAATCGATATGTGTTGAACTACGACATGCTTTTATTAAGAAGATAACTTACAAGGCAATCATGGATTCCAGTGTACTTCCAAGTATCAGTAACATCTAATATAAAGATTTGAACAGGTATTATGGAATCACTCCAATCAACCCACTTAATGGTGTATCTCAAATAAAGGTTTCTTTCGGTAATTTCAAGCCCATTATTCACTTTGCATTGTGTTCCATCATAGCAACAAGATACACCTCCCAAATAATTTGGTTTCAACGGTTGACCATATTCATCTTCTGTCACATTGTACAAGTCACATCTAGATTTCCAAAAATAAAAACGTTAAAACTATATACTAAGTACTTTAATTTGTAGTAAAATTTGTATCGAATTTTGATACCTGCACTCGGTACAGCCCATTGCATCTACGGCACCTCGAGTGTCAATTGCATGGATATTAAACAACCATTTTTCTTCATATCCTGTGGGAACGTTGAGTGAATTACCAACTTCGATTCCATAAGGATCAGGAACATGAGTGGATGTTTTTCGTGTTTCGGATCCTAATCCAAAAAACTGGGGAAGACCATAATCGCATAGTCCAGCATTCCCGGCAAGAATAAAATCTGATTGGAGCAACCCAAGATTAACATTGTATTTTATATTCTTAACACCCTTACGATTGTAGTATCTTACTGCAATCCAATGGTGGAGATAAGTTTCCTGAAGAGAAACAGGGTCCCCTGCTTCATCAACAACTTCAGCATTGAAACTTTTTATAGCAATATGACCTTTTGGGAACTCGATGTCATAATAGTATTTGTTAGAAACTGAACCCGGATGTAGGGTTATTTTAGGTGATAAATACACCATGGATTTTAACCCATTTTCAAGGGCCTCGGAATTTAGAACACCTATTGCCAATAAAGTAATAGTTAACGAGAAAGCTAGACTTTTTCCTTGTGACATCATTGATCCCCAGCCTCAGTTAATCTGTAGGAATATAAAAAAATTATTTCACTTTTTTATCTACTCTCAAGGAACATTAATTCATGTTTTGTAACATGTGTGTGTATATATATATATTAGAGCTTCACAAGCACATATTTTTACAAGGATGGTGCTATTCTCACACCTCAAACAGTCGTTTAACAAATATACTCAAACAACCATTTAAAGGTATGAGGATCATGAAGAAAGTCGTATTTTTCAAACGGTTGTTTAAAAGAAAGGACTATATATAACGTAAACCCAAACTGTCATGGCCGTTTGAAAAACGGTGTGTGATTTGAAAGCAAAATGATGTGGGCATAGGGTGCCCCATAAATAAAAGGAGTTCAATATTCTTTGAAATTTTAACGTTTATGTTTATTTTTATTTTCAAACTTCTTTCTTTTTTTCCTCCAAACAAGTACACAAACGGCAAATTAAGAATATCCTGTAGAAAAAAAAAAAAGGTAACAACGTTGTCATAAATAAATTAAGAAAAACAAAGTATTTCACCACTATTTGAATATAATTAAACGAGTTCATGAACCCTATATTTAAATTTCAGTCAACAGGTTAAAGAACATTTCAAACTACCAAAACTTAACATAAATCATGAAGGAAAAAATAATATTGCAATGTGAGTATCTGAACTTCACTACCTGAATTCAAATCTTTTCGAGACTACCGAATGGTTCGTAAAAGTCGGGTATTTAATGAGTTGAAGATCGACAAGTGTACTATGTCTCCATTAAAGAGTGACTGTTATATTGGGTACTATTAGCCCCGCTTACGGCTGTGCGCATATAATGTATATATGTATGGTCATCCGGGGGAGGGGCAAAAGTAAAGATGCATTAATTTTAACGTTATTTTACTAATTTCGTGAAAATAATGTTAAAATGACGGATGGTTAATCATGCATCATGTGGTGGCATTGATAGCCAAAAGACAAGGGGTTACATGCACCAATCGGCTTGTCCTGATTAGGGATGAGCTCGGGACGGTATCGGTACCGAACCGATACTGATCCCAACAATACCGATACCGAAAAGTCCAAAAAACCAATACCGATACCGATACTGAATACATACGGTACGGTACGGTGCGGTATCGGTACGGTACCGGTATGGTATCGGTATTTTACCTTAAAATACCGATACCATACCGATCCCGTACCGATACCGATAATACCAAAACCGAAAATCCATAAATATGGGTATCAATACCGATCCCGAAACCCCTCGGTTCGGTATCGGTTCGGTACGGTATCGGGATCGGGACGGGACGAGATCGGTATTCGGCCTTGTATGCTCATCCCTAGTCCTGATTGCTAGGTGCAAAGGCGCAACTTAGTTGGGGCGGGCGGGGGCGGCCAACCCCCGAATTTTCGCGCAGAAGTGCCGATTATATAGTATTCGTATAGAAAATTTTGGAAATATAGGGTTTCGACCTCCCGAAACTAGTGACTTCCGACCCCAGAACCTTCGGGTCAAGCTTCGCCATTGGCTAAGTGTTATGTGCCTTATGTCCAAGGCTTGATACAAAACCACTATCGAGCCGATGGTCTCACTGAAAGCAGCCTCTCTATTCTCACGGGATAGAGGTAAGACTGTCTACATCTTACCGTCTTCAGACCTTACCTTAGCTTTACTATTTGTGAGATTAACTAAGTATGATGATATATCGGGTACTATCGAAGAGCCACATTAGTGGTCGAAGGGGCGGCTCTTTCATATAACAAGAAATTAAAAGCTCTTCCAAATTGAGGAGATACATATGTACTGTGTCGCGACATTAGTGGTCGAAATTGCAACAATGATATTTAGAATTTGTAGCTAGCATTGAAGGAGGAAGGGGCGGCTCTTTCATATAACAAGAAATTAAAAGCTCTTCCAAGTTGAGGAGATACAGATGTAATGTGTCCTTGTGATCGACCGGTGTACTGCCTACTATTGAAGAGCGACTGTTGTACTATTTTACAATTGAAGAGCGACATTAGTAGTCGATTCCCAACCATATTTAGATTTCATATATAGCTCGCATTGAAGGTGGAAAGGGCGGCTTTAGGTTAAAATTAGAAGTTTCTTTAATAGTACATGCAATACATTCTTTTAATAAGTTACATGCAATACATTTTCTGTAAAAAAAATGAAAAATAATATATTATTAACTTTGTTATGCAAAACCAAATGTAAAAGTTGATGAGGATCATGTGGATGATAGAAGGATATATATGTGATGATGTGAGATGAATTTTTTTTGTTATTATTTTCTTTTAACTGAGAGGGAAGCTTAAAAAAAAACATTTTCTAGTTGGAAGTTAGAAAGCAAGAGTACACCACTAAATCTCTTATCTAACTATCTAATACAAATATTCCATCTTTAAACCAATTCTCTATTGAAATATTCTCTGCCTTTGCCCTATTTTCATCCGTACTCCTTAATTTCCTCTATTATCCTTAAATTGCCTCATTTTTCTTCTTCGGTAACCTTAGCTCGCCTACTCAAGTGATCGAGAATTTCTTTGACGGTATCACACGTTGCTATATCCACACACTTTATCCAAACTCAAATCATCTACCACAAGGTTCTCGGAGATAGACAAGACACCAACACGTGATCCACTATTTCTTGCATATAGGCGCAACCTAGATAATTAGTGTTTCTGACTTGTCCCCCTCTTTTGACCAGCTCCACCCGTATTGGGATTCTGCCTGATACACTCCTCCGGACTAAAGTGTTGTTGACCTTTGGTATCACCTGGTGCGCCATTTCATCACAAAGTTTCCAGATTTTTGATCCGCGTATGGAAATAGTTCCTTTCTTGCCAATTTGACCGAAAAATATGTACTTGTATCCGAGACAACACCCCAAGAACCGTTGCCCTCCTTTAAATTGGTGTTCCTAAGTAAATCAAGAAAGTGAATAAACCGTAACCGGGCTTTGACACATGTCGGATGAGACCTCCATCCCCAATCCCATATAACAACCTTGCCCGATCTATTATAATTCTCCATAACTGTTATCCCTTTGTTAGCTAATGAGATAATAATATATCTAATTTAAAACCCTAATCGCTCCGAATATGTCGGGCGACCAAAGGCGGCCGGATACGGATGAATGGGAACAATCTCGACGACGTAAAGGAAGAAGGAACGATCAACATGGTGAAGGTACTAACAAGGTAATATCAAAATTCTTTGTGTCGAATCTCCCTCCGAAGTGTTCATCAAACGATCTTAAGGAGGTGTTGGGTGGTTACGGTAGATATGAAGGGTCGTATATCGCTAGGAAGGTAGATAAATGGGGTAAAAGGTTTTCTTTCGTTTTGTTCTCTGATGTGAAAGATGTTAAGCGGTTGGAGGAGGAGTTATCGGATGTTTGGATTGGTTCTTATAAACTGTTTATCACTATTGCACGGTTTGTTGACGGTGAGAAGATATCTAAACCGGCTACTGAACCCGTTCGGAAGACGATAGCAACACAACAAAAATCTCATGCAAATCGTAGTCCTGGGGTGGCATACGAAGGGGGTGATCATTGGAATGGATCTAACAGTCGGTTGTTTGCGGATTCGCTATTGAATAGGAACAAAGTGGATGTCATCAAAGTTGACGATGTAGTGGAGCGGTTTTCTCATTGGCAGGGGTTTGCCCTCGTGGGGAGGGTGGTGGACTTTAACACTTTGGTTGCCTTGAAACAGTTGATTCATAAGTCTGGATGTTTTTCATTGGACATTAAGTATTTGGGAGGGCTATCAGTAGTCTTGGTTTTCCATGATACTGATGAAGCGGCGAGGTTCCATGATGATAATTCTAGGTGGTCCGTTTGGTTTACGTCCTTAGTTACTTGGGATGGTGCTGTTAACATGGAGATGGAACGTATCGCATGGATTCAAGTGCATGGGGTACCGGCTCAATTGGCCTTAGACGAAGTGTTCGACTCGATTGGATGTAGGTATGGTAAGATGGTCCATTCGGCAAGCATGTCGGGTGATGGCAATAATTTTTCGTATGCTCTCATCGGTGTGTTAACTAAAGTGCGTAAACGGATTGTGGATCGGGTGGACATTAGTTGGAGGGGTAATTTGTTTAATGTATGGATAGAAGAAGACGTCGGGGAATGGATTCCTGATTGTGTAGCGGAGGATGAGGAGGAAGTGGCTTTGGAGAATTGTGTGGAGGAAAAGGGTGATGATCAAATGCAATAAGTTGAAAACGAATTTGCTTTCTGTGAAGAGGGTGAGGTTCGTAGGGATGAAGGGTTGGGGGATGTTGATGTCGATGGGGTTGGGTTTAACCAAGACATTTCCACTGGGGTTGGTGATGTCGGTGGTGCGGATGTCGACTCCGGGGTGCAAAAGGTTAATTCCAACGGTAGGAAGAAGTTTCGTCGTAAATCGCTTTTCAAACATAGAAGCGGGGGTAGTGGTTCTCTCGAACGTCCTAAGAAGAGGCCTAGGGAGAATAACGACATGTTCGGCTTGGAAAAATTGATTGGTATTCTTTCTGACGCTACAGAGTCGGGTGGTAATGATGAACCGGTTGGTAGCGAGTGTTTTCTGACCCCAGATCTTAATCAAAGAGCTAATGCCGGATATGTGGAGATTGGTTCTAGTGAAGCGGCTAAAGCCGTGGGGAATAATGGTGAGGTGATTAATATGCAGCTCATTGATTTAGAAGCCACAGACACGGTGGAACTGAGCAAAGCCTTGGGGGTAGAAAACTTGGGTTATTTTGTTCCGAAGGTCAAAGAAGTATTGCGTTCCGAAGGGTATCAAGACGATGATCAATGAATGTTAATTCGTTGAACATCCGCGGTATAGGGAATCATGGTAAAGCGGATTGGGTCCGTCGTCTTCAAACTCATCATGAGGTTAGTTTTTTATTGTTGCAGGAAACACAGTACAGTTTTTTGGATACAGTTAACCTAGGGCGGTTTTGGGGGGTTGGGGATTTTTCCTTCGATTGGGTGGCTTCTACGGGTAGATCGGGAGGCTTGTTGTCTGTTTGGGATCCTCAGGTGTTTGTATGGATAGGGTGGTAAAAAATGTTATTGGCTTCTTGTTTCCGGGATCATTAAAGGGAGTGGGTGTCCGTGTCATGTGCTCAATGTGTATGCTCCACAGAATATAGTTGCTAAGCGCAATTTGTGGTCAGAGATTTTAGGGTTGGTTGGTGAGGGGGATGGTAAGTGGTTTGTGGATGGGGATTTTAATTCGGTGTGTAGCGAGGAGGATAGGCGGAACTCTATTTTTAACGTGGCTGAGGCTAATAAGTTTAATGATTTTATTGATACGGCTAATTTTCATGAGTTCTCCTTGAAAGGGAGACGTTTTACTTTTGTTGCAGGTACAAAATTGAGCCGCATCGATAGGATTTTTGTGAGTTGGGATGTTTTTATGGAATGGCCGTGCGCAGAATATGTTGCTTTAGAAAGATATAAGTCCGATCATAGTCATCTTTTGTTGAAGACGGGTTCGAGAAATTTCGGACCTAAACCTTTTAGTATCTATAATTCGTGGCTTGGTCGGAGTGATTTTAGCAGGCTTGTTAAAAGTACCTTAGAAGACGCTTCATTTGTTGGTAACCCGGATGCGATTCTTTTGAAGAAACTTAAGTTGTTACGTAATAATATTTCCAATTGGGTGGCCGAGGTCAAAGCGAATGAAACAGAGGAGAGGCGTTTATTGGTTTATGAGCTCAGTGTGTTAGATCAAGCCTTGGAAAGTCGATCTATAGCAGGAGGTTTTGGACCATGACTGAGATAAAACGACGATTGGGGGAATTAGATGATTTTAGTTATCGTGACTTGAAACAGAAGGCGCGGTGTAATTGGGCTTCTTATGGGGATGATAATTCGAGGTACTTTCACGGGTTCATTAATAAATGTAAGGCGTCTAATCATTTCCCTGGTTTGGAGGTTAATGGGAGGTGGGAAACGAATCCGGTTATCATTAAAAGGGAGGTTTTGGGTTTTTTTCCGGAGAAGTTTAGAGATTCAATGTGTAACCGGCCGAAGCTTGTGTGTTATGGGTTATCTACTTTGACCGTGTAGGATGCTGAAAGCATGATCGCAGATTTCTCGGTGTAGGAAATTAATCATGCGGTTTATGACTGTGGCGCGGACAAAGCTCCAGGTGCTAATGGATTTAATTTTAGATTCATTAGGCATTTCTGGGATTTGTTCGAGGCTGATTTTGTTGGTATAATGGGACATTTTCATGAGACGAGGCGGTTTAGTTCGGGGGTTGGGTCGTCATTTATCACTTTGATCCCTAAAGTTAGTGCTCCTTCGAGCTTGGGGGATTTTAGGCCGATCAGTCTTATAGGGTGTATCATCAAAGGGGTGTCCAAGGTTTTGGCGAACCGTCTGAAGTCGGTTTTGGGCACTTTAGTGTCTGAGCACCAGTCGACTTTCTTATCCGGTAGATATATTCTTGATGGTCCTTTGATGACTAACGAGATTATTGCTTGGGCAAAGAAGAGAGACATGAGTTCAAGATCGATTTTGATAAGGCATATGACAACGTCAATTGGGAGTTTCTTTTGTCGGTCATGGCTCAGATGGGTTTTAGTGATGTTTGGTGCGATTGGATTCGTGGTATCTTGGTTTCTTCCAGAGCCGCGGTTCTAGTGAATGGGTCTCCTACTTTTGAATTCGGGTGTCAAAAAGGCATTCGACAGGGAGATCCACTTTCACCATTTTTGTTTATTATTCTGATGGAGGCCTTATCAGGTATGTTGAATCAGGCATGTGCTATAGGTGCTTTTCATGGGGTTCAACTTCCTAACGACGGTCCGGCTATGTCTCATCTGCTCTACGCGGATGATGCTATGATTATGGGGGAGTGGTCGGCGTGGTGGTGTCGGTGGCAGGTGGTGGGTGGTGGTGCAGCAGGTAAGTTGGGGGAGAGAGATGAGAGAAAGAAATGGGTATGTGTGTATATATAAGTTTTTTATAAATGGGTGAAAAGACAATATTACCCTCCACTTAACGATAAAAATTAACTGGGTTAAGCTCAAAGGACAAACCGTGCAAGATTCTGAAACGTAAAGTACAAAACCAATCAATTTTAAAGTTAAAGGACATCCATTGAAATTTGGTATAAACCTAAAGGACAAAACTTGTAATTCAGTCAATATTAAATAATAACTAGAAATATTAATAATAAACTATAATAATAATAATTAAAAGAAAAATATATAAAAAGAATGCAAGCCCAAAACCGAATGAAGCCCACAAGAGAGGAGGTGTGTAAAGGCTTACACAATTCTCATGTGTCACGCCAAAAAGGGCCCAATCTATACATATAATATTTAGGAGCAATTGTGGACACTTGTCATTCATTTAGGCCCCTAACAATTAATGCTCATCCATCATGGCACAATGTGAGAATTAATAAAATTTTCTTTTTTTTAAAAAGCAAAAGTCATTAATTAAAAAAATTAAATTAGGTAATTTATTATGATAATTATTTTGGTCAAAATCTGTCAAGCATATGAGGCTTCTCATTCACGCCATCCACATTCAAATTCAAACCCTAATTTCTCATTCAACAATTCGTGAATCTCTTTTGCTAGAGCCTCCAACCTAATCGAACATCAGGTAATATCTTTTCTATTACGTCGCATGTTTTATGCTATCATCTTCTATCGATTATAAGATTTTGGATTTATGGAATCAAAACCCTAAATCAAACCTGTATCATTACGTTTCAGATTCACATTTTTTCGATTTTAAAGATATGTTTATGTGCGTATGTGGATATCCTCCATCAGGTCTCTTCCTAATAATCTTCAACCGTATTATCCATCAGGTAATGGAAATCGCTGTGAGCAGAACCCCATCCCGCTGTCACTGTGAGCAGAAGCCCTAATTTTTCAGGTTAGGAGGGGAAGAGGAATTGAACAGAGTGATACTCGATGTTTTTGAGTTTCAAAATCGGCTTTTCAAGTTGTCTTCTTGAACGGATGAGGTGAGTACCAAATCTTTACGTTTGTTTGTTTTTGTGTGACAATGTTCGTGGTGTGGTTTAGCAGTGGCCGCATGGTTTCTGGGGGAAGTACATTGTTGGTGGTTGTTGTGCATCCGGTTAGGTTTTCAACCAACATTGGTGGTATCAAAGAAAGAAGACAATGATGGATAGGGTTTCACAGCGATGCAATGTTTCAGGTAAGGTTTTTTAATTAAATGATCCTAGAGTACAAATATGATCTTGAGTTACGCGTTTTGAGTTACGTCTAAGTCAATTGCTTTAACTTTGTTTTTTACCAGTTACCGCATCAAAAAAGCCTAGATTTGCGCCTGATGAGTTTAAGCTAGCGTTTTTTGATCAATGCTCTTGCTACTTGAGGTAATTATGTAGACACTTGAGTAGTTATGAAAGATCAAAGATGCAAAAAAGAAAAAACAAAAAACAAAAGCTACTGAAACTTATCTTAAGTCTATTATGGAAGAAGAAAAAACAAAAAAAAGAAGGCAAATAATGCAAATCTGCTTGACTGATCGAAGTTCAGCGGATCATTCAGCCAAGTTACTATGGTATATTTTAATGTTTTCAGCGGCTTGGCTGAGTCGGGTTGGCGTTAAAATTATTTTCGCTTACAGCTTTGCGTTTTTGTGTTGTTAATTGTTAAAATTATTTTCGCTTACAGTTTCTTCTGTGGTAGGTTGTAGATATCCCTGAGGTGATACTTAAAGTCAAACAAGAAGTTGAAACTGAGTTTATTGGTGAGTCACAAAACTGGACCAAATCTGAAGGAATAGTAAGTACCCTATTTTTTATTATCTATACTTTTGTATGTCGGTTTTTTCATAGTTTATTTTCATATATGATGATATGTTTAATTGCAAGTGCGAACTCAGCCTCAGGCACGCTACTCTGAGCCTGATAACCGAGACTAGCGGGGAAGACCTCCACCATCAGTGGAGGAGCTGTCTTGGGATGCTGGCCGAGAAAACCGGTAGTTTGGTCGTTTTGACAACTGACAAGAATTTGGCAGAACCCAAGCCTCCCCTAACCAAGGGGTCAGTTCTTCAACGGTTTCATTGTATTTTACAAGCTTTTCTTTTAATTATTGCACATGGATTCATGATTGACTGACACTAAATTTGCTCAAATCTTTCACTCTTTGTTGATAATTAGGATCCGTCTGATGGTGATCATTAGATTGTAAACCAATCTGGGAAAAGGAGGATCAAGGTCAACATGTTTTTATGCAAGTGTGAAAATATTTATTTGTTTACAGTTACAGTTGTTTGCTATACTTTAGTCAAAAAGTCATCCATTCTCCTTCGAAAACTGATGCACCTGCCACCTGCAGTGTAGACAAATTTAATAACTTGTATGTTTAATATGGTCTTTTAACTTGCTCCGTAGTGCTTACCTGTTACCATCGATGTGGGGACGAGCAATCAAAAGCTTCTGGATGATGAGTTCTATATTGGTCTTAGACAAAAGAGGGCCACCGGAAAGGTACATTGTGACTGTTCAACTAAGTTAGGATCATTAAAGTTTTATTGTTAGTTTGTTACCTTCATCATCTCTTTTCTTTGATAAAGGGGTAAGCTTTAACATCTATTGTTTCTGCACGAATTTAGGAACTTGTGGCAACATGTTTGGAGGCGACAATCTTTAAGTAGTCCAATGAAACATTTCGTCAATTTCTTAAAAAAAAAGGTGTGCCAATTTCACAAATTGTCTTTATGAATGTGTATATGTTGTACGTTTTGCTGATTCAGTTACAACCAGAGGCATTTCGCCAATTTCTTAAAGAAAAGGTGTTAGCAGAAAATGAGGAGACTATTTAACCAATAGTATATTAACCGAATGATTCAGGTTTTGTTTTACATCAGTGATCGAGTTTGTCGATTAGTAGAGTGTTTAACTGTTTATTCAATAATTAATATAAACTAAGTTGTGAGACGTCCTGATTCTCATAGCAGTCGTGGACTGTGGTGTTTATAGGAACTGGAATGCAAATGGAGAGCTCAGAGTCGCTAAAATTTCGGCGAATTGTTGAGAGTGTCTGCTGGTCAGGTATTTGATGTGTTATTTAGGTTGGATGTAACACACTAATAGTTTGTTAAATAAAAAAGTAGATTCAAAAGGTGTTTACGCTTGCTTTATTAGACCCGGCCCTTTGAACATTAGTCTAAATCAGTGTCGAATAAACAGGTCGTCTAGATGATAGTGGGGCTGCAACAGTGATAGCTATAATGCATTTGGCAGTACCGAACAATTTCCAGAGGGCAGAACTCGATACTACACGATCTCAATGCACTTCTTGGTCCTAAAACAGGCGATTAATGTTTACTGCTGCAGTTACTGCTGCTGGTGGAAACTCAAGGTATTTTTAAATTTTCTTTTTTATTTACCTGTTGTTTTGTTAGTTCAAACATACTGCTACATAATTATCAACTGTGAGGTGTAAGGTTATTATGAATTGTGTTCTCTGAAACAATCTTGAAACTGCATATGAATTGGAATTGTACACGTTATAGTTGTGACAGTTTTTTACTGACTGTGCGGACTGTTCCTTGAAGACTGCAATCTTTGGCTTGGCACACAGTTTAAGAAATTAGTAGTGGAGGTAGTATGAATTCAGGAATTAGTAGTGGAAGTGTTAAAATAGGTAGCTTAGGCAGGTTGGGTATTGGTTCTAGTCTAAATAGGACACTATTAATTTGGGTTTGCATGTGTCGGGGGGTCGGGTGTCATATTTTTCTCAAATGCTAAATGATTATTAAATATCATTAAAATTCAATTAAACCATTTCTTAAATGGTAGTCAACTAGATTCTTATATAGGCGATACATCAAACTACAAAGATCTTTATTAATGGTAGCTGGGTAGGGATCTATCATAACCCTGAGCTCTTGGTGAGGACCCTAATTGGTTGTTATCTTAGCATGGTTGATCAAGGGTGTTAAAATAATGGAATTATTAATTGATATTACAGGTTGATGTAAACAACGAAGTTGGAAGGAAGGACCAATCAGAACTAAAGTGTACTTTGAGTTTGAAAGGAAGGACTGGAGTGCTTGAATAAGAGAGTTCGAATATTTTGAATCGGTTGATGATTTAAACAGCTGCAGCAAAAGCTATTTGAAAACAGAAAACAACACCCTGGATGTCATTAACAGATTAGAAGCAGCAATACATGAATAAAATATTTCTACTATATTTTTTATACGTTTTACCGCTCAAAATAATTGTAAGTTGGTGAACCGCGTGTCAACGCGGGCAAAAGTCTAGAGTTAATATTGTATACTTTAATACAATATTTATACTGTATTTTTCTTATACCTTATAATTCTTCAACTAGAAGCACGTTGGTGAACCGCGTGTAAAACCAAAAATGTGGTGTATAAAGAAATATTTAGTGATATTTGAATAGAATGTGTATTGGTTTCTTTTAAATCTTAATAAAATATTTCTGCTACATTTTTTTATATGTTTTACCACTCAAAATAATTGTACGTTGGTGAGCCGCGTGTAACGCGGGCAAAGATCTAGTTGAATATAAAAAGTCACCCTATTTCGTAAAAGTCTCGAACCAGAAGCATATTTCGGACGAGAGCATTATAGAAAATAGAAAGCCTCGAACCAGAAGCATATTTTCGACATTTATTACTGTTTTGTTTTGTGACATATTCCCTTTAATCGATAACTTTCTTTCTTTTCTTGTTTTTTTCATAAGACGGTGGACATACTATTTTTGTACTGATTTAACTTCAATACCCAAAAAATAGGTAAGAGGGCCCATGTCTAGACGCCAAGCCTAAAGTCTTAAAAATATACGAAATGGTCTTTGGTTCAAATAAAAAGTCTTAAAAATATACGGATGCGTCTATAGTTGGCAAGAGTCTTAATAATGTATGGAAAGGTCTTTAGTTCAAATGTCCGGTCCAACCGGCCAAACAAACCGACAAAGAAATAAAAAAAATCCAATAAGATGCGAAAATGTCCAGTTCAACCCCCTTTAACCCGGTTTGACAGTTGTTCGTCAACCCACCTCAGCTCGCATGACTGGTTCAACCCCATCAGGGCCGGCCCTGAGCATGGGTCGGGTGGTCACCGGCTCAGGGCCCGACCCACAAACGGGCCCGAACTCTTTTTAAAAATATAAAAATATATATTAAATTCTATATTTAGGATATATATTTGTGTTTTATATATAAAAGCCTTGTTAGTGGAGTTGGAAAAACCATGCAAATTTAATGTAGAGGTCTCAAGTTCAAGCCTTGGCTCTAGCACTATATTTACTTTTTTTTTTTTTTTAAATTCATTCCTCTTTACAAAATTTTGGGCCCAAATTTTTTTTCGCCCGAGGCCCAAATTTTTTTTAGCATTCTCGGAGACGGCCCTGAACCCCATGTCCGGGTCTGAAAACATTACTTTTTATATTCATAAAAGTTGAAAACTGTCACTTTTTATATTCATAACTTGTTGATTTTTCTAGTATTATCAACAAATAAAATAAAACTAAAAATTTTAAATGTTAATGGTGAGCCTGTGGGCACATATCTCAGCAGTTTATTCGTAGCTATACACACATCAAAACGATCAAAAATTAATAGTATCATCTTACACCGCCTCGATAACATATTAACATATATACACTAATAATACACCTGTCCTACAAGTGCCCATTTGTCGCACCTCACATGATTGAATATCCTTATTATATCCTAGCTAGCATGCGTTCTTCGGCCAACCTACATACAATCTCCTTCACTATCAAAGGCAGCTATGAATTCTCAATATATCAACTATGACCCGACTCTTCTTATCTTATTGTCTTCATGTCGCTTTTTTTCAATCATCAATATATATATCAAATCCTTTTCTTTTCAACATATTAAAAAGTCAAACCTTCTCCCCCACTTTGTTAACTTTTTTCAAACCTTAAACCACCCTCACAGACAGTCTCTCTTATATTTATTAATCTACAAAAGATTAGCTTCAGGCCATTGCTCCTTCTAGGTAAGTTCAAACAAATCCCTCCTTTGTTATTATCTTTTTTTTTTGTTATTATTTATTTATTTATATGGTTCTTGTTGTTTGAATAAATAAAATTCTGATATATAAACAACATAAATTCTTATTGTTCTTAGTATCTTTCTGCAGTACAAGAATCTTAAGCTGTTATGGTACAACCAAAATAAATTATTATTATTTTTTTTGTTGGGTGATCATGCTATACAAATATCCTGAAACTATACACCATGTGATGCCGCCCTTATGATATTATTATACAGGTCATATATGCTATATAACCATGAAAATTGGTCACATGGGATCATGTGCCTTTGTCAATGTAGTCATTTATGTATCAGTCAAACATATCACACGTCAGTAGTGTCTGCATAGTGTGTTAGTGGTGTACTAGTGTTACAACAGACGCTGCCTTTGTGTTTCTTTTTGTAGAGTAATTGAAGTCAAAGGTTAATGATGTCTGCTAGTACACAAGGTGTGGTGTTCTTATTCGCTATCGCGTTATTGGCAACATGTGCTCAAAAGTCTGAAGCTCGTGTAAAACATGAAAACGGGGTGAAATCTATGGTGTATTTATCGCCTAAGATAACGCTACATCCGGGTTTAGTTTCAAACAAAACCTACTATGATATCGAGTTCCCAAAAGGTCATATTGCGGTTAAAAGTTTCAATGCTGAAGTTGTTGACGAAGCAGGGAACCCTGTTTCTCTTCAAGAAACTTATGTCCACCATTGGGTTGCAGTAAGATATTACCAACGTAAGGGCGTTGAAAATGATCGAATTATTGCTGGGAATGCTGGACTATGCGATCATGGACGTTCTCAATTCTTTGGTATGGGGTCTGAAACACGAAAAACATTGACGTATGTTCCTGATCCATATGGGATTGAAGTAGGTAATCCGGTTGAAGTTCCAAAGGGATATGAAGAGAAATGGATGTTTGATATCCACGCTCGACACTCGGGGTGTAGTAGATGCAATTGGATGTAATGAGTGCAGATGTAACTTGTTTAATGTGACTGAGGATAAAGATGGTCTGCCTTTGAGACCAAATTATGTGGGTGGGTTGTACTGCTGCTATGATGGAACACAATGCAAAGTGAAAAATGGGTTACAAAGTGTCGAAAGAAACGTTTACTTTAAGTACACGGTTAAGTGGGTTGATTGGAGCGACTCCATTGTTCCTGTTAAAGTCTTCATATTAGATGTTACTGATACTTGGCAGAACACAGGAATCCATAATTGTCTTGTAAGTTAGCGAAACACGACTCCTTTTTTTTAGTAGTAAAATTTTGAATGTTTTTGTTAAGTTAAATAAAACTGAACTTTTAAATGTTATAGTTCGAGTACGAGGTTGAAAAATCCGCCACTAATAACTACACCAACATCAGAAGGTCAAGAATGAGGTTCCCGACTGCCGGTGATGTCATTTATGGTTTTGCACAACAGTACTTTGGCGGAATAGGTTCGGCTCTTTATGGAGAGGTAAACATGTTTAATTAATGAACTTTATATTATAAGGCTCCGGTTATTCACACAATCCTCCATTTTATCTGCACAACACTATACGGCCCGTATAGGCCTATATGGTCCGTAGAAGGATGTATATGAGCCGTAAATGCCTATATAGGCCGTATATGTTTCCCAATCATTGGCAATGATTGCCCAATGATTGGTTGGGTACATATGGGCCGTATTTATTGCACTGACACCCTATACAGCCTGTATAGGCCTCCACAGCCCATATAGGTTTGTGCAAACTTGAAAAGTGTTGTTGTGCGAATAACATGCCCCATTTTATAAATGTATGTCTAAAAGTGTGCATTTTAAAGTAAAAGTTATGATTTTTTATTCAGGATGGACGCGTTATTTGCTCGTCTACGCCTATATATGGGAAAGGAAAAAATATAGGAGACGAAGCTGGTTACATTGTAGGAATGTCCACTTGTTATCCTAAACCAGGTTCTGTGAAGATAGCTAAAGGCGAATCTATAACTATGGAGTCTAATTACAGTAGTAAAAAGAGGCATACCGGAGTTTTGGGGCTCTTCTATATTCTTGTTGCAGAGTCGTCATAGAAACTGATTGGTCCGCCTCATGTAAGATTTCCGCCTTTATTCATTTGCCATATTGTCAAGAGCCTGATTCGGTTTCATTGCATACTTGAAAATGGCGATGACTTGCGTTTCTTGTTTTAAGTCAAGTGTTTTATTATATTTATATGTTGGATGTCTAAAGCACTCTTCTAGATAACTTAGTACAGTTTGACTTTGTGGTCAAACTTATTGCAGTTTGAATTCTAAATAGCACTACAAATGTAACACCAGCATTCTCGGAGTATACTATATCTGCAGCGCATAAAAATGTCTGGTTGATTGGTTTGGTAGTCTGGTATTTGCTGTAATTTTTGTTGATTTGGTATGCAGATTCAGGGAGAGTCAGACGTACCGAATTACCGATCTTCTTATGGGGTGTTGCTGTTTAGGTTTCTCATCAAAGAAGAAAGCAAAATAATGTTTGGTTGTATACGCACATGTATTCACGTATATTACATAGTATGATGTGTAACAACCGGCAAAAATAAGGTAATTCCGTACAATTAATTAATATATGATTAACGTAATTAAATGCAATTATGTGTGATTTAATTATCAAGGCCTTAGGGGATAGCAATTTCCAAATAGTGCATAGGAATGCATACGTTTAATGGTAAAGCATGATTGGATCATGTGCGAATAAGCTATCCGGTATGGACGTTGGCAATTACCCGGTAATAATTAAATAAACGAAACGGATCCCGGACACCCAGGATGTAAAATAAAGGGTATTTTCATAAGATATAATGAGTTTTGGAACTCCAAAACCATAAATGAAAACGTCTTGTACAAATCTCCCGGTAACGAATAAAATGCGCGTATCGCACCCGATACGCGTATAACTCATAATTTCACCCGGTAAAGGCCTAAATAACCAATCAACGCTTAAAATAGACTATATTTAAGGGTTATTAAAGGTATATTTAATGTCCGGATAACGCGTGATTAAAACCCGAAAAATACCCGAACGACACCCGAACGACGGGGGATTAAACTTAACAAACAATGGGTATTTATTTGAAGTTGTGGACCCCACTTAAATCACATGGGGGCCGGCCTAAGAGGCCACAATTATGCACATGTGTGTGTGGTAATAATAATCTAAGATCTTAACATAAAGCATGCACACATATAAAGCCAAAACATGTAAGAAAAGGTGTGAGTGAAACATTAGTACAAAAAGCAACTTATCCTTGTCCCCCCTTGAAGAAAATTTCGGCCAAGGGCCAAGATAATCCAAGACACACCTCTAAACCATCATGACACTAGAAGATGCATGCCTTGTTAAGTCTTGTATGTAGGATAATGATGCCTTATAAAGATTAACTAAGATTTGCAAGAAACCACCTACCTATACATACATACATACGGCTCATTACACACACACACATATCATCTTTGCAAAAATCTCCCAAGTACACATATGATCTTCCATAAGATCTCTTGAATCTTTGGCATCATTACATGTGATAATTATATAAATAACACATGTTAGAAGATTGAATAACAAAGCAAAACAAATCCTCCTTCCTTCCTTCCTTTGGCCGTAGGTTTCCATCCTTCCCCATACACATTTCTTTCAAGTTTCTACATCTCCAAAATACTTAAAATCATCCATCATCCAAACCCCTTTTGTGTGTTTCAAGAGCTTGGAGCTAAAACACTTGGAAGAACACACTAAACCCCTCTCAAATCCAAGGTTTTTGTCTTCCCTAGCCTTGTGCTAGTAGTAAGCATTCTTAATCTTGTTTTTGATTGTTATTATTCATGTATGTGTTCCTAGTAGCAAGTTGTACATGAAGGGTTTAAAAATGGTTTTGAACATAATCTTTAATAGGTTTTCATGTGTAAAATGGAAGATTAAAGATATGAAAATAAACCATGGATTTGTTGATGATGATGTATTAGTCTTGAAAATATATAAAGTTTACATGTAAGACTAAGTAGGATGATGTTTTGGTTAAGATTTTTGAAATGGACTTGAATATGTTAAAAGTAACTTTAATTCATCTTATTATGATCATTTAAGTTATAATATGTGGTAAAACATGTTAGAAGTTCATAAATGAATAAGATGGAAAAATTAAAGTTAACTCACTTGGATGAATGATATTTTGATTAAATGGACAAATACATAAAACACACACATAATTAGTCTTCCATATGGAATATAAGACTAACATAAGTGTTTTGATACAAAAATAACTTACCAATAAAAAGTTGAATCTTCAAAGTTTACTAGTTTGAGTGAAAAATGTTAACTTTGGAAGTTAGAATGGAAAAATGCAACTTTTGGAAGTTAAGGGACTAATATTGTAACTTTGAAAGTTAAGGGACTAAAATGGATATTTTAGAAACTATTAGTCCAAAAATACAAGTATGGAAAGTTTGGTGTCAAAAATGCAAGTAACAAAGTCTAAGGATGATTTTTGTAAATACTAGTAAAAATACTTGGGTATTTTGTATAAAAGTGTATTTTTGAAAGTTATAAAAATATGAAGGGTTTTAACATAAGGATTTTTATAAAATAGAGATTTTATAAAAATATTAAACAAACTTGGGAAACTTATACAAAAATGAATACTTTTATATAAATGGGAATATAAAAGTGTTGGAAACATTTTTGTAGTTAAGTTAACAAGTTGGGTTAAAAATACATAAGTATTTTAAACCATCCAAGTAACATGTGAAAATAGGAAGAAATATGGATGATATTTCTATAAAATACATGTTGGGAAAAACTTGGAAAAATTAACTAATCAAGTTAAGATATCGAACTAAGACGCGTTAACGAACCGTACACGGACAAACATGAGAAAAATGCCATTGCGGCAAGATAAGAAAAATATATATATTTTAAGAAGTAAAATATATATACATTATGGGTGAAAACAAATAAACACTTTCCTAAGTGTTGGAGGAATTAATTCGTGGGAGAAAACACATGACATGAACAAATAAGACGTTAAAAACAAACGTATATACTTAACGAGAAAAACTACACATTTATATATATGTACGCTCGTCTCGGCAAAATTCTAGTATATCTACTTAATGGGAAAGTAGATATGCGGGAAGGAAAGCCGCGACGAGAAGACAAGGATATATATATGTGTATGTCGTACCAACGAAATCCTAGTATATTTATTTGAATGGGAAAATAAATATACGGTGTGGAGAGTTGAATCGGACGTTAAGAATATACGATCGAACGGCAAGATCTTACCATATTTGTTTAAATGGGAAAACGAATGTGTGGCAAAGTGAGTCGGGTCGAGGATTGAAATATATATTATATCGAGCGATGCGATCTTAAGTATAATTATTTAAATGGGAAAATAATTATATGTTAAGTGAAGTCGAGTCGATGATAATAAGACACAAGTTACGGAAATATTAACAAGAGTAATATATAACTTGTAACACAAAGGGTAATGTAACGCCAACAAAACCTAGGATACGCGCTTAATTAAACGGGATTTGGAACAACTTGTGGTCGGGAGTTGGGTGTACAACTTGCCAAGGCACATGCACTATAGGAATAGTGACTTATACGTCTAGGACGTTTGTAGGTGCGAGACCACCCACTTGCTATCCACCCTATTGAGCCAGACGCAGTTTCAGGTGAGTTTCACGGCTCCATTTTAAACTATTTTTACGTTTTCGGGGGAAAGATATGTTAGGGAAATGTTTGACGGGTTTATTACTTGAGGTGTGACCGCCACTCGGGGTTGAGTCCTCGCCTCTATAATCATTTATTCGGAAATGGAAACCGGAGGAATATTCGAATAGTACTATTGGTGCCTGACAAGGCCCACCCCTAATCGATAGCGTCGATTATGCATTAGGTTATGCCTGGGGTGCAAATATTCTGAACTTAAGTCGTGGGAAACCGAGTAACGACTTGGAGCGGGGCATTTTATTTATATACGTCTTGGTTTGATTATAGTCTCAAGTAGATTTATGGGAATTTGCAACTCCTATATATTGTCATAACATGGTATTCCCAAGTATTCAAGTTTTAGAAACTGAAAACCTGTGAACTCACCAATATATTTATATTGACGAAACTTTTTAAACATATCTTTCAGGTAACTAGATGATGAAGGATCAGGCGAGCGGGGTCGGAGAATCTCCAATGCGACGTCGAACTTTTGTGGGGTTTCACTTTTATTTCCCAAGGCATTTGGGATATATATGAGAAACCTCTATGTTTATTTCAAAAACACTTAACTTTTGTGTAATGTTTGAAAACAGATTTGACGTCATAATAAATGACCCATTTTCTTAAATTACTTGTGTTTAGCAATAACCTTGACTTTATGCTTTTGAACCGTCGCGCCACGTGTTTCCGCCTTTGTCGTGGTGTGACAGAACGTGGTATCAGAGCCAAGGTTATAGCGAACTAGAGTATTTTCTTTAAAAACTAGACTATAACCGGATTTGGTTCTAAAGATAAAGTTTTCAAAAGAAAATATACATGGTGTTAAATAAAAGTAATTTTCAAGAAGCATTGGGCATGAGGAGACTCCGGCCAAGCCAGCCATGGGTATTGTTATGCTTTAACGTGAAATTAGAAGTTAGGAAGGTTACTATAGAGTACGCCATAACTGTCTAATTTAAATAATTCATATATATTAGTACGGTTCTTTTGCCAGGAATGTCAAACGCAGGAAGTGTCGCGCCGAGCTACGACAGTAGCTTACAGATCATCCCAGCACCACCACCAGAGCCAGCAGAGTTGGTAGTGCTCTCCTCGGGAGATGAGGACGTAGAGATGGGCGTCGCCGCCGACGGAGCAGGCGACGATAGCTCAGATGAGACAGACCCCAGCGAGGACCCCCACTGGGCACCGGCGGTGATTGACGCGCCACTGCCCATTGTACCGGCCGCACCTTTGGCCGTACACCCCGTTCGAGCCATCAGGGACTTCCCTGACGGCTGTGCCGGTCCGTCGCGACCAGTTCCAGCCCAGTCGGATGCGGCAGAGTCTCCATTCGACCGACAGGCTCACGTGGAGCGCGAGCCAGCACCCCTACCCCACATTCACGTACCTGCAGGCATGAGACTCCTGCCTATTCCCCGTGGGAGGAACGGGTGGATATCCGACGACTCCGACGACGAGTCTGTAGGTTCGGTAGGGCACATGTTGGTGCCCGAGATTCAGGCTGATCAGGAGGAGCCAGTGGCTCCAATGCTAGAGGACGCCCCAGCCGACCCCGTTGCCCCACCAGCACCACTCGAGCCCATACCCCAGGAGGAGCCAGTCCCAGCAGCATTTGTACATGAGGGTAGTCCCGCCCGTAGCTCTGAGCTACATAGGGCAGGCATGGAGGCCTTCGCCACTGCGAGCCCTCCCACACCCCCTGTAGTGGTGTCCACTCCAGAGTGGGCCACTGTCTCTGAGCCGTTAGTAGCCCCACTAGCCGAACCTATGCCACCACCCACCATTGCCATGACTTTACCCATCCCCACCATTCCCAGCATGACACCTGCACCATACCCTCTAGGTGCAGGGGACCCTTATATGATGCCACCCTACTTTTCCATCAGGCCACCCGGTTTCACTCCATTACTGCCACACATACCAGTATCAGCCCCCTTTGGGCCCTTCCCATCCACACACCCTGATATACCCGGACCGTCCCACCGTCACAGGATGACACCCCCCTCGGGACCCGCCCGGACCTCAACCATCACTTTAGAGCAGGATTTTCAGACTCTAGTCAACACGGTGCAGCGCACCGTGAATCAGGTTGAGCAGCAGACGAGATTGATGTGGGCGAGGATGATTGACACTCGTGATGCCTTAGCGCATTACGCAGAGGAGCTCTTGCGCATGGATGCGCAGTGCGGGATTACTGGAGATGCACACTGGGCACATCGACAGTTTTTGTACGAGCGCATCACAGAGATCAGCATGACGATTAGCATGTATGCGCCTCAGTATCAGTTTCCTCCGCCACCGCCACAGTAGGATGTATCGGGGATGCACAGAAGACACACCAGCTTATGTACATATTAGCAGCAGTATGGTAGTACAGCACGGGTTATGACACTCGTCTGCATTTTGCCTAGCCGTACGGGTATTACGGCGTATGATATGATGTTTTATTATTTCAAAAGCAATGTATTGTATGAGAAATGTATTCTCCATTTTGTATTATGAACAAGCATTGTACTAATATTATTGAAATTAATGAAAAATCTTATTATTATGGTGAAATATGTTGTTGTCTATGATTATTATTGCTTACTCCATATGTTGTGGTTTGTATATTTGTGTGGTGATGTTGTGTTGATTTCCATTTATATTTCTGTATGATGTGTTGGTATGTTGTGTGATGACATGGTGTTGATTATTGTATTCATGCTTTGGTTTGTTATTTATGCTTTGTATTGTATAAATGTTTGCCAAATTAACCTTTGATAATTATTATTGAAGAAAAATGGCACCTGCCACCCGAAGCAATAGTGGAGCAGACGGACTGCCCACAACACCGGCCGAGCTCGAAACCATGATATCTGAACGCATAGCTCGCGCCATCGCTGAGCATGAAGCCGCACGCTCTGAACACTCCCATGACAGGACAGGGAGCGAGCGACGAGAGACTTCCCCCAGTGGTAAGAGGTTTAAGGATAAATGAAAAAGTGATGGGAGAATATTTCAAAAACTCCTATCCCATAATAACATACTACATTACTATTACAGGGACAGCCTCGGGAGAGCGCGGCTGCACTTTCAAGGCTTTCTTGGACTGCAAGCCAATAAACTTCAGTGGCACTGAGGGTTCCATAGGCCTGGTCAAATGGTTCGAAAAGACCGAGGCAGTTATCCGCATCAGCGGGTGTACCCCTCGACAGTCTGTCATGTATTCCACCAACCTGTTCCTAGATCAGGCGCTAACTTGGTGGAACGGCCAAGTACAGTCTCTGGGAGATGATGTTGCATACTCTCTATCATGGGCGGCACTGAAGGAACTTATGACTGCCGAATACCGCCCGGCAAGCGAAGTTCAGAAATTGGAAACCGAGTTCTGGAACCTCACCATGGTAGGAGCAGACGTTACTGGGTATACGTCTAGATTTCATGATCTCGCTCGACTTGTACCTCGTCTGGTTACACCGGAAAAGAACAAGGTGGAACGTTACTTATTCGGGTTAGCACCACAGATCCGCAGTATGGTCACCTCTTCCAAGCCCGCGACCATGCGCGAGGCGATTGATCTGGCACTAAGCCTCACTGAGGATGCTATCCGCATGGGTACCTTAATCCGCCAAGTTTCAGGGTTAAAAATTTCTGAGGCAAGCAGTGTTGAGGCCAAAAATCAGGGATCAAGTTCAGCTGTTGTGACTAATGATCAGAGTAACAAGCCGAGGTTTGGGAAAAGAAAGAGGGATGAGGGAAAAAGGGACCGAGCATCGGGTAGCTCGAACAAGAAGGGAAAGGGGTATGCCGCCACGGGACGTGGTAACGGTAACAAGCAGGGAAACCAAGGGAGAAACAATGGATTAACTTGTGGGAAGTGCCACCGCACCGGGCACAAGACTGAAGAGTGCCGATCTGGAGCACCAAAGAATGGAGGGGCTAGACCCTGCTTTGCATGCGGGTCATTGGATCATTGGAAGAAAGATTGCCCCAAAGTCAACAATCAGGCCCGCGGCCGGGCATTTGTGATTGGAGCCGGTGACGCACGGCAAGACCCCAATGTGGTCACTGGTACGTTTCCTCTAAATGGTCATTATGCCTCTGTATTATTTGATACCGGTGCTGACTTTAGCTTCGTATCCATTGAGTTTAAAAGACTACTTGGTTTAAAAACTAGCAAACTAGATACACCCTACTCTATAGAACTGGCTAATGGTAAAACTATTGAAACGAGAGAGGTAGCAAAAGATTGTAAGTTAGAACTCTGTGGGCACGAGTTTGGGATTGATCTATTGCCAGTCGTATTGGGAAGTTTTGACATCGTTGTTGGCATGGATTGGTTGTCCGCGCACCGTGCCATTGTGGTTTGCAACGATAAAGTTATTCAAGTTCCCCTCGCAAGCGGAGAAACTCTCTCAATTCAAGGGGAAAGACACGGGACGCCACTAAGGATTATTTCGAGCATGAAGGCTCGTAAGTGTCTGAGAAAAGGGCTTGTCGCATTCTTGGCACACGTAGTAGACAAGAAGGCCGACGAGCGAAAGTTGGAAGACATTCCAGTCGCCAGAGATTTTCCGGATGTATTTCCAGAAGATTTGCCGGGGTTACCGCCACCTCGACAAGTCGAGTTCCGCATCGACCTCGTTCCCGGAGCAGCTCCTGTGGCACGATCGTCATACCGCCTAGCTCCATCAGAAATGCAGGAACTGTCCAGCCAGCTACAAGAATTATTGGACAAAGGTTTTATAAGACCGAGTTTCTCACCTTGGGGAGCTCCCGTCTTATTTGTGAAGAAGAAGGATGGCACATTTCGCATGTGCATCGACTATCGAGAGCTGAACAAGCTAACCATCAAGAATCGCTATCCTCTCCCCAGGATCGACGATTTATTTGATCAGCTCCAGGGTTCCAGCTATTACTCCAAGATCGATTTGAGGTCAGGCTATCACCAGTTGCGTATACAGGAAGAAGATGTACCAAAAACGGCCTTCAGAACCCGGTATGGACACTATGAATTTTTGGTAATGCCGTTCGGCTTGACCAACGCACCAGCGGTTTTCATGGACCTAATGAACCGCGTGTGTAAACCATACCTGGATAAATTCGTCATCGTCTTCATTGACGATATTTTGATCTATTCACGCACGAAAGAAGACCACGAGAATCACCTTCGGTTAATTCTTGAAGTATTACGCAAGGAGAAGCTCTATGCTAAATTCTCGAAATGTGACTTTTGGATTCGGGAAGTTCACTTTTTAGGCCACGTAGTGAACGAGAAGGGCATACACGTCGATCCCGCCAAGATCGAGGCAATTAAAAATTGGGAAGCCCCTCGAACTCCTACCGAAGTACGACAATTTCTAGGCCTTGCGGGTTATTACAGAAGGTTCATCGAGAACTTTTCAAAGATAGCGCAAGCTTTAACCATGTTAACCCAAAAGGATAAGAAATTTGAGTGGACGGAAAAGCAAGAGGCAGCATTCCAATTGTTAAAAGACAAGTTATGTGGCGCTCCGATACTATCACTCCCTGATGGTACGAAAGATTTTGTGGTTTACTGCGATGCCTCGCATCAAGGTTTTGGTTGTGTACTGATGCAGCGAGAAAAAGTAATAGCATATGCTTCCAGGCAACTGAAAATCCATGAGAAGAACTACACTACACACGATTTGGAATTAGGTGCAGTGGTGTTCGCTCTCAAGATATGGAGGCACTATTTGTACGGAACCAAATGCACGATTTTCACCGATCACAAGAGTTTACAACACATCTTTGATCAGAAGGATTTGAATATGCGACAACGGCGATGGGTTGAATTATTAAACGATTACGATTGTGAGATAAAGTACCATCCCGGCAAGGCGAACGTCGTAGCCGACGCCTTGAGTCGCAAGGAACGGGTTAAACCATTGCGTGTTCGAGCTTTGGGATTGACTATCCACACGAATATGACTGAACGAATTCGTGAAGCTCAAGTGAACGCCCTCAAACCCGAGAATGTCAAAGGTGAAAGGTTACGAAAGATGGTTGATTCACTGGAACCAAAAGCGGACCAGACACTGTATTTCATGAATAGAATTTGGGTTCCAGTATATGGTGGATTGCGTGAGCTAGTATTGGCCGAAGCTCACAGTTCTAGATATTCGGTTCACCCTGGTGCAGACAAGATGTTCCACGATTTGAAGGAACTTTATTGGTGGCCGAATTTCAAAAGGGATATAGCAGCCTATGTTGCGCGATGTTTGACTTGCGCGAAGGTCAAGGCTGAGCACCAGAGACCTTCCGGTTTGCTCCAGCAACCGGAAATACCGGAATGGAAATGGGAACGAATCACCATGGATTTCATTACCAAGTTACCCAAGACGACAAGCGGCCATGACATGATCTGGGTAATCGTAGATCGATTGACGAAATCTGCACACTTCCTTCCGATTCGCGAAACGGACAGGTTGGAGAAACTGACCCGTTTGTACATTAAGGAGGTGGTATCTAAACACGGTGTACCTGTTTCTATCATCTCCGATCGAGATAGCCGTTTCACGTCAAGATTTTGGGAAAGTTTGAACGAAGCCCTCGGTACTCGCCTCGACATGAGTACCGCATATCACCCCCAAACGGATGGTCAAAGTGAACGAACCATCCAGACCTTGGAAGATATGTTACGGGCATGCGCGATAGATTTCGGAGGCAATTGGGATACGCACTTGCCATTGGTAGAATTTTCTTATAACAACAGTTATCATACGAGCATTCAAGCCGCACCGTTTGAAGCTCTATATGGACGCAAGTGCCGATCGCCATTATGTTGGGCGGAAGTTGGAGAAAAACAACTCACCGGGCCTGAAATTGTTCAAGAGACCACGGATAAGGTCTTTTTGATAAAGGAACGCCTCAAAGCGGCCCGGGACCGCCAGAAAAGCTATGCTGATATGAGGCGCAAGCCTTTAGAGTTTCAAGTCGGAGACAAGGTCCTACTGAAAGTGTCACCTTGGAAAGGTGTCGCGCGCTTTGGGAAGCGCGGAAAGTTGAACCCACGATATATTGGACCGTTCGAAGTCTTGTCCAGGGTAGGCACGGTGGCATACAAGCTCAAGTTGCCTCAAGAGCTTAGTGAAATACACGACACGTTTCATGTGTCGAATTTGAAAAAGTGCCTATCCGACGAAACTCTCATTATTCCTGCTGAAGAAATCCAGATTGACGACAAGTTACATTTTGTGGAAGAACCAATCGAGGTAACTGATTGGAAGGTCCAAAAACTAAGGCGCAGCAAGATCAGATTGGTCAAAGTGCGCTGGAATGCCAAGCGTGGACCGGAGTTCACGTGGGAAAGGCTGGACCGGATGAAGCAAAAATACCCCGCCCTATTCGAGAAGACACCTGTACCGGAGAACTCGAAGTGAATTCCGGGACGGAATTCTCTTAACGGGGGGAGAATGTAACAACCGGCAAAAATAAGGTAATTCCGTACAATTAATTAATATATGATTAACGTAATTAAATGCAATTATGTGTGATTTAATTATCAAGGCCTTAGGGGATAGCAATTTCCAAATAGTGCATAGGAATGCATACGTTTAATGGTAAAGCATGATTGGATCATGTGCGAATAAGCTATCCGGTATGGACGTTGGCAATTACCCGGTAATAATTAAATAAACGAAACGGATCCCGGACACCCAGGATGTAAAATAAAGGGTATTTTCATAAGATATAATGAGTTTTGGAACTCCAAAACCATAAATGAAAACGTCTTGTACAAATCTCCCGGTAACGAATAAAATGCGCGTATCGCACCCGATACGCGTATAACTCATAATTTCACCCGGTAAAGGCCTAAATAACCAATCAACGCTTAAAATAGACTATATTTAAGGGTTATTAAAGGTATATTTAATGTCCGGATAACGCGTGATTAAAACCCGAAAAATACCCGAACGACACCCGAACGACGGGGGATTAAACTTAACAAACAATGGGTATTTATTTGAAGTTGTGGACCCCACTTAAATCACATGGGGGCCGGCCTAAGAGGCCACAATTATGCACATGTGTGTGTGGTAATAATAATCTAAGATCTTAACATAAAGCATGCACACATATAAAGCCAAAACATGTAAGAAAAGGTGTGAGTGAAACATTAGTACAAAAAGCAACTTATCCTTGTCCCCCCTTGAAGAAAATTTCGGCCAAGGGCCAAGATAATCCAAGACACACCTCTAAACCATCATGACACTAGAAGATGCATGCCTTGTTAAGTCTTGTATGTAGGATAATGATGCCTTATAAAGATTAACTAAGATTTGCAAGAAACCACCTACCTATACATACATACATACGGCTCATTACACACACACACATATCATCTTTGCAAAAATCTCCCAAGTACACATATGATCTTCCATAAGATCTCTTGAATCTTTGGCATCATTACATGTGATAATTATATAAATAACACATGTTAGAAGATTGAATAACAAAGCAAAACAAATCCTCCTTCCTTCCTTCCTTTGGCCGTAGGTTTCCATCCTTCCCCATACACATTTCTTTCAAGTTTCTACATCTCCAAAATACTTAAAATCATCCATCATCCAAACCCCTTTTGTGTGTTTCAAGAGCTTGGAGCTAAAACACTTGGAAGAACACACTAAACCCCTCTCAAATCCAAGGTTTTTGTCTTCCCTAGCCTTGTGCTAGTAGTAAGCATTCTTAATCTTGTTTTTGATTGTTATTATTCATGTATGTGTTCCTAGTAGCAAGTTGTACATGAAGGGTTTAAAAATGGTTTTGAACATAATCTTTAATAGGTTTTCATGTGTAAAATGGAATATTAAAGATATGAAAATAAACCATGGATTTGTTGATGATGATGTATTAGTCTTGAAAATATATAAAGTTTACATGTAAGACTAAGTAGGATGATGTTTTGGTTAAGATTTTTGAAATGGACTTGAATATGTTAAAAGTAACTTTAATTCATCTTATTATGATCATTTAAGTTATAATATGTGGTAAAACATGTTAGAAGTTCATAAATGAATAAGATGGAAAAATTAAAGTTAACTCACTTGGATGAATGATATTTTGATTAAATGGACAAATACATAAAACACACACATAATTAGTCTTCCATATGGAATATAAGACTAACATAAGTGTTTTGATACAAAAATAACTTACCAATAAAAAGTTGAATCTTCAAAGTTTACTAGTTTGAGTGAAAAATGTTAACTTTGGAAGTTAGAATGGAAAAATGCAACTTTTGGAAGTTAAGGGACTAATATTGTAACTTTGAAAGTTAAGGGACTAAAATGGATATTTTAGAAACTATTAGTCCAAAAATACAAGTATGGAAAGTTTGGTGTCAAAAATGCAAGTAACAAAGTCTAAGGATGATTTTTGTAAATACTAGTAAAAATACTTGGGTATTTTGTATAAAAGTGTATTTTTGAAAGTTATAAAAATATGAAGGGTTTTAACATAAGGATTTTTATAAAATAGAGATTTTATAAAAATATTAAACAAACTTGGGAAACTTATACAAAAATGAATACTTTTATATAAATGGGAATATAAAAGTGTTGGAAACATTTTTGTAGTTAAGTTAACAAGTTGGGTTAAAAATACATAAGTATTTTAAACCATCCAAGTAACATGTGAAAATAGGAAGAAATATGGATGATATTTCTATAAAATACATGTTGGGAAAAACTTGGAAAAATTAACTAATCAAGTTAAGATATCGAACTAAGACGCGTTAACGAACCGTACACGGACAAACATGAGAAAAATGCCATTGCGGCAAGATAAGAAAAATATATATATTTTAAGAAGTAAAATATATATACATTATGGGTGAAAACAAATAAACACTTTCCTAAGTGTTGGAGGAATTAATTCGTGGGAGAAAACACATGACATGAACAAATAAGACGTTAAAAACAAACGTATATACTTAACGAGAAAAACTACACATTTATATATATGTACGCTCGTCTCGGCAAAATTCTAGTATATCTACTTAATGGGAAAGTAGATATGCGGGAAGGAAAGCCGCGACGAGAAGACAAGGATATATATATGTGTATGTCGTACCAACGAAATCCTAGTATATTTATTTGAATGGGAAAATAAATATACGGTGTGGAGAGTTGAATCGGACGTTAAGAATATACGATCGAACGACAAGATCTTAGCATATTTGTTTAAATGGGAAAACGAATGTGTGGCAAAGTGAGTCGGGTCGAGGATTGAAATATATATTATATCGAGCGATGCGATCTTAAGTATAATTATTTAAATGGGAAAATAATTATATGTTAAGTGAAGTCGAGTCGATGATAATAAGACACAAGTTATGGAAATATTAACAAGAGTAATATATAACTTGTAACACAAAGGGTAATGTAACGCCAACAAAACCTAGGATACGCGCTTAATTAAACGGGATTTGGAACAACTTGTGGTCGGGAGTTGGGTGTACAACTTGCCAAGGCACATGCACTATAGGAATAGTGACTTATACGTCTAGGACGTTTGTAGGTGCGAGACCACCCACTTGCTATCCACCCTATTGAGCCAGACGCAGTTTCAGGTGAGTTTCACGGCCCCATTTTAAACTATTTTTACGTTTTCGGGGGAAAGATATGTTAGGGAAATGTTTGACGGGTTTATTACTTGAGGTGTGACCGCCACTCGGGGTTGAGTCCTCGCCTCTATAATCATTTATTCGGAAATGGAAACCGGAGGAATATTCGAATAGTACTATTGGTGCCTGACAAGGCCCACCCCTAATCGATAGCGTCGATTATGCATTAGGTTATGCCTGGGGTGCAAATATTCTGAACTTAAGTCGTGGGAAACCGAGTAACGACTTGGAGCGGGGCATTTTATTTATATACGTCTTGGTTTGATTATAGTCTCAAGTAGATTTATGGGAATTTGCAACTCCTATATATTGTCATAACATGGTATTCCCAAGTATTCAAGTTTTAGAAACTGAAAACCTGTGAACTCACCAATATATTTATATTGACGAAACTTTTTAAACATATCTTTCAGGTAACTAGATGATGAAGGATCAGGCGAGCGGGGTCGGAGAATCTCCAATGCGACGTCGAACTTTTGTGGGGTTTCACTTTTATTTCCCAAGGCATTTGGGATATATATGAGAAACCTCTATGTTTATTTCAAAAACACTTAACTTTTGTGTAATGTTTGAAAACAGATTTGACGTCATAATAAATGACCCATTTTCTTAAATTACTTGTGTTTAGCAATAACCTTGACTTTATGCTTTTGAACCGTCGCGCCACGTGTTTCCGCCTTTGTCGTGGTGTGACATGATGATTTTGTAATAATAACCTGAGTTTAGTGGTTACAACCAGACGATCCAGAAATCAACACCTTCATGCATCATGTTTTAGGAATTGTTTTTTATGGCTAATATGATGAGATGTTCTTGGAATCATATATCAACTTGAATCATTGGGCATTATAAATTCGTAATATTTGACAATTGAGTACATAAGCATAAGTGCATAACCATAGAAAAATGTATGGCTCCTGAATAAACTTGCTTGTAGGTGATCAGGATCAGGGGGGCATGAAATCCACTTGAGTGGTGACTTAAAACATCTGAACTATTGAGGAGTGTGTACGTTGTCTTTCGGTTTCACTTTGGATCTTTTGCTTCAACCACTTAGATTTCTTCAATCGGACTTTAATAAGCCTAACCCCTAGGCCAAAGATAGTGGATCCAAGAGTCCCAGCACATACAGACAATAGAGCCGCTAATGACCCAAGTTGCAGCAACATAAGAGACAGGAATGAACGATAATGCAACCAGTATGGCGTTCAGTGCCTTTCTATTGAAAAGGAATATGCTGACTAGCGCTACAATTATAAGTCACTGTAAACACATACATGCATTTGGTAGAGCAACCGACACATGTTTTACATCAATTGAAAACCATTAAAAACGTATAAATTATAAATAGCATGAACCAACATTCTTGAATCGATTGAAAATCCTAAATCTAACACCTTGGATAGTGGCTCTTGAAGCTATGATTCACCCATAATCAATAACCTAGGCTGCCTTGTTACAACTGTAGCAAGTTGTGCACTAACAGTGCCACATTGTTTTAAATACTTCATATTACCAAACACTATTGCTACTGGTTGCTTTATATTAACCCAATTGCACCTTTTTAAGGTTCAAATCAGATTCTCATTATTAAGATCATCAATCATTAGTCTTCTTATAACATTAACACAGGGTTTCACTCTCTGCCATGCATAACGCGTATTTGTTCCTAATTAAGACAAAAGAAATGTGATATGTATGTATTATGATAACCGAAAGCAACTATTATGGGTAAAAATTAATTATGCACTGTTATAGGTCATATTCTGCACATAGGCAGCCAAGACATTATTAACCATAAAGAAACACACAGTCACATAGATACATTTAGCTTGTATGAGTAAAATTAATTACAGACTCATGTTTGGACTTTGACAGGAACCTCGACCTCACCCTCGTCCTTGTGTTCGTCCTCGTCAGTGGCAACTAAATAACCACCACCACCAGGGCATTTGATGTAGTCTGCAAGGATATGACAAAAAGTCATGTCCGAAAATGTGTTCAAACCCATCCAATGTCCTTTTAGGTTTGTATCTGCAAAATGAGCCTCAACGCGACGATTTGAATCTCGATCTCTAACGGCTCTTCTTCATCCTCTGGTTCGAGTTCCTCCTCGAGTGCTGCATCAAGCATCGAATCTTCCTTCCATAGGTTCCTCCTCAGGATCCTCTTCCGGTTCCTCTCCATTTTTCCCCAGAGCTTCCATAAGTCTGTTGCGAACCAAAGTTAACTCCTCTCTAGTAGCTGCTAGATCCTGCTTAGCAGCTGACATTTCGTGCCTAGCTTCATCAGTTTCCTTCTTAACCCTTCCTAGCTCACCAAACAAGTGATCAATCTGCCCCTCTATGTGCTTAAGGGTCTCAGCAGCATTTCTCCTCCAATACTGAAATTGCTTGACAGCGTTGTAGGCATTCTCCAATTCAGTATGCACATGTCTCACCATTCCTGCCAATGAACTCTCCCACGAGTCAACAATGGGAGGTACCCGAGCTGGCACTCCGTATCCAATAACACATGAGTGCAGCATGTCAGTAAACCACAACCATCGATTGGTATTTTCATATGGATCCCGTGACGGAGCTGGCTGCTGATAAGGATCTAGAGATGGGGCTTGTGGCCCCTCAATAGCATGATAAGAAGAGTTCCTATGAGTAGAGTTAGTCATGTTCTCTTGCAATACGTTAGAGCAGTACACGTATCCAAGAAAATAACAAGTGGTGCACTTAAAGTAGTGAGTTTACTAATACTTATGCTATGATGATTATAGACTAGAATGCAATCCTAGTTCACTATAACCAATGGCTCTGATACCAATCTATGGTTGTGGTTCACTGACATGCTGCACTCATGGGTTATTGGATACGGAGTGCCAGCTCGGGTACCTCCCATTGTTGACTCGTGGGAGAGGTCATTGGCAGGAATGGTGAGACATGTGCATACTGAATTGGAGAATGCCTACAACGTTGTCAAGCAATTTCAGTATTGGAGGAGAAATGCTGATGAGACCCTTAAGCACATGGAGGGGCAGATTGATCACTTGTTTGGTGAGCTAGGAAGGGTTAAGAAGGAAGTTGATGAAGCTAGGCACGAAATGTCAGCTGCTAAGCAGGATCTAGCAGCTACTAGAGAGGAGCTAACTTTGGTTCGCAACAGACTTATGGAAGCTCTGGGGCAAAATGGAGAGGAACCAGAAGAGGATCCTGAGGAGGAACCTATGGAAGGAGGATTCGATGCTTGATGCACCACTCGAGGAGGAACTTGAGCCAGAGGAGGAAGAAGAGCCGTTAGAGATCGATATTCAAAACGAGAGCGAGGATGAAGGATGTAATCCAGTTAAATCAGACACAAAGTTTCTGTAATGAACTGTCACTTTCATAACGATAATGATGAAGCTTTCGAAATCAAGATGAGCAACAAGAGTAGCAATGAGAGGTTTCTTGATGAAGTAAGATGATGATGATGATGATGAAGGAGAAGAGATAATGCGAAGAATCAGTGGTCATTTGTGTTGCTTACCAGCATTGAAGTTATCAACAAGGAAGATGAAATTGAGGATTATAAAGAATTCAGTTGTTGGCGAATTAGGAAAGGCAGATGCAGGTCTAATGAGAAGGGTCGGCAGCCATAACGATAATGATGAAGCTTTCGAAATCAACATGGGTCGGCAGTCATCTTCCTTATTGATAACTTCAATGCTAGTAAGTAACACAAATGACCACTGATTCTTTGCATTATCTCTTCTCCTTCATCATCATCATCATCTTCTACTTCATCAAGAAACCTCTCATTGCTACTCTTGTTGCTCATCTTGATTTCGAAAGCTTCATCATTTTCGTCACTGTCACTATCATCTACAATACCACCACCACTACCACTGCATCCAAGGTGTTGTGTAATGAATTGACGAATGGTCATGTCGGAAAAATATCCCAAACCCATCCAATGTCCTTCTAGTTCTGTATCTGCAAAATGAGCCTCAACACGACGAAGATTTTCTTTAAACGCAGTGAATCTAATATCCCACTCAGCTTCGGTTTTGTATTCTTTGTTGTACTCTTTCATCCAGTCTGCAAAATGCTCCTCATCAGATTTCACAGATGCAGCCACCGCCCCCGCCTCCTATATATTTTTTAAAAACATTAATTGATGGAGGGAAATTTATTATATTTATTTATAACACACGTACGCTTCAAAACCATAAAGACGGAACCCTGATAACTTATTTTTCAAAGGTAAATAATAAAAGTTGTTGATTTATGCTATACAAAAAACTAATAAAAATCATAGCATATATATGTAACCACCAAACCCTAATCGGCAAAACATAGCTTTCGTCTGAATGAGATCTAGGTTTGATTTTGTGTAACTGGCCCATATTAATATTAATATTATCGTGTCCTTTTTTAAAACATGCAGCAAAACATAAAAAACATAAAATTATAATAATATGCATGAATGATCTTAGCTAGTTAGTTTCACATATCATCATCATAACCTAATTTCGGCATTCATTTATTTAGATGAGTATAATAAGTCGAAAATAAAGCACACATGCATAACAAATCGTTGGTACCTGTGTGGAGATCGTCCGGTAATAGGCTGCAGAGATATTGGATTAGGTGAACAAGGTTAATGTTGTTGAAGTCGGTCTTTTATATTCTATTGAATAATAATGGGTAGGGTATTTAGCCCAAGATGTAGCCTATGTTTTATGGGTCCAACGTCTCAGCCCATGTTAGCCCACTTTTGAGTCTCATATACATACGGTACTCATAAAGTTCTTACATAGATCTTGATTATATCTCAGTTAAGTTTTTAATCTCTAAGACATCATGAGTTTCACATTCTTCTAAAACCTTTTCACCTACAAAATCAGCCGTTAATATAAATTCATGGCTTATTAGTTATTACCTCCTGAGTAATTTTCTATTTGGGTCAAAATTTGTTAGCTAGGTTGTAAGGTTAAAAGTTATATAATTAGTAACATTTGTGCAAAAGATTATTACTCCTCAACAATAATTTTTGTTTTTATTAAACGAATTAGTCCGTTGTATGCTTAAAAATATCCTAGACACAACTTTCAATACGTTTAACCCATTTGGTACGCACGAATTGGTAGGAATCAGAACATACGGGTCATATTGTTGGACATATGATATGTCCAATGTAATTAAAAGTCGAGGTCAACGTAACCCGACCCGATACGATCCGAAGAGTTACACGTTGGTACACGAATCAGATAAGTTCACGCGTTGGTGGATTATTATTTATGAAATAATAATTGTTTTAGTCTTGAGGGACTTAATATTAATAAGATTAATATTAAGGAGTATTAAGATATTTAGCAAGTGGGTTTATTGCAAGTTGTTGTCTTATAGAAGGAGGGTTAAGGAGTAAACCCTAAGGACATTTTTTATCAAAACAACCTACCCTTGCCTCCTCTCTAAGAAACCTGCGGCCGCCACCCTTAAAGAAAGGGCCGCCGCCTTCTTTCTTTTGGTCCGGCTATCAACCACCACAAACCACCACCTTCCTTCTTGCAAGTGTTGCTTCCCGGTTAGTTCGTGCACGGTGTGAACTTCCTACTAGCGAGGATTCGTTGTAACCCGCGTGTTACAATTCCGGTGTAGTCGTCAAAGGTTGATTACTAAACCCCCTATGGTTGTTTATTATTTATTTGTTTATACGTGTTTAACTGAGATCCTGATTGGGAATATTTTATTAATCGGATTAATAAAATTAACTAACAATTTATATATATAAATCGGCCAACATTATGTATTGTATATACTCGATTTTTATTAATAAATATTAACCGCTTCCGCTGTGTATACGATACCATGATTCCCAACACATATTGCCGTAAGGAATCAGTACATACGGGCCATATTGTTTTATGTCAACAAATAATCTATTAAGCTTGTTTAGGAGTAACTTGGACACATAAAATCCGAAAAATCTATTTTTTTTTTGGAGGGTCCGAAAAATCTATTAAGCTTGTCAGAAATCATGTAATCATATTCAATGATAAAATAGCTAAGAAACCAAAATAAAAATAAAGCTTATATAGCCGATTATATATATAAGTTATATAATTAATTTTATTAATCCGATTAATAAAATATTCTCAATCATGGTCTCAGTTAAATGCGTATAAACAAATAAATAATATAAACAATCATAGGGGGTTTAGTAATAAACCTTTGACGACTACACCGGAATTGTAACACGCGGGTTACAACGAATCATCACTAGTATAAAGTTCACTACCGAGCACGAACCAACCAGGAAACAACACTTTGCAAGAAGGGTGGCGGCGGCTTGTGGTGGTGATCGGCGGCAGGAAGGAGACGACGGCTCCTTTGAGGTGGCCGAAAGTTTTTCTTGGGAGGCAAGGGGTTGTTGTTTTGTTGAAAAGTATGATTAGGGTTTACACCTTAATCCCCTTTTTATAAAACACAATCTTACACTAAGCCCCCTTGCATATTATTATAACATTTCTTAATATTAATCCAATTAATATTAAGTCCCTCAAGTTCAAAACTATTATTATTTCACAAATAATAATCCACCGACACGTGAACTTATCTGATTCGTGTACCAACGTGTAACTCTTCGGATCGTACCGGGTCGGATTACGTTGACCTCGACTTTTAATTACATCGAACATACTATATATCCAACACACAGTACTCACAGGAATGACTTTAATACACTTCTTCCTGTTATCCTTGCATTTTGTTCAGATAAACAATGCAGGATTCAATCATAATGTTTGCTCAGAGAATATTGTTGAATTTGCTGAAAAAGTTATCATCATCAATTATATTGGCACCAAAAATATGATCAAAGCTGCAATCCGATTGATGAGAAGTAACACAGCAGGAGCTCGAATTGTTACAGTGAGATTGCGGTTAGAGGATTTCTGAAACTCTTTTACCGTCGTTTAATATATTAAATTTCATGTTAAAGGATTTCTGATGATGCATCAAGACAACAACTAGATGGCGCAGACTCGCCATCAGAAGAATTAATCGATGCAATAGTGAACAAGTTTTTAGAACAAGCAAAAGATGGGACTAGGGTCTTCGAATTATCGCCTCAAAACAACAGGGATTATTCACTGTCAAAACTGGAATTTAACGCGTACTGTACACAAGGGTGATGGCACGTAAACCCGCGGGTCAGCCCAAAGGTGAAAAGATTTACAACTGCTACTGCACAGGTTTGGGTCAAGAGTGCCATTACTGGGTTAGGCGGGCTAGATCACACCTCGAGAAGGTACTGATACAGAAATATCGCTTTCTTCGCTTCCGGATGTGTATTAGTGGCAAATTCTTTGCTTAAAGGCGCAATATTCATCTTTTTATTGCATTTATCTGCACATTCATTGCAACTTTTTTTGTAGGTAACTTTTTATATGATTCTATTTTTGAATGTTTCTATTGTCAAATGAATGCAATATAAATAAGTAATCCTTAACCATACCAACAGAACACAAAGATACATCTTGATTTGATTATATTACTTTAAACTTGCTTATAAACGCGTACATGCTTGATCATATAAATTTGCTGGACAACAGATTATACAGAATTAAATGAGACGAAGAACGATCAGAGCCTACAAAACTGAAATCAAATTTGAACACCTGTTTGGCTGTTTCTGGCAAAACTTCTAGAAAGTGCTGTTGAGGTAGAAGTATAAGCCAACAAGTGCAACAACTCCAACTGCAATCCCAATTGGCAATGCTTTCCTGAAACAAAGAAAAAAATGGTTTTAAAAAAAATAAAAAACGCTATTCGTGTGTTTATGTTTCTAAACTTTACCCGACGGCTTCATCTCTCTGGAGTTCAGCTTTTCGGGCCTTTCTAACATCTGTTGCATTAGCATTTTTGGTCACAGCAGGTGTGTATTCCCTGAACCTTCTTTTTGGGGCACCACAAACTGCAATTAAGGGTAAAAGAAAAGGAGATTTAGAACTCATCATATATGAAACCCATATAGCCATATGTTATTTATAACAATCTTTTGCACCAATTAGCAAATAAACATTGTAATATATTATAAAACTACTATATATATGTGATTAAACATCCATTTATAACTAACAGGTGTTCATACGATTCTAGTGGTTCTCTACTTCGGTTTCGTATTGAACATCCCTCTATACATAGTTTTAAAAAAAACGGGTAAACGGTTAGAAAACGAGTCTGAGGCGGTAATAAAATATGAGTCTAAGGGGGTTTGATGTTTTTTTATGTTTTGGAACTTTTGTGTCAATTTCAAGCATTCCGTGTCTTTTTTATGTATGTTTTTTATGAATCTGGTGATCATATTAGTTAGTATATTTACTTTTTAATTCTGCCTAACGCCTCGAGACTCAATTCCATTTTGTAAAACTTAACCTCTACATAACATATATGGTTTCTAATATTCTTGTAAATTAAAAAAAAAAAAAGTAGAAATGGATACCTGGGCAGAAGTATTTATCAGGGAGCTTTTCAAAGGGAGTTTTATCACTGTAGATATACCTGCACAGAATTCACTACAAAATGTGACCAAACAAACAAATAATACAGAAGAATATAAAGTTATAAACTAGAAGAAGAAGAAGAAAGTACCCGCAGTCGCGGCAAATATAAGCTTGCTTAGAAGCAGTGCGCATAGCAAACTTGGGAGGAGATGAAGGGCGATGACGTGGAAGCAACAGTTGAAGAGAGGGTGAGAGAGAGTAGGATGATTGCAGAGATAGGAGTTTGGGTAGGCGGCCATTGATGCCGATGGCCGGAGACGATGATGATGATGATGATGATGTGGTGGTTGGTAGCCTTAGTGGCGTTTGGAGAGCCATATTGTTATTTTGTTGGATGAAAGGAAGGAAGGAAGGAGATAGATAAGTAAAGGGATGGATAGATTGATGCATGTTGTGGTTGGTTGTATTGTATAGATGATGATGTTTGGTGAGAAAGCGTGGATGCCATACTCCCCACACAATTAATTTAATGCACACAACTTTTTGCCCTTTTTTTTATTTACTTTTTTTTTTTTTTTTTTGGTTTCTAAAGGTTTCTTGAATGTTTTTTTTTAGGAAAAAGATGTGTTTGGAGGCAATTTGCCTGTTTTGTCTTTTTTTAATCGACCTAGAGATTTTGGTTCGATTCGATGAAGCCTTGAGGATCAACTTGTCTCGCCACTTGGTGTGTGTTAGCTCAAGTTTTGTGGACTCGTATAAGTTTGGTTTATAGGTCTTTTTGGTTTTGTCGTGAAACAGTGTGAGTGTGTTTATGAGTTAAAATCAAGTTGATAATTAATATTTTGATTTTATATAGTTATAGTTGATTGGTTTCCATTGCATACAACTTAGTTATAAGGACCTCCAGTATAGGCCAAGTCAAGGTAATTTCAGTTGATTAGTTAGTCCAAGTTTTTTGTCAGGAAAAAAAAAACATAAATTCTTACTCAATACAGATTTGACGAAACCATCTTGGTTTGAGACGGCCGGCCATATAAAAAATTCTTCAATTTTGTTTTGGCTAGGTTGCAGGGTTCGGACCGAACATATATACATACTTTGGACAAACATTTATGCATAAACCCTTTCAACAAATCTTTGTTGTCTTTCACATGCTTAAGAGCACATGTTAATGCCTCATTGCACTTGATAGCAAGAGGCTAACCCAAGATACAAAGCAAGTACTTTGATATTCACTTAAGCAAACTACCAAAGACTTGATGCGCATGGCGAATTGGAGAAGCCCAATGTGAGTGTGTATAGAACTTTAACAGATCAGCCAGACAACCACCATTAGTGTACAAAGGAATGCACAAACCTTTGGTAGATTCTAAGATGTAAATATTGCATTAGGATCTAAAGGAAAACAACCCATTTCATATGCTATAATAATTGGTACCTATGGAATGATCATATAAAGAGACAGATACATACAACATCAACCATGACACGAAGTCACGAACAAGGGACATCATTTCTCTTTGAGATTAACTACACTGTAAGATACAAAAAAAATCCCTGCACAACACCAAATTACCACTAGTAATGCCCTATAAATCAAGATTTCAATGTATCCACACATTTTATAAACTCAAAAACTTTTATAAGTCCTACCACGGCTTCAGATCAGCTAGAGGACCTGCAGTCCAGTTCAAAACCTTCTCTCCTTTCCTCAAATAAACGCTCTTATCATGAGGCAATTTACGCGCCAGACCATTCAAGATTTGATGAAAAGCATCACCCGGTTGAGCAGGATGTGGGAATAACATAGCTTGTTTCATTGAAGGATTAGCCAGCAATCTTTGTTTTCTTAAGATCACTTCTGTCGGAATTGATGTTAAAATGGTGTCCAAATTCGGAACATCCTTTTCATCTACATAAACTCCAATGTCTTCCCATGGAATAGCATCAGCAAACGGCAAGACAATGTCGTCTGCTATGATGACTGGGATGCAACCAAATATAACGGCTTCAACTAGCCGTGGACTCCATGGGGCCCATCCAAGTGGACATAAGCAGAAAACGGCTCTTTGCATGTCTTCATAGTATGTTGTTGGATGTTCTGTTGAGATGTCAAAGAGAGGGTTGTCTTTAAAGTTTTCCCACACTGCTGCTCTTGCTCCCCTGAAAGATCATATAATAGAAGATTTTCTTTCATACCAAAACGCAGATGGAGAAAAGATTCAAAATTGGTGAGCGTTAGAGATGGCGAGATGAGTGAATCGGGCATGTTGGGTAACAGTCAAAACAGGATTTGGATGAAATGTGTCATCAATTTAGTACAGGTCAAAACAGGATCGAGTCAGTTGACCAGTAAACACATTGTGTCCCTTTAACGAGAAATTCCAGGTAACTAATGTGTCTAAATGTGAATTGTGATTACGAAAACAATATTATTATAAGGTTAATCTATATCTTTGAATCAAATGATTTGAGAGGTTGTAACCTGAATGCATTAAAAATAAACTTCGGATGACTTTAGGGTAACCCGTCTGATCCATTTGAGTATTGACCCATGTCCTCCTTATTTTTTAATCTGAACCGTTTGAGAGCTAACACAACTCAAATTTACCCATTCGTGAGTTAATGGGTCGAAATCGTCAACTCTAAGCTTCTACCAAAATGTTGTCTGTTTGTATTAATTGTTAACTATAAAAGTAGAACATGAACAGTTGGATACCTATTTCTATAAAAAGCAGTATTAGTCCAACTTTATGAATATGGATAGGTGAGGACTATATTTTTATTAGTAACAGATTTAAGCAGATAAATTACAAAAATGGCTAAAAATGGTTAAATGGTTTAGAGGTCACCTAAAGTATCAATCAATACTTCCAGCCTCCTAGGTTATTTATTCAGAAAAAAATAAAATAAAATATAATAATTCGATTTTGTAATCCTAACTAACCTATTAATTATCTATAAAATTAAATAGATAGGAAAAAAAAAGTGTTGGTGGTTCAACCCGGCCGGTTTTTTTCCCATAGTAAAGTTCCAAGTATTCATGAAATAATTGGACATGAAAGTGTTGGCAGATCAACTCGACTTGTTTTTACCCATCCTACTAATATACACATTTTGACCCATTACTAGACCCGTCCGACCCGCCCCCCTCTTCCTACGGTATAACTAGTTTCAAGAATGCAGAATGCACATACCTTGCATAATAACCGCCTTCTGGGTCATTGCCAACATCATAAAACAGTCCTCTAAAGTAGACAAAGATGGATCGAGGAATACTTGGAGGGATCAAATGGGATTGCATCTTTTGAGGAGGGGCATATGGGGGCACCGTAATTGAACCCTCTTTCAAACAAACATGATTCTTTTGCCCAAATGTTTGAACTAAAGTAGCTCTTTGAAGAAGAGGCAGAATTCCTCTTTCAATAGCTTTTTCTTCCTATAATAAATTCCACAATTTAATAAAATAAAATCAACCACAAACTTATAAACACAAAAGTGTCTTAAGACTAGTTTGTGCCATTTCAACATGTTTCCTTACGAATGGGTCGATACAGGTATGTTTTATCCCCAACATATTCAAAGAACATAAAGTCTCTTAGTCTCCTAAATAGTAATGTATCAACATTGTTTCATTTAGGTTACACACTTACACAGCCTAACCAAATATGAAAATTGTCACAACATTGGAACAATATGGAACTTGACTGACCTAAATGAAACATTTATAAAGCTAGTTACTATTTAGTGACATTTTACCTTTCTGCCCGCACCTAAGTTATCCATTTTGACCCGTTACCTAACTAGCCGGTTTTTCTACCTCTACTCAAGACCAAAGTTAGAAAGTTAAAGATCCATACCTGATAATGAAAACAGGCACCAAAATCATGTGGCACAATGAAAAAGTGATCAGCCCCTTCGGTCCTATTCCAATAAGGCCAATTCGAAGAAATAAGTTGAATCGCACTTCTCATCATTCTTGGTGATTTAAAAGGTAACGGTAAACCATTTGGCGTTAAATCACATGTAGTGTAAACAGGGGTGTAAAACCAATCGGCTTCCTCCGGATTAAGGGTCCTAACAGGGCTCGACAACAGAAATCTGTGCATATAGATTTCAGCGGCAAACATGTGGTTAAGACACCGAGGGTCTTTTTGCAATATTTTCTTGTTGTATTTACTCGGTAGCTCGTAAACAAACACTTTCAATCTTCCAACTGGATCATCTTCCAATACATCCCCAGCACTACCTATTATTACACAATTCATACATCATTACCACACAATGATGCATCAAAGATTAACTTTAAGCCAAACAAAACCTTAAAGAAAGCCTTTTTTTTACCATATCTAAGAATCTATCACTCCAACTCTACTGAATCCAATATAAACAACATATCAAAGATTAACTGATCCTAAACTCTAAAGCATCATGAACAAAGGAATCTGCCCAGATCAAGTACTCATAAGAAGAACCCATCATGAACTTAGCAAAACAAAGCAATTAGAAAGGAACAAAGAAAGAAAATACCTGAAATTCTTTCAGTTTTTTGACCTTTACGAAGCTCAAAAGCATCAAGATTCAACAAGAAAGCAAAGAAAAGCAGCAGAACAAAAACCCAACTCAAATTCATCATCTTTAATGGTTGGGACCTTGAAATGTGTGAAGCAGAAGATGAATGAGAGAAGCCCAGAAGGAAATGTTTAGTTAAAAGGGCAAAGAGACAGTTGGGATGTCATTAGAGAAAGTAGTTGTTGGAATATGAAGACAGTTTTATTTTTATAAATTAGGTTATGAAATGAGAAAGGGGGAATTATTATCAAATTCTTATTAAATTAAAAACAAGAGAGGGATGGGATGGGATGGATGGGTATGTGTTGAAATTGCTTAAAGAAACAGAGAAGAAGAAGAGGAGAAGGAGGTATCTATGGTTGGTTTGGTTTGGTTGTCAATAACACATTCTTTCTTGAAACCTTATGAATCTTTTTCTCTTTTTTTTTTTTATAAAACTAGCTGTTGCAACATCTTTGTAGATCAATTGATAATTGATAAATTAATTTATTTATCATTAATTTAATAAAGAGATAATTACACAAATTGTCCTTTAATTATTAGCGAAATTGCATCCTATGTACTTTATGTAAATTTTTCACTTCTTATATCTTTTCTTTTGTAAATTTGTTACACCCTATGTCCTTTAGTGTAACTTTCGTTAAAATCACACGTTAACTCAGACATGTGCCCCTCACGTGAGGGGCAAACATGTCATTTCATCCTTGTTTAAATAGGGTTTTTTAACTTATAAAACCCACCTCTCCACCACATACTATCATTGAGCCTTTCCTTTAACTTCCAATCACACACCAGCACCAACAAAAAACCTTTCACCCTTCTCTCTGCAAAATCAAAACCTTCCAAGATGCATAACTCACCTAACAAATTCCTCCCTGTTTTTTTCCCACTTTGATGCAGCCTCCAACCCGCGGAATAACCAGCCTCGGCCATCGTCTTCTACCCTCAATCTAGAAAGTCGATCCGTCGATCATCATCCACAACACCTCTAAATTGGATTGACACCCTGCTACTCTTCCATCATTGTTGTTGCCACGCCTCAACCCCGTCAACAACATTCAACCAACGTGCAACATGGATCCTCCATCATCATCTTCATCACCAGCGCTGTACACCCAGTTGGGGTCACCAAAATTGGTGACTGAAACCACCGATTAACCAGTCACCGCCGCTGCTACCACCACCCTTATATTATTTAAACAAAAAAAACACTAATGCACAAATCATTGAACAATCCACACACTTATACATCTCCAAGATCCAGTCGCAGATCCTCCATAGTTTTTGCGTCACCAAATCAGGTCAAAATTTTAATGGTTGGGGAGTTTGACGTTGTTTAGTGTTGTGATGGATTAGTGAAGATTGGATCGAGGAGTTGAGGGTTTGGGGAAGATCGTGAGAGTTTATTTATGTGAACAACAACAACAACAACAACAATAATACATAGAATCTAGAGAGAGAAAGTTGTGAACAGGTGAGCATTTGGAGGAGGTGTTGGAGAGGATTGGAGGGATTGGTGGTGGGAGAGGAGGTCGAAGTCGGTTGTGGTGGCGGTGAAGAGTGAGAGGGGGAAGAGATGATGATAATGATGATTGGGTTTTATTATTGTTTATGTTTTAAGATGAAGTGACATGTTTGCCCCTCGTGTGAGGGGCACATGTCTCAGTTAACGTGTGTTTTTAACGGAAGTTACCCTAAAGGGCATAAGGTGTAATAATTTTACAAAAGAAAGGACAAAAGAAGTGAAAATTTTACATATAGGACATAAGATGCAATTTCATTGATAACTAAAGGACAATTTGTATAATTCTCTCTTTAATAAATATATTCATGAATAAAGTAAGGTTTTTTTATATAGTTGAAGAGATAGGGTACCTAATCCTTATCCCAAAAGACACGTCTTCCATAACGACTCCACTATAATTTAGTCCGCGGAAAGAAACCTCCAAAAGACTAATCAGCCTGCCGCGGAATCACTCTCGCGCATGGTAGCCAGTTCATGCGCGAGATCAACTCCATGACGTCACCAATGAAAGGGAATCTCTGCGCGTGCATATACGCGCGAAATATTTGTCCAACCTTAGCTTTTGGTACGAGGTACGGACGATCAAGAATTGAGAAGATTTGGTCAGATCTGAACATATCCTTGGCCACTCAGATAACGATACGTGTTCGGAGTAGTCCAACGACCACTGGCAGGTAATGGCGACTTGACTACTCACATGCTTCCACCATGTTGCTGTGAACAGTGCTGGTCAGAGCACTGTACAAGCATGTATGTCTGCTGCCAGACGTCACGTCAGACGCCAGCAGGTGGTCAACCATACTGTGCCAGAAAGAAACGTCGCCTGCGCCCAATCAGACAGCGCCACGTAGATCTCATGCAGTCCAAGTCATACCTTCTCTCACATCAGCATTAATGGCCACCTGTTCCCGCCATTTTTCTGGGCCGAAAACATCTAGGCCTGAACCAAGCCCAGATCGGTGACTCCTCCCATGGACCAAATCGGTCAGCCCATACTTTCCCCTATAAAAAGGAGACATCCTCTCTTTTACAAAGATCGATCACTTCATGCAATAACTAGTATAGAAAGAAAACACTTGTAATCATCTTGTATTATTTCCGATCAATAACATTTCTCTTTTTACAGTAGACGTAGGTCATTCTCGACCGAACCACTTATATTCTTGAGCATTTACTTTCACCACACACAACACGTTCTTTCTTATCTCCTAGGGTTTCAGTTTCGTCATTAGTGTGAGCGACAGATTATACCCTGATTTCAATTTGTATTTTCATCATTTATTTTACGCCTCTAAGACTATGGGGGGTTGAGAGGCTTGGGTTGAGGGCATGAGTTGACACGTGTCTGCCACGTAGGCAGTGTGGGCTAAGGATGAGCATATTGCACCAAATACAGATCCTGATCTCGTCCCGTACCGTACCGAACCGATACAGAACCAAGGGTGTTCGAGATCGGTACCCACATTTTTTTTCCGGTTTCGGTACAACTCGATATATCGGGACGCGATGTAGTCGGCAATACCGAATACCGATAACCTATACCGTATTTAATACCAAATAAATACCAAACAAATACGGATAACCTATACGGTATTTAATACCAAAATACCGATAATGTCGTTGAATACCGAAATTTGAAATCTTTTAAAGAAAAAAAAAAAAACAAAAGACACTTTATAACCCCACAACCCTTTATGTACAATCTGCAGTGCATCTCATACCCTCCTTCACCAACCCTTCCCCTCCCACCCAAACACCACCAAAGACTTATGAGTTATGACTTGTTGTGTTTAAACTGTTAGATTCATAAAATGCATTGATACAGGTTCATAAAATGTATAAAACTAGGGTATTAGTTACCCCGCGCTTCGCAGCGGGGCGCATTTGTTTTGCATGCGTGTTTAGTAGTATTATGGACAACGGTTTTTTCGCATTTCTTCGTACGATGCAGTGTTAATTCTGTTAATATTAGTTCGTTACAGTAGTGGCACATGTGATAGCAAACGTCCTTCGCGTTTCCGCAAAACGTTTAATCACCATACTTGTATTGAAGCGGTACGGGTCCCCAAAATTATCGTTATAGTGGAGTACCGGTATTCAAGGGTAACGGATGTCGGTGGTTCCGATGGTGTGAGTAGGTTGCGGAAAATAGTCCCACAACGTTTACGATGATGGTGGCGGTGAAAAAAATGAAGTTCTTTGCTGCTTAGAAAATCATGTGGCTTGAATATGATTATTCTTTCCTGCTTATGTTAGAAAGTAGGAAAACTAAAAAGAATAAAATAAATAACAAAAGTGCCATACCCTACCAAATAGACCAATAAAAATGGAAGGTGTATTATAAAGGTGGTATGCGTATTTTAGATTGACGACACTATTAAAGTGTCGTAAACTTAATATATAGATAATAATATATAATTAACAAAGGAAGAAGCCACGCCTCAAACTAAATGAGCAGAAGGAACACGTATGATTTTAGCTTCGTATATTATCAATTGCAATGAGGGCTTTTTAGTAATTAAATGAGCTACATATATTACCAATTTGAAAGACGGCGCAAGGCTTGTTAATTTCGAAGAAGGCCGAGGGTTTATTAGTAAATCAATATAGAGGGGACACTGTAGAAGTGTCCCTGTATTAATAGATACTAGGTATTAGTTGCCCGCGTTTCGTCGCGGGTGCGGCTGTTGTGCGAAACGCGGCGAGAGCTCCTGTTGCGTTGAGTGTTTGGCGGACGTTAAAGATCGCGCGTCGCTGTGGGAGCTCCTGTTGCGTGGAGGGTTTCGTGGACATAAAAGATAATATTAAGTGATTGTTATTCTTGCATGAGTTTCAAAAAAATACCCGCGGCTAAAATCTAAAAGTTTGGTGGTCAAAGTTTGAAATCCTAAAAGCTTAAATTTTGGCCAAAGTGCAATGCAAGTTTAAAAAAATTGAGTGGTCAAAGTTTGAAATCCTAAAAGCTAAAAGTTTGGTGGTCAAAGTTTGAAATCCCAAAAGCTAAAAGTTTGGTGGTCAAATTGAAAGAAAATAAAGTTAAGCTAAAAGTTTGTGACAAAAGTTTTAGATCCTAAAAGCTAAAAGTTTGTTCGTCTAAGTTTGGTGGTCAAATTAGAAGAAAATAAAGTTAACCTAAAAGTTAGTGGCAGAAATAAAGTTAATGTAAAAGTTAGTGACCAATATATATATTAAAACAAAGACACTGTTAAAGTGTCTTTGTATTAATATATATATAGATAATATATAATGAGTTGTTTATAAAATACCTAAAATGGGCTACATTGTGTTTAAAGTGTTAAGACTCATTATGTTTTGTTTTACTTAGATAAATCATTTGAAATCTTTTGTTTTTATGGCAATAGTATTACACCATATGTTGTTATCAAAAGGCTAGTCTAGAGTCTAGACTTTAGTTACTAGACAAGATAGTGTAAGGTTCAGGTCACATTACAGGTTTATTTAATTATATTGCTGCTCTTTTAAGCTGGCCCAGCAGGCCCATTTTGGTAATTTGTTGTTATTTTAAGCTGACCCACCAGGCCCATATGGTATATTTGGTTTAGGTATTATACCAAAAAAATACCGAATCGGATCAATATTGGTACCGACACCAAACCATTAAATTCGGGATCGGTATTGGGTTTTGGCATTTTTCGGTTTCGGTATTTTTGGTATCGGTACGGTACCGATACCATCCCGAGCTCATCCCTAGTGTGGGCTCCTCAACTCAAGCCCCAAAAGATAGCAGAGTAAAGGGGCTTGAGTTTGGGGCATGAGGTGACAAGTGACACTAGTGTTTTTTTTTTAACTTTCTTTATAAACAAATGAATTAAAATTATAAAAAAAGACATTTATATTAAATTAAAAAAAGACAATGACAATTATACTAAAAGTACATCAAATTAAACAAAAAAATACATCAAATAAAACTAAAACTACTACATCACATATTTTTAATTATCATCATCTCATCGTCGTCGGGTTGTATCTCGGAACTGTCCAAATATGTTCAACCAATTCAGCTCGAAAATTGTGATGTGTTGGGCTATTCTTGATTTCAACTATGTTTGTTGTTCTTGCATCATCAGTAATGCCTTCGTTATTTGATTGCGTTTCCTCCCCATAGTATTCGCAAATTGCACGTCCTTCATCCTCTAAAATCATGTTGTGTAAAATAACGCACGCGTATATCACATTTGTTATTTTTTCTTTTTCCCACAATCGACATCACGACATGGCATGCTCAAAATGTGTCATCTGTTCTGTAAAACACCAAAAGCTCGCTCGATGTCTTTGCATGCCGCCATTTGAGATTTGTTAACTTTGTTTCCTTTTCATCTAGCGTTGTATCACCTATAAATGATTTTACGAACACGACATACTTAGGGTAAATGTCATTCGTTAGGTAATACCCGTACTTGTATTCGACCTCGTTTACGAAGAAAGGAGCCAAATTAGGGGAGGAGAAGGAGGAGGAAAAGCATAGATTCAACCACTCACCTAGAAAGAAGCCAAAGTACTCCTTAATATTGTAATTTTTATTTTCGATCATAAATAATAAGTTATGAAGAAACAATAAGTATACCGGAGATTACGTGTAACCTCCGGGTGGTTAATACTTATGTAACTACAAGGTTAATCCTTTACCCAAACCGTAATGGTGACCCAAGAGATTGTTAGTGTGAATAGTGTGTGTGTGAGAACAAGAGATTTAAGTGGTTCGGTCGTAAATGACCTACGTCCACTGTAAGTACACCGGAATATTATTACTAACAAGGGAGATTACAAGTTGAATGTGTAGTAATTATGGCTATATTTCTGAATGAATACAAGGATTGCATCTGATCCTATTTATAGGCCTAATAGTGGGCTGCATGGGAGGCTCACAGGCGACTTCATTGGCTCGGGCCCAACCGAGGCCCAAGTCCATGGTCTTCCTTGAAATGGCGGGAAAAGGCGGATTACTGTTGATGACGTCACGCTACAGTGTGGTCGTTGTTGTAGTTGGACACGTGGCGGATTCCTGATGGTGTGCAGTAACATCGTACTTGCTACAGTGTTCAGGCCACCTCTGCTGTCTGACGTGATGTCTGACCGTGGGCGAGGTAATGCCTGCTGGTCACTGTTCATGACAGCGTGCACAGTGTAGCCGTTCACCTTTTGTACTATCTGCCACATGTCCTTCTCCTGTTGGTGCGTGCTCTGACATGGATCTTTATGAATCTTCCTTTTGTCATTCCTTGTACTTCGTATGAGAGGTGCTAAGGGAAGATTCCGCGCGTGGTTACACGCGCGTATCAGGTATTGTCTGTTGCTTATCATCCGTCTTGGCGCGCGAGGCATGCTGATTATCTGCCCCGCGCTGGTGCGTCTCTGCGCCGTGACCTGGCGCAGGGTTATTGCTTCTTGGGGATAGGGACGCCCTTCAGATTAGGCTCCCTATCCCTTCAAGTCCCCCTAGTCTAGGACTTCTCCTGCTCGCTGATGAGTAGGTGGAGTGCTAGACTCAAAATATGTTAGCCGCGGATGAGAGCTCATCTGCTAGTATTGTAGCTCTTGGAAGTGTTCTTTTGCGCGCAGTCTGGAGATTTTTGGCGGGGAACGTCTTTGCTAGTTTTACGTCAAAATTACGCCTTGGGGGACGTTCTTCGCCTCCATCTTGCAGGGGTTGAGCGGGGAACGTCGTTTGAAATTTTACGTCAAGTTTCCGCCGAGTAGGACGTTCTCCGCCCTGCCCTTGCAGTGGTTGGGCGGGGAACGTCTTTTTGACATTTTACGTCAAGTTTCCGCCGAGTAGGACGTTCTCCGCCCTGCCCTTGCAGTGGTTGGGCGGGGAACGTCTTTTTGAAATTTTACGTCAAGTTTCCGCCGAGGCATTAAATGCTGTTGGAGTGGTTTAATGCGGGTCCGGAGTTTGTGATAAATTCGAAATCATTAGCATTGAATTTGTCTCTCATGATTTGGAGTAAATGCGCCTGGAATTCCAACGATCAGTTGCTTCTGATGGAAGTTTAATGGTTGCTGACGTGTTCAGTGACTGTCTGGTTGTGCAGACCGAGGCACGTCACATCATGGTTGCAGTTACCAATATCTCGTCTGTGTCAGGAGCGTGGGTTGGCACGCGTCTGACGTATTGTCTTCTTGGCTGAGACTGTGCCACGTGTCGTTGGGCACGTGTTGCCTGTCAGGCGCGTGAGTTTTCACGCGCTTGTATTGCTGATATTGTGAGATCTGTCGACACGTGTCGATCATCCGGCGCATGTGTAGTGTATAACTGTCATACACTATCATCCAAGCCGCTCATTTTTGTTGTGGACACGTGTCGTCATCTTGTGCTTGGAATTTGAAAAGTTGACGGTTTGTGTTTTCCTGGTGGGTCCCTTTGCCATAAATGCGATGAGTATATAAGCCCTATTGTGGCTCATTTGAACGGTTATGCTCTCTAATCTTCTTCCACTTTGCTCCCCTTTCTCTTTATCTTCCGGTCATCTTCCGTTTGAAGTTTCCGTTTAATCTTCAAAGATCTTGATCTTGAAGATTCATTTGAAACTTCATATTTCTTCTACTTTGGTGTCTTCTTTCTTCATCTTCTTGTTGTTTGCTGATCTGTTAACTGCTTCTTTCTTACTTTCTTTGAAGATTCCGTCTGATCTTCAAACTTTCCGGTGGGATTTCCAGATTTTTTGACTTTTCATTATCATGTCTGAGAGTGTTAGTGCGTCTGAGGAGGTTGTAGGCGAGCAGCCGGAGGAGGTGGTGCAGGAAATCACCGTTGAACATGGCAAAATCAAAGAGAGGAAGTTGATGTCCAACACTTACTGTGTTTGGAGTCAAGAAGCCTTCAACCGGTTTCTTGTTATGTATGGAATCTTGCCGGAGTGGGAGCCCACCCTTCCAACTCCGACCAGCACTGTTCTCTCAGCCGGTACCGGCCAGTTGGCATTGTACGAGGCCCTCTTTGCTAAGTGTGGGTTCCGCCTGCCGTGTACCCGCTTTCAGATTGACACCATGGTGGCTTATGGTGTTGGTCCTACACAACTAACCGCTTTTGGGATGCTGCGGTTAGTTCATTTCGAAGCTTCCTGCCGCGCCCTAGACATTGAACCCACCGTTGAACGGTTCAATGTCTTCTACTTTATGGCGCGGGATGAGATGTGGTTTTCATTCAAGCCACGCCCCAAGGTGCCGCCCATGGCCACCCACACTCCTAAGTCCTTGCATTGGGCGAAGGAGAAATTTTTCTTCGTGAAGAGGGGTGTGATCCCTATTAGTCTCCCCTGGAAGGTGATAGGGGATGGGCAGCGGGTGGCTGACATGCCTATGCCCAAGGACTTCAAGAAGCAGGCGTGGTTCCTTGTCCTCACCGCCAATGCCACTAAACTAGAGTTTCAGAATCTGACAGAAGGCATTTTCTTTCTTCTGGGGATGAGTCGAAATGGCATTCGGGCGGGTAAAGAGCCTTATATTGCGCAGGAGGGTAAGTGTATCGTCATTATTATTATCATTATTAGTATCTCCCGCGCTCTTTTCTTTATTGTTTGTTATATTGCAGGTGTGAGTAAATTTGAGTTTTATGCTGCCCGCCAGGAGAAGGGCATCAAGTGGAGACCTTTGGCGGAGGGTCAAACTTCTTGCTTGGACGCGCTTGCTGACCGGTTCTACTACCCGGATTTGACCACCGCGCCCAAACCTTATTACACAACCAGTGAGTTCCCCGATCCTTTCGGCTCTAGCATTTTTGGGGATGACACTACTGGATTCTCAGTAGGGAGTGTCCCGCCTGTGAGCTCATCCGCGGGGCGTGGTCGTTGGAAACACGCACCGCGGAGTCATGGGTACCGAGCGAAAGTTGTGCTTTCTGACTCGGGTTCTTCCGTCTCAGCAGGGGAGGCTGTGAAAGGGCGTCGGCGGCGCAAGGATGGCCCGCCGTCTGATGATGAGGAAGAAGCTGACTCTTTTCGGTTGGAGAAGAGGAAGAGGGCGCGCGTTGATAGCGCCGCCACTAGCAGCGCTGCAGCTGCTACAGAGAACGTGTCTACTGCCCCCACAGGTGGGGACGAGAATGGGGCTGCCGCTCTGACTGAACCAGTGACCGCCTCCGGAGGTGCTACTGATGTTGCTGGTAGTCAGAAAACCGGCGTTGCTGAGGGGCAGGGGGAAGTGCCCCTGTTTTTTCTGTGGGGATTCGTGCTGCCCCTAGCAGGCAGCCGTTGTTCCAAAAGTTGATTAAGAAGAAGGCGGCTGGTAAGTGACTTTTTTGCTGTTTTTTGATCTTGATTTTGAATTCCCTTTAATCCTTTTCCTTGTTTTCGCAGTGTCGCCCAAGTTGATTCCCACTCCTCCTCCTTTGTCTCCTTCTGCGGAGGCTGCCCGTGTGGAGGAGGAGCGATTGTGGCAGGAGCAAGAAATTGCTCGTAGACAGGTGGAGGCCGATGAAGCTTTACAAAAGGCAGAGGCTGAGAAGAAGGCCGCTGCTGCCAGGCAGGCGGAAGCCGATGAAGCCCGCCGTCGGGCTGAGGCAGAGAAGAAAGCTGCTGCCGATGAAGCCGCACGAAAGGCTGAGGCGGATAAGAAGGCTGAGGCGGAACGCCTTCGCCTCCAGGAACAAAGTTTCCTGGAGGAGAAGGCCAAGAAGGTGGCTGAGGCAGAGGAGCGCGCAGCCGAAGAACGCCTTGATGTGGAGAGCCGGGAGTTGGCTCATGATGATGGTTTTGAGAGGGCCCTGTTTCAGCAGGGTGCCTCTGGTGCTGCTGGCTCGCGTCGGGATCGGCGCGAGTCCTCTCGGGTTGGGGGATCAACAGGAGTCTATGACGGCTCCTGTTGGTCTGGTGGTGACGCCATCTGGCGCCCTCGCTGGGCAATAAGGGAAAACACCTCGTTTTCCAACTCCTTAGCTGCCGAGGAGTTCGTCAGCGAGGTGGTGCCTCCTTATGAGCGCACTCACCAGGATATGTTGAGTCGTCAGGACCTTATTGCCGCCTTGTGCGTTAATCAGGCGACTCAACTATCTATGATGGACTCGCTGCGGCGCCGCGACTCGGCGCTGTGGCGAGACATGGAGCGGGTAGAGGCAGAGAAGGCCAGCCTTGCTGAGAAGGAGGCTGCCTTCCAGGCGGAGATTGCCAAGTACCGCCGTCGTGCCCATGACGCGGAGGCTAAGGTCTCCAAACTTGAGGAGGATGCGGCCTCCGAAAGGCGCCGCTGGTCGGACTCCTGGAAAAAGGCCAACACTGATATTTCAGACCTTAAGGATCTTCTGTCAGTGGCGCGGGAGGAGCGGCGGGCGGCGGTGAAGAAGCTGGAGACAGAGAGCCAGGCCCTCTCGAGGCAAACGGTTAAGTATGTGGCCATGCGCAAGGAGCTTGAGTCTAAGGATGAGGCTCTTGTCGCGGCTACTGAGCGCGTCTCTTTCCTGGAGCAGGAGAGGATCCAGGTCCTTAGTGCAAAGGAGGACCTGGAGCGAGACCTGGACTCTTGTGATCAGGCTCGCCTCGAAGCTGTGAAGGAAAGTGATGCGTCCAAGCTGTTGCTGGAGGAGGCTGTCTCCGCCCAGACCCAGATGCAAGATTCCATCAAGTGTTTAATGACAGATGGAATGAATGGGGTAAGTCTCCGCGCTTCCTTTATTTTTGGTACTTGTCTTTCGAGCTCATATACTAACTTTCGTTTTGTCTTCAGGTCTTTAAGAGGTTTTGGCAAGAGCCTCTGCTGGGTGACCAGATTGCTGCTATTGCCGCCGCCGCCCAAGCTTATGGTTATGGCGAGGGTTATGAGGATGGTTTCTTGCACGCTCAAAATGATGGGCGCATAGTGGACGCAGATCATTATGGCAAGCCTTTGAAGGAGGAATACGAAGCGGAACTTCTGAAGTTCGAGCAGATAGAGTTCCCCATCCTCCAAGTGCTTGCGGATTGCAACAAGAATGCGGATCCACCTGCAGCCTTAAAATACTTCATAGAGACATCTGATGCGCTGACGAGGGCTACTGGCGGGGAGACCTCTGGGGCGGGTGATTAGTAGGCGCTGGGCTTGTTTATTTGTAATTTTAACTTTCGATGTAAATATAAAAGGGTTTTTAAGTCCCTTTGTTTAATGAAATTTTTGTTTGTTATATCGTGTTGTCTCGTCCCTAATTTACTTATTTAACCAAGTCGTCACCCGGTGTGTAAGTAAGAGTTAGGGCGCGCGCTCAGCTAGACAATCCGGCGTCTAAGTGTTTCAACACTTTCTCGCCTTGAAGATTGTAGCGGAGGCGACTTGTGCCATTGAGTCCGACTTAGGTGCGCGGTAGCCTTGCCTTGAAGACCTTTTACCGCGTTTACGCTGCGCGCTACTCTGATGTCCGAGTTGCAATGACTCTAGAAGACAAGAGTTGGTGCGCGTGTCATTGCTGTGCGGTGTTGTAGGTCCGGCGAGTAAATCCGTCTTGAAGACTCTACACTAGCTGAGTACAAGCCCGACGTGCACGCGGCGCGTCTTGAAGGCGTGCCTTGCTAGTGTGTTTGGTCCGACGTGATTTTGCCTAAGTCTTGAAGACCCTGGCGCGGAAAGTACAAGTAGAAACACAGATATAGGAAACGTTTTCATTAATAATGTGGCATTTTGTATTACAAATAACAACGCCGTAACTGAGCGCCGTTCCATGATCGCGGAATAGGGGTGCCATCGAGCCTTTCTAGCGCGTAAGCGCCCTTTCCTAGCACTTCTTGAATTTTGTAAGGGCCTTCCCAGGTTGGGGCGAGCTTCCCAGGTTTTTCGGCGTTGGAAGCCTCATTGTTGCGGAATACATAGTCCCCAATCTTGAAGGTCTGCTCTTTGACATGCTTGTTGTAGTACTGTTCGAGTTGGGTTTTGTAGCTGGCTTCTTTTATTGCCGCAAGGTCGCGGCGTTCTTCTAGCAGATCAAGGTTTATGCGGAGTTCTTTATCATTATCGGTTGTGTCAGCCATCAATACCCTTGCCGTGGGGCAAGTTATTTCTGCGGGGATTACTGCCTCGGACCCATATGTTAGGCTGAATGGTGTTTCGCCGTTGCTCGTTTTTGTGAGGGTGCGGTAGGCCCATAGAACGTGCGGTAATTCGTCTACCCACCCTGTTCTTCTGGTTCCGAGCCTTGTCTTGATGCCTTCAACAATAGTACGGTTGGCCCTTTCTACCTGGCCGTTGCCTTGCGGGTGCGCAACGGATGTAAAGATTTGTGTGACTCCCATCTGAGCCAGCCATTGTTGGAGGGCCTGGTCTTCGAATTGTGTTCCGTTGTCACTGACCAGTTGCATCGGTAACCCGAACCGACAGATAATGAACTCCCATATAAATTTCTTGACGTGTGCGCCATCAATCTTGGCTAGAGGTTTGGCTTCGACCCACTTAGTGAAGTAGTCGATAGCGACAATCAAATATTTCACATTACCCGGCGCCGCTGGGAACGGTCCGACCAGGTCAATGGCCCACTTTTGGAAAGGCCAAGCTGCTGTGACCGGTACTAAATTGTTCTTGGGGCGCAGGGTGTTTGGAGCATGGCGTTGGCAGCTGTCGCACTTGCGTAGCTCATTGACTGCGTCGACGTGCATGCCAGGCCAATAATATCCTGCATTCATCAATTTTGCCACTACCATCCTTGGTCCTGCGTGCAGCCCGCATGTTCCTTCGTGTATTTCTTTGAGGAGAACAGATGCTTCTGCCGAGTCTACACAGCGCAGGAGTGGCCCTAGGAAGGAGCGACGGTACAGGATGTCGCCCGCCAGTTGGTACTGCAGGGCCTTGTTTTTTATCTTCCGGGCCTCTAGTTTGTCGTTAGGCAGGATTCCCGAAGATAAAAAAGCTTTAATTGGCGTCATTCATGACGCATTGCCTGTTTGGGTGACATTGACCTGGCGCGCGGAGACTGACGGTTTGTCTCGGACCTCGATTCGGACTTCTTTTGCCATGTGCTCGAAAACCGTGGATGCCATTTTGCTGAGTGCGTCGGCTGGTTTGTTCTCGCTGCGCCGGATGTGTTCGACTGTGCATGTGTCGAACCTGCGCATGAGTTGCCTGGCTTGTTCCAGGTATAGAGCCATGGTTTCATCCTTTGCGTCATATGTCCCGTTGATCTGTCGTGCTACCAACAATGAGTCCACATGTGCCTCCACGTGCCTGGCCCCCATTTTTTCCGCTATGCGGAGGCCTGCCAGCAGCGCTTCGTATTCCGCCTCGTTGTTTGTGCTTTTAAATTCGAGGCGAATGGCGTATGTAAACTCGTGTTTGTCTGGGCTGATGAGGCGCAGACCGGCGCCAGCACCGTCTCCATTTGAGGCTCCATCAGTGTATAAGGACCACTTTTGTGATGGATCATGTGCTGGCGCGGGTGATTCTTCTTCTCGGCATTCTTGAATCTTATCAGCTGGAATCTCGGTTGCGAAGTCTGCTAATACTTGGCCTTTGATTGCGGGTCGGGGCTTGTAGCTGATTGTATGCTCTCCGAGTTCGATAGCCCATTTTGCTAATCTTCCTGACAGCTCGGGTTTGGCTAAGATGTCGTTTATCCGATAGTCTGTAAGGACATTTATCGGGTGGCCTTGGAAGTATCTGCGCAGCCTTCGAGAAGCGTGAATTAAAGCTAGGACCAGCTTTTCCATTATAGTGTACCGGGTTTCCGCATCTAACAATGTGCGGCTGATGTAGTAGATAGGCGTTTGTACGCCTTTACGATCGACCATCAAAACTGCGCCTATTGCCCGCTCCGTGACTGAGAGATAGAGCGTGAGTGGCTCTTTGGGGAGCGGGGCTGTCAGTGTAGGAAGGTTCATCAAGCATTGCTTCATTTGCTGAAAAGCGGACTCTGCCTCAGGGGTCCAGCGGAAGTTGCTTTTCTTCAGGCAGTTTTTCAAAGTGTCCACGAATGGAAATGACTTTGAAGCGTAATTGGATAGGAAGCGGTTTAGGGCAACCAAACGGCCCATTAGTGTTTGTACTTCTTTGACGGAGGCTGGTGACAGCATCCGCTCGATTGCCTGAACCTTTTCTGGGTTGGCGCGGAACCCATCCCGCGTAACGATAACGCCCAGAAATTTCCCTTCTTCCATCCCAAATGAGCATTTGCTTGGATTCAACTTCATGCGGACTTTTCGCAGTTGGTTGAATGTTTGCTGGATGTCCTGTAACATGTCACTTTCTTCCTTGCTCTTGATCACTAAATCATCGACGTACACTTCAAGCCGTACGCCGATTTCTTTTACGAAGGCCGTGTCCATCAGACGCTGGTACGTTGCGCCCGCATTTTTCAGGCCGAAAGGCATCTTTGTGTAGCAGAAGATGCCTGCGTCTGTGCGGAACGCTGTTTTGTCTTCATCCTCTTTGGCCATTTGTATTTGGTGGTATCCCTTGTAAGCGTCCAGGAAACACTTGTATCGGTATGGGGCGAGGGAATCCACCTTCAGGTCAATCTCCGGTAGAGGATAGCAATCCTTTGGACACGCCTTGTTGATGTCTTTGTAGTCTACACACATGCGCCATCCCCCATTTGCTTTGGCGACCATGACGGGGTTGGCCACCCACGTCTGGTATCTAATGGGGCGGAGGATGCCCGCATTGAGCAGCTCGGTGACTTGTTCATTCATGGCCTTTGTTTTCTCCGGGCCCATACTTCTTTTCTTTTGTACGATTGGCTCTGCGGAGCGATAAACGTTAAGCCTGTGTTCCGCTATTTCCCGTGGGACACCCACCATGTCTGCCGGTTGCCATGCAAAAATGTCCATGTTACTGATCAGTAGTTGCTTTAAATGGTTCCGTATGGACTCGGAGATTTCATGGCCAATGGTCACCGTTTGCTCCGGAAATTTGGGGTTGAGCGTCCATTTTTCCGGCTCTGTGCGGGCGTTTGTTTTGACCATTTTTAACGGCTTGGCTGTATCTGTGGCGTGGCAATCCTTGTTTCCTCGGATGAAGGCGACGCCTGTTTTGGTGGGGAACCCCACCATTGCGTGCGCCGTGGAGGCGTTGGCGTTGAAGCGAGCAATGCCTTCTCGTCCTAGGAGTATGTCATGGTTTGATGTGGCTGGTAGGACAATGAAGTCACATATCTCTGTGCGCTCGTGTGTACTGTCAGTCCATGTTACAGGCAAAGAAAGCATGCCGCGGGGCATGATGGTTTCATGGATGAAACCAGAAATTGGCTCATTGACGGGAATGAGCTTTGCTTTATCTTCTTCATCGAGTTGTTGGAAACACTGGTCATACATGATATCTGTGCTACTGCCGCCATCTAAAAACATATACCGCGTGCGGTAATGTCCGAAGACGGCAGTGATCACTAATGGAGCTGTGCAGGAGGCACCCCCTCTGACCCTTGGCATGAGGATGTCAGCCTCTTTCCATGAGTCGTCTAGCGGCTGTACCCAGGTGCGCTTCCCATGTTGGGTGTTCTTGCCCCGCCATGTCATGTTGCATTGGTGGCGGGGGATTAGAGTTGCAGCATGAGTGTTTAGGTCCCGGATCTTCTTCCGCGACCCTTCGCCTTGGGTTTCTTCGTTACCTTGGCCTTTGCCAGCTCGGTGAACATTTTTGACCAAGTGGCCGAGCTGGCCTGATTTCAGCGCTGCCTCTATCTCCATTTTCAGACTGTAGCAGTTGTCTGTGAGATGACCGTAGTCATTATGGTACTCACAGAACTTGCTACGGTCCACATTTCGGCGCTTCCCCAGAGGGTTGGGCTCTTTCAGGGTGACTTGCTCTGTTTTCAGAACTTGAGATGGTGTTTTTGTTAACGGGGTCCAATCGTGGTTTTTCTTGGAGTGTCCGCGTTGGTCCCGCGTTTGTTTGGAGCTGATGATCTGGCGGGCATCACCGGCCGGGGAGTACTTTCCCTCGTCGGTGGTGCCTGTGATGCGGTTCCAGACAGATTTGTTTTTGTGTCTAGTATTATTATTATTATGGTGTTGTGGCTGGAAACCGTGTTGCTGGTTGAAAGATTTTTCGGAGGAGGCATATATTTTGGCTGAGCGTATGAGCTCATCCCAGGACTCTGGGATGCCATCCTTGCCGGTGAGGCATTTCATGAGGTCTGGACTGCGCACATTGTGAATGAACGCGGCCCGTGTGAGCTCCTCCCCGCATCCGATTTGCAGCGCTTCTTTGTTAAACCGGACTATGTAATCTTCAATCGTCTCTCGGTCGTATCGTCGACATAGCAAGATGTCCGCTTTGTCTTTCTTATGCTTACGTAGATGCGAGAAGTGGCTGCCGAACTTTTCCGTGAGGTCGTCGAAGTCCTTTACGCTTCCCGCTGGGAGGCTGTCAAACCATACCCTGGCGGCACCCGTGAGGGTTTGAGCGAATAGGTGGCACCACACTTGAACAGGCCAATCCACGGACACACCTGCGCACTCAAAGTCGTGCACATGGTCGTCTGGGTCACGCAGGCCATCGTATCTACCGATGCTGCTTGGGAGTTTGGCCTTTCTTGGTACTTTGGCAGCCGCTATGCGGGCGACGAACTTGGACTTCTCAGCAAAAGCTTTTGGTCGAAATGGTTTGACCAAGTCATCGTCTATCTCACTGTCTCGCGACGTGTGAGTGTGCTTCTTTCCTCTGTGATCAGAGTCGCTGCTTGACGATTCGTAACCGTCCGGCTCTTCACGTGATTTGGCGTAGCCCCGAGCTCTGATGTTTCCGCCGAGCTCCCCGCTACGACCATCACCGTGATTGGCCGTATCTTTCTTCTTGTACCTTGCTTTCGACGGAGTATCGAAAGCAAGCGTCTTACCTTTCTTTTTTGCTTGCTGCAATAGTTTTCGTTGGTAGATTGTGGCACTCTTGGCATTCTGACGGAGGAGCCAGTAGTCCGGATCCTCCTCAGAAAGCTCTTGACTGTCATCGTCTGATTCGATGTCACGGATTTCGACGGCTGATCTGTCGAGTCGAGACGTCGTTTGCTTGACGACAGTGTTGGGTGTAGTTTGGTTATCCGGCTGTCGGAGGTCTCCGTCTCCGGTTTGGTGTACGCCGGAGGTGTTGGGGTTGGGTTCAGCCATGGGTGGGTTAAAAGATGAGTGAAAAGAGGTGTTCTAACCGTTGGATGGCGCCAATGAAGAAACAATAAGTATACCGGAGATTACGTGTAACCTCCGGGTGGTTAATACTTATGTAACTACAAGGTTAATCCTTTACCCAAACCGTAATGGTGACCCAAGAGATTGTTAGTGTGAATAGTGTGTGTGTGAGAACAAGAGATTTAAGTGGTTCGGTCGTAAATGACCTACGTCCACTGTAAGTACACCGGAATATTATTACTAACAAGGGAGATTACAAGTTGAATGTGTAGTAATTATGGCTATATTTCTGAATGAATACAAGGATTGCATCTGATCCTATTTATAGGCCTAATAGTGGGCTGCATGGGAGGCCCACAGGCGACTTCATTGGCTCGGGCCCAACCGAGGCCCAAGTCCATGGTCTTCCTTGAAATGGCGGGAAAAGGCGGATTACTGTTGATGACGTCACGCTACAGTGTGGTCGTTGTTGTAGTTGGACACGTGGCGGATTCCTGATAGTGTGCAGTAACATCGTACTTGCTACAGTGTTCAGGCCACCTCTGCTGTCTGACGTGATGTCTGACCGTGGGCGAGGTAATGCCTGCTGGTCACTGTTCATGACAGCGTGCACAGTGTAGCCGTTCACCTTTTGTACTATCTGCCACATGTCCTTCTCCTGTTGGTGCGTGCTCTGACATGGATCTTTATGAATCTTCCTTTTGTCATTCCTTGTACTTCGTATGAGAGGTGCTAAGGGAAGATTCCGCGCGTGGTTACACGCGCGTATCAGGTATTGTCTGTTGCTTATCATCCGTCTTGGCGCGCGAGGCATGCTGATTATCTGCCCCGCGCTGGTGCGTCTCTGCGCCGTGACCTGGCGCAGGGTTATTGCTTCTTGGGGATAGGGACGCCCTTCAGATTAGGCTCCCTATCCCTTCAAGTTATATATAATAAAAAAAAAAAGTTGCAATTTGAGGGAATAACTCATTAACACATGATATCCTATGTGTGTTGATTTTATTTTATTTTTGTTTTGTTCTCTAAATGTTATTCCAACTATTTCCAAGTTCCAACCCAGTTGATTTATCTATGGGCTTCTTCCAACGAGGCCATGACCCATGAATGGATAGCAATATCTTGTTTTGGGCATGAACCATATATGAGTAAGTAGTTGGGCGGGTCCAATGAACTTGAGTTTTCAAACCTATCGTCGATTAGGCCCTTTCATTGGCAAATTTCGTAAGTCCCTGCAATTACAAGATCATTACTTATAAACAAAATAAATACACAAGGAAAGTCCACTTGTTTCATGTGTATTTGATTTCTGAACAAAAGCCCGTAAATCTACCCTACTGAGCAAAAAAAGGGTGAGGATTGGGGCACCCTCTAAAAGTGTCGCCTGCCAACCCAACCCATTCTATCAATATCCAAAACTAATCTATAATACATTATAAAGGAGGAATGATGTACAACAAGGTAATTTGCATTTCCGTACAACTTAACAAGCAATATGTACAACATATTTAAGCAAAAAATTTAAGGGTATTATGGGCATAATTGGGACAATTAAAACACTTAAGAGGGTAATATAGGCATTTCATCCACCTCCTCCTTTACAATATCAAAAGACTTTTACAATACTACCCTCCTTCTTCCATATATACCCTTCAATTGTTTGCCTTTTTCCTTCATCAATATAGATCATTAACCTCTTGTCCCTTCAAGTTCCGTAACCCTAAGGATCAAATTGAATGAGATTGATTGTGAAATTCAAGTCCTCTTCTTATAACATTCAATTGAAGGCCTACATAAACTATCTTGCCTTCAAAAAATTGCTTGTGTAGAACTATTACTTATTTTACTATTTGCATTTTCTTTGTTTGTTGCACAAAGTTTACAATGTTTTATATTGTTTTTTTATTTATGCACCTAGATTTGAACAAGCACATTGCAACGAACAATTTGAATTGCAAATCAAATTGTTGGATTCCCCAAGGTTAGTTTTACATGTCACATAAATTGCTTCTTTGATCACTTATCATTTGTAAAATTTGTGTACTTTCTTTACGTTATAAATACAATGGCGTGCACTTGATGAGATAAATGCTGGTGTATGTGACGGTATGACGTATGAAGAAATAAAGAAGAACATGCCTGAATAATACAAGTATGTTAAATATGAAATATTCGATTTTTTTTTTTTTATGCCTTTCCATTCAATGGTCTTTTTTTTTAGGTCAAGAAAGAAAGACAAACTCAGGTATCGATATACTCGTGGAGAGTCGTATCTCGATGTGATACAAAGGTACTGAATTCAAATACAAGGAAAAATCTCTGTTGAAAATATAGAAAGTAAATAATTAAAGTTTTGGTATTTTAAGCAACGTCAAAAGTTTGCAGTTGTGTATATAATAGGTTGGAGCCGGTTATTATTGAGTTAGAACGACAACGTGCGCCTGTTGTAGTCGTATCTCACCAGGTAAGACAAGGCAACCACAAAATTTTACCTCTACAAATGGGTAAAAAAAAACTAAAAATAAAACGGGTTAAACGTGTTTGTAAAGTGTATTTTAATACGTTTATGTATCAATATAGCTTTTGAATAATATTTAGGGCATTAGTTTTTTATTAACATTTTTAAAACAAATGAACATTATTTTTGGTGGGCGTGACCCAAACCGTATGTAAATTACCTGTTATCCAACTCATCCATTGAAAGACTTGTGCAATGCTAACATGGTTTTAATGGATTTGTGCATTGCAGGCTGTTTAAAGAGCTTTATATGCCTATTTTGCTGATAAGCCATTGAAAGAAATTTCACACATAGAGGTAAACAACAAAACATTAGATCAATCTTTTCAGTCTTTTAATCTTTGAAAACACGTTAACACGTTTGAATATCGGGAATTTTAGATGCCACTTCATAGAAAGTTCTGGTTCCGAAAAAAGATACTAACTATATTTTCCTCGCGTAACGAAACCGCTGCAACGCGCGGGCATTACCACTAGTTTCTATAAACTTTAAAGGTGTTATGTCTATGTGAGGGTTGTACCCATAGATATATGGGTTGTACCCACTAATTGTAACTTATGTATGCATATAAGGTTGTACCATGGGCTTTTATGGTTTGTACCTATCTTTTTCTTTTTATCTTTATTTTTATACTTTTAACCCATACTTTACATATTTTACAATTTAACCCTAACATTTTCACTTTCAACCTTTAATTCCCAATACTATTCTTCTTTTACATTTTTCGTTTTACGTTCCGGACCAATTTTTGCGAGTTAACACATCATAACGTGCGTGTATGGTTCAATGTTTTCTCATTTATTTTTTCCGGTATAACGACCATTTCATAATAAGTTATTGTTTTTTTTTGTTTTACGGTTCTCTTGCATGATTCAACATTTTTTCCTTGCGTTAGCGGTGTTGTGTCAATTGTGCTATTTGACATGGTAATATGCCCCCGTCGCAACGCACAGGGTAAAATACTAGTTCATACAACCCATACTAAGCCATTTTTATTATATAAATATGATTTATTGTTTTATTTATTGTATAAAATTATTGTAAATATTAAAAATATATATATTTATTTTTGTTCTAAACTGAATTATTTAAATATAAATACCAAAACCTTTATTTTTTTTAAGAAATATTTTTAATAAAAATTTTATAGGAATGTCACAAAAAAAAAAGCCTAAACAAGACCATGTTTCTTGATTTTTCTAAATAGTTGCAAATTATTAGAAAAAAAAATTCAAATATAAATAAAAGTAATTATTAAAAAATCACAATAAAAGCCACACATAAAGTGACAAGTGACAAAGAGCCTCTTGCACCTCAAGGTTGCCATGAAACCCGGATCAAGAGGCTTTCTAAAAGAATCATTTTGGTCACTGATGCGAGTGGTCTAACTTGAATAACAAACTGATTACCAGGAAAAAAAAAAGTGTGGTTTCGTCCTTACATAGTGTAGGCACACTCATACACTTGAATTAACTAGTATGAATGCCCGCGTGTTGCGGCGGGTGCATCTGTTTTGCCCCTCGTGCATCGTGTTTGTTGGTTATTCGTTATGATGAAGTAGAAAACAACGATGTATAAAATATATGTTACCAAAAACTGAAACTCATAAGTATATCTTCTGAAAATTTTAAATGGGTACATAACAATAGGCCGTACTATTCCTTGCAACACCCTTAAATTGGCCCACGCCCTTTGGTGGGGCCCTTTTATGTATCTCGAAGGAAGATAAGTATGCCATCGTAGAGCGGTGCTTAGCGTAGTGAAGTGGCGTTGTATCTCTTAATGACCATAAGATTGTAGTGGAAGTGATGTAATTACTAAAATGCAGTTTGTAGTGTCCAGCATATTTCTATTATTTTAGGGCACCCGCGAGATGCAGCGGAGTCAATGATTTGCATAGATACTCTCGTTTTATGTTAGTTTGACAAGCGTCGTAACAAATATAATTGACCAAACAAATTAGTAATCAATATAGTTAAAACTACCAAATCGACTGATAAGAACTTGTCTTCTTTTGGATATGTAAACAATTGGTGACTTCGTGAGCTCAGAAACTAAAATTCTATTCCTAGAAGCTTATAGTAGCAGAGAAAACAAAAAAACCATCGAGGAAGATGATGACGTTGCTCATGAAGTATTTATACCATATTTGCTTGTATTAACGTCAAGCCTACAAATATCGCTCACTTTAATGGGTTGAAACGTGTCGTGTGGGTTGGGTGTGTTGGCAAACTTCAAGCCTACATATTCATTTGTGTGCAAAAGTGTCACATCATACCATCCTGCAACCACATAAATTTAAAAAGAATATATAAATACATAATATATGATGTAATTTATTTACTATAAACATTGAAAGATATGTAAGTTTTGTATGTGAAGAGTCACCACATTATTTATATAACAAATACATGACCACTATTTATAAGACTGTAACATTGATACAAACATAATAAAGACATGGAGGTTATGAATGTAAAGAGTCACCATTGTTAATTTCCTCATCAATTTTATAATTATGTTTAAATTAATTTCTTCAACAATTTAATATTTAAGTAGAAAGACAATTTTACCCACTATTTATAAGACTATAACATTGATACAAACATAATAAAGGTTGTATTCACTTAAATTTTGCAGGTATCCTTCACTGATGCTTTATAATATAGTATAGAAGATAAAATTCGGGTTGATTCATTAGCGTGAGCATGAATTTATAGCTTTTGGATTTCTTATTTCTTAACACAAATAACATAAGTAATTAACACATAGTTAAGTTTTATTTTCTCTTTATGCTAGTGTTTAATTTATTTTATTAATTAGAATTAGAACTTAAACAATATACAGTCGCCGAAAGCAAAATAATATTGCGAACCACTACATACAACATTTAACAAGAACATTAAATAGATCAGCAAATACCTTAAAAGTCTTAGAACAAATATAGTTTACGTATAGATCGAGTTAACTATTTCATGACGTTCAAGGAGACCATATTGATTGAAATTGAGGAAAGTCTCCATACCCTTCTCCAACCACCCTCTCCATCATCTATCCTTCATATCCATTTGTTCCCTACCACATCAGTTTTTATCCCATGCAGTAAGTGGAAGTAATATTTATAATATTTTAGAAACATATTAGCAAATCTAGAATGTTAAATTTATAATTTTGTCCGTTTTATTTAGTTAACAATATATATGATTCAAGATACACAACTTCTTAACAAGGATAGTTGGGAAAGCCATATGTCCCCTTCATAGGGCCCATATCATCCAATTCAGCAGAGTTGAGGTCAATAGGTTATAGAACATGCTTGCTTCTGAAAGGCTTCATGGAGAGAAACTAAAAATGCACAAAGAAGAGAAAAAACTGCACTAATTAATTTTGAAAAATATTTTTTCATCAATAATTCATAATATTGTTTGTTTATTGTTTTAACTGTTAGTTGCACAATTAAATTACATCAATTTGATTCTACAACGATCCAACATAGTTGATTATTACATCCAACATCATTGGCATTCCCATTGTCTATAGAAAATAACTAAACTTAAATGGAGCAAAACAATGATATATTATAAAGATAAATTTTTGTAATTGTCAAAGAACATATGAACAAGTAGAAAAAAATGTATATATGTATATAAAGATTAACTCATATCTTTATACCTTGTGGCATCCGGGCGCCATATCTTGCAAGCGTCTTAACTTCTCATTGATTTTTTTCGCTTCTCATCTAATGAAGACATAGTTTTTTTTTGGACAAAACAATGTTTCAAAACATGAAATTAGCTCTAAGATTTTGTTTGGGGTTATGAAAAACTATTAACATTCAAGAAATTGATTATAATGAAGTATATATAATAATATAGAGGGGGGTTGAAAGGTCTCACATTTAAGATGCATCATAGGTTAGGTTGTATTTTGTGTTTTAAAAGTTGGACATAAGGGCATAATTGAGATAAGATTTTAGGATGTGAGGTATTGGATTATGTTAAATTTACTAATCTACCCTCCTAAGTGTCTTAATAGTCACAAGTATGCCAATAATACCCTTAATTTTTTTGCTTAAACATGTTGCACATCTTGTTTGTTAAGTTGTACGGAAATGAAAATGACTATCTTAGCCATCACTCCTCCTTAATAAGATAATATAGATATAGATTAAACATAAAGAGGTTAGCCCACAAGATTCTTCCTTGGATAAAAACATACAAAGTTAGCACCTTAAAATTCAGGTCATTTCTTAAAACACTTTGTCTTTTGAAGTAAAATGATTTAGGTGTGTTGTTGTAGGTTAGGGATAATGCAAAAAAAGATAAAAATAAAATGGAAAGATGGTTTGAATAAAGTTTAAGAATATTTCGCATCTCATATGATGATACTAAAACCATAGTTGTCAAAGCGCCTAGGCGCACTTAAGGCGCACAGGCTGAGCCTGGAGCCTAGGCGCAAGGCGCATAAAAAACAAGTGCTTTTTATAATTAGGCGCATAGTATAAAATACATTTTTTAGGGATTTTAGAGATGTTTTAAGCTTGTTTATGGCCACTTTAGGATGTTTTAGGGTTGTTTATGATTTCTTCATAACTCCTTTAGGATGTTTTAGAGGTTTATGCAACTTTTAGCCTGAATTTGGCCGGAAATCAGTCCTGCTAGTGCGCCTCAGTGCCTAGGCGCATGCCTCACAGGACGAAGCGCACTTGGTGTGCCTCGAGCCTAGGCGCGCTTTTGACAACTATGACTAAAACATTCATAATCAAGATCTCGTCGCAACGCGCGGGCAAACACAAATCGTTAATTAAACAAAACGAGGTTAGCCCACAAGATTCTTTCTTGGATAAAAACAAATAAAAAAATTATAAAAATAAAACGTGGGCTAAATGCGAATTCCTTGAGAAATATGTTTTTTGTTATTATAAAAAGTTGCCTTTGTTTTATTTAAAGTATCTACGTCAAAATTTCATCTTTTCATACTTTAGTTTACTTATTACTTAGAGAGTGTTTGGGATTGCGTTTTGAATCTCATTTTTAGATTATTGCGTTTTGAAAACGCATATAATCTGTTTTTTGTGTTTGGATTGCGTTTTGAAAATACAGATAATCAGTTTTTTAGGCTACCAAAACGCAATAATCTATAAGTAGCTCCTCCCCTGCTTTTCCAAAACGCATAATCTGTTTTGAATAATCAATCCCAAACACCCCCTTAATTATTCATTCGAATTTGAAAATTGAACAAACATTCCGTCGTAACTTACAACTTACAAGGGAATACACCAATACAGTCTCTAACGCACATTTTGAAATAATATTTAATTGTTTTTTGGTTAATTGCTAATATCGTCCATAACACTTGAACCAAATTACTTAAATAATACAAAATATTTATTTTTCTTGCACGACACCACTTCAGCCCTCTCCTTCGTCGCAACCACCACCATTCCCATACGCCTACATCCACATCAACACCCATGGCCATGACCATCACCATCCTCTAATCCGACCATCACCCTCACACAAAACCACCCAATCCTCATTAGTCAACACCTCTATAGTTTGTCCTCGGCTACTGTCCACATTCCACCGCACCACTACCACCATTATCCACGGTTCAACCACCACCATAACCATCAATCACCGCTGTTCATACCACTGCCCCAATCCTTCAACTACCATCAGTTTCACACCCAACCCCTTTCCACTGACATCTTTACGACAAACATCTGAGCCCTAACCATTATCACCACCACCCATTGTTTTGACATTCCCTCACCAACCCATTGTAAACCATCTGTCAACACAAACCGCCATCCTTCGACCACCATCACTTTCACTTTATCCGAACCATAACCCTTCAATCATTTGTTACCTTCACCATCACCACAGACCCACCACTACAGTTCACCATCTGTCCATCATCACCAACCATTTAAGGGTTTTTAGTTTCGAGTTGATTTTATCTTGATTTGGGGTGAAAAGGAGAGGGGACAAAATAGCGAGAAAAGGTTTTAAAACTTAAAAGACAAATATGCCCCTGACTTAACAATAGGGGTCCAAATGAGAATTAGAAGATTTTGTACTGTTTAGGTAATTTGACCCAAACTACAGACAAAAATGACAATTAACCATTGTTTTTAGATGCATACTAATTATTGTGTATGTCACTTGTCGGTCGAACGAATAACAAAACAAAAAAGCAAGAGCCCTCGTATGAGTATCTTTATTTTTTTTATATATATTAACTAGGTTATATTCTAGGAACTTCCTAGGATAAACAATCTAATATGAAATGACAATGTACTTTAATATGAGAAAACAACAATTTTAATCATGTGAATAAGAATAAAAATATATATTAAAGAAAGAATGTACGTTTGGATGAGGAGCAAGGGCAGAAGCAACCATTGCTAGACGTGATCGTCGGTGGTCTTGAAGGTGCAACTTTTTTTTAGAAACGATTGGTTTTAACCTATTATGTTGTGGATGAAAACAACACTTGTATTTACAGTTTCATTTAGCATAAAGAATTCATTAGAAACTTGTGTATCACACGGGTTATAACATTTTTTTTATTTTTCTATTTACTATTAGATTAGAAAATTTAATATTACATAAGGTAGGATCAATAAAATATAAATTGGTTTTTAATAAGCGTAAATATAAAAAGAATAAGTTAAGAAAATAAATATTAAATAAATAAGAGATAAACGTGAAATTATAGTTTAATAATATTATTTTATGAGAGAAAATTAAGATAATCATAAGATTTTTATTTATTATATAGTAAGGTATTAACAAAGATAAAGATAAAAATTATAAATTAATAAATATTAGATTATTTATAACCTACACTTTTTTTTTTGCGGGAATTCAAGGATGGTGATGGTCTCATCAAATACTATATGTCCCCACCTCAATCGCTTTATTATAAGACTATTATCTTTTTTATTCTATGTTAGAGAGAATGTGTTACAAGTGTTAAGTAAAACAATACAAATTGTTTCAGTAAAAGTTTTTTATATCTCCGTTAGGTTAATGAAGATATAAAAAACTTTTACTATCAGTGGTGGATCTAGAAAAAGAATTAGGAGTAACGTTAAAGAAAAAAATTGTCGTCGTTTCATATAATGTAAATAAAATAAAAATAAAAATACAATAATAGATAAAGTTACACACATACCTAATAGATTTCGCCTCTTTGGTTCAAATAGTACTCACCCATTTGATTGTGTAAGTCCGTCTTGATAAGCTTCATGTTAGAAAAACACATTTTAACGGTTGTGGTTGCAACCAGTAAAACCAATGCTAACTTTAATATCCTATAAACCAAATAAAAAGTTTTATCTTTTCCGGTTTCCACCATTACACGAGCAAGGTCGCACACTCCACTTAATTTTGCAAATGTATCATCTTCCTTTAATGTGTGACAGAATACCCTAAGATCACCCGAAAGACTCCATTTTTCCTCTTCACTAAAATCATTCGGATACATTTCAGAAAATGCTACTATATTAGGTATGTCAAACTCTAAAACGAATCACAAGGATTTAAACTCAACATATTTTCTACTAAACTAGTTGATACCTCATTCAAAATGGTGTCAGTTAGCAATGACATTCTTTCGGTTTCTTTTATTACCATAACTTTCTGACATTTCTACCATCTCAATGTTATTTTTTTCACAAAAAGGTATCAGCTTTGCCAACATTTGATTAAACCCGTTTTGTGTTAGATTATTCAATTCTCTATTTGTTTCGTTTATCAATTTAGCCGCTTCTAACAAGTTTTGACTCTATTTTTTAAAGATGTTTTGATAGAGCTTTTGTGACGCCTAAAATATCACCTAACAAGTGTATATAAAATACAAATTCAAACTTCTTTTAATAATGATAAAATACCCTCTTGCATTAAATCATTGTTGAATACTCTATTTCTTCTAAAATTAGTTTAAATTATTGTGTCTTCATTTAATAATGGGAGCAGTAGATGCAACTACAAATTGCCATATCGACTTAAAATATAATAAAATACTTCTTGCATTAGATCGTTGCTGATACTTTCACCTATCTCTAAAATAAGTTTTCTTGAATTATTATGTCTTCATTTAATAATGGGAGTTATAGTATATGCAACTACAACTTGCCATATCGACTTAAAATATAATAAAATACTTCTTGTATTAGATCGTTACTAAATACTTTCATCTATTTCTAAAAGAGAAAATTGCTCGAATGGTCCATGTGGTTTGCACTTTTTTCACCTATGGTCCCTAAGTTTTCAAAATTACAGCCATAGTCCTGAAACAGTGATTTTTTTTTTAACTCGGATAGTCCCTGGAGCTAACTGAGGTTAAATAATCCAGTTAAGTGGGTGTGAAATTACAAAACTACCCTTTCTATAAAACAAATAAAATAAAACACTGGTGGGCCTCACGTTTTATAATTAAATATATAAAAAAAAAACCTTAATCCCTACACCACCACCACCACCCCCACCAACTTCATCTTCCCCACCCTATCACCACCACCACCAACCAGCAATTTCACTCCCTTCTTCAGAATGTTAACATAACCAGTGCTTACTTCAATTGAACCGGCCGTCAAAACATTTCAATAATAATAAACTCATCGTTCAGCTCCAGTGCTCCATCGCCATGGCTGTTAGAAGATGTAGTTTTCATTCTCCTCATCGATTCTGTTGTAAGTTTCCATCTACAAACTCTCCTACTAAGCGATTATTATTTTATTTATTAGAAATAAAAAATGATTGCAGGAGGTTAACTTGTTAATCAAACATGGAACCACCATAATCATCACAGTCAACTTATTTATTGAAGAAAAAAAAAACAATTGCACAAGAGGGTAACTTGTTTAAACCCTAGAATTTATGTTTCAGTCTCTCTGTTTCAAATAAATTCACGAATTCTATTTTCTAGCCATTTTTTTGTATATAGTTTAACCGTTAATGGTGGTGAATCAGTTAGTGGAGATGGATGGTCCGAAGATGACTGCGGTGGGTAGGATGTGGCGGTGCTGGAGATGGTGATGATGGCCGGAGGGTCTGACTTGTGGTGCGAGTGGATGTAGGTGAGTGGTAACAAGAGGGTGCATATAGGTGACGTTTCACAGTGGATGTTTTTGTTTTCAGGTTTTGGTGGATGGTTTAGAGAGGTGTTTGTGGTGGTGATTGGGAGGTAATTGGGGTGGGGAAGATGAAGTGCGTGGGCCCCACTAAGGATTGGTGGAGACACATGATTGGCTAAGGGGTTAAGTGAGTCCTCTTTCTATTTTATTATTTAATTGATTTTTTTATTTTTATTAAAGTAAGGGTATTTTAGTAATTTAACACCCACTTAACTGGATTATTTAACCTCAGTTAGCTCCAGGGACTATCCAAGTTAAAAAAATTCACTGTTTCAGGACTGAGGCTGTAATTTTGAAAACTTGAGGACTATAGGTGAAAAAAGTGCAAACCACATGGACTATTCGAGCAATTTTCTCTTTTTCTAAAATAAGTATGCTTAAATTATTGTGTCTTCATTTAATAATGGAACCATAATAGATGCAACTACAAATTGCCATATCGACCTAACTATAATAAAAAGTTAATTGGTGAGAAGGATGTAGAAGGGGGTTGAGCCGTTGGCTATAGGTCATCTAATGACTAATAGATGGACCATGTTTAAATGTCTCTATATTGTCAAGTCGCCATTATTTTTTGTTTGGGTCAGGACGTTAGAATTTGGTTTGTTTGATTTCTTCATGATAGATTTTTTTCCTCAGCATTACAAGCCTAGCGGCATCTTATGGGCAGATGTGGTCCAATAAGCAAACTACACCAGCGAGTAATGCTGTCCACCGGCGAAGAATAAAGGACGAAAATACCCGGGTAAAGCAGCAAAATTACATTGTCATAGTACTATTCAAATGAGGTTGTTTATTAATATAGTGTAATAGTATTAGTACTGAAGTGTGTTAATGTATAGTCAAGCTATAAAAGGGTGGTATATGTAGCTTTTCATAAAATAGCATAAAAATAATATAAATAAATAAAAGATAGATGTTTTGAAATCAGATTAAGGAGTCACTTGGTATCTTGGCAGGTCTGGGTAATAGGTTGAATCGGCATGCGGTGAACCGCTGGTCAAACCGGCAAACCAGCGGCCAAACGCAGGTAAAAAAGGGATTGAACCTAGAATTTTATAATTTTGTTGGATTTTCTGAATGTTTTGTTGGTTCGTATCACCGGTCGAACTAGTGACCCGGTCGGGTGCCCGATACGACGTTCGGTTAACATTGTGTTATACCTTATGCTTAGCGGATGTTTTGTGCATAATGGGTTGTATCTTATGTTTGGTGGGTTAAATCCACTTTTTTTAAACTTTAATGTATATACTTTTAATCGAGTAAATTGTCATTTTCATCCCTGTGGTTTGACAAAAATTGTTATTTCAGTCCAAATCTTTTTTTCATGCCATTTTCATCCCTAACGTTTTCAAATCATGCCAGTTTAATCCAAAAGATTAATCACTGTTAAAAATAGTTGTGAAGACGTCATTTTACATGTTTATTTTTTTAATTTTTTTTCTTCACTAAATGAGAGCAAGAACTACTATTAAAAATGGCCATTTTACTCATCGTTTAATAGTCAAAGTTAACGGATATTAAGTTCTCGTATCAAGCTGGCATGGTTTGGAAATGTTAAGGATGAAAATGACAAGTAAAATTTTTTTGGACTAATTCATCGGATCACAAAGACAAAAATGACAATTTACTCCTTTTAATCCCAATACTTTTACATATTTACAATATAACCATAATACTTTTTCACTTTCAATTTTTGTCTTATATACTTTTTCATCTTTTACAAATGTTTCACTTTACGTTTCGTTTTAGTGCGAATAAATATGCCGCAACATCCATGCGTAGTTCAATGTTTTCATGTATGTTTTTTTTTGTTTAATGGCCCTGTCACAGTGTGTCACACCCTCAAAATCCACTTGCGGAGTTTTACCGCGAGGCGCATGACAAACCAGGATCCAAACCAACGATCACAATAAACAAGTCTAAATGAATATAAATGCAATTTCAAAACATAGTTTAAAATCCCGTTTACAGCGGAAGCTTATTCAAAACAGTATCTCAACAGTGAAACAATAGTTCAACGTTTATAAGACCATGCAACCCTAGTTAGACGCCGTGCAGACGCGTGCGCCCTAGTCCAGTCGTGCTACCTTAGCGACCTGAGAAAACATGTAAAAGTTTACGTCAGCACAAAAATGCTGGTGAGTTTACAGGTTTTGTATCCAAGTACCAAGTCAACCTGTCCATACTATAACAAATCGAAAACCAGTGTACGCTAGCTAGGCGTATGTTTTGTTACTACCACGATTGGAAAACCATTACTAACTCGAATACCAGATGTTGTGCCCGAAAAGTAAACCAGTTGTTCCTGTTGTTCCTGTTTGAGACAATATGCACTCGCCCGGCCCTCCAAGCCGACGAGCGGGGTTGGTCACTCCCAATAGCGCTATTCACATTTCCCCGTTGTGCAAACCCGCACATTCATGGTTCCCCCCGGGACTTCCAAAGATCGTGTAGTACACAATAGAAATAGTATGACAGTAGTTACCAAATAATCGTTTTAACACATGTTTTCTCCCCCGAAAATATGAAACCAGTTTAAAAGAGGGGCCGTAAACTCACCTTAAGTTGCGTTACTCCTTAACCCGAGTAAACTCAGCTGCTATGCTAGTCCCGTAAAGCGGCGACCTAACATATGACAGTTACAAGTACTTAGACTAATAACCCGCAGGTTAATTAGTCCCTAGATGTCCAGACCATAACCAAGTTGGTTTGAAAACACCGTGACTGTTTAACTGACCCAAAGTACAAGACTCGACATCCCATTGGTGACCCGAGACTCCCCGTGTTATGTTTACGCTCTCAATCATGAAATCATGCAATCCCACTTAACATACGTTAACGCACAACAAGTCATAGCACATAGTTCACGTATCACCGAATTACATCCAAACATATGTTACCAAGTTATTAGATATGTTACGGGGTTCCTAGCATGTTACTACATGTCAAATCGGGTCTCGAAATGCTAATTTACACTTACAGCAGCAGTACACGCGATTAGGAAAAGTAAACTAGCATTTAGGACTGATTGCATATAAAAACTAGCAATTAGGGCTGATTGCATATAAAAACTAGCAATTAGGGCTGATTGCATGTAAAAACTAGCATTTAGGGCTGATTGCATGTAAAAACTAGCAATTAGGGCTAATCGCATGTAAGAACTAGCGATTAGGCCCTAATCGCATGAAAGACTGGCGATTGGCCGCCTAATCGCCTCTAACATAGGCGATTAGGATTGCTAATCGCCTGTAACCTTGCTGTTCCAGTTTTTCGCGCGTTTAACGCTCCAAATCAGATCCAGAACGTGTGTAACCACCCAATATCATCCCAAACACTTTCCTAAACATGTTTCAACTAAAACCCTTCGTTTTGCCTCGTAATATCAGCCCTGCATGCAATCACGTAATCCAAACACCATTCACATAGCATGCAACATCATACTAACATGCGTAACTATAACCCTAATAATCAATTACTCAGATTTCATAATCATAACATCAATATTATTCTGATCTAACAATAATAACATGTCGTTCATTCATCTTGAATCATAAAAACCCTAGCTTTCTAATCATAAACACACATAACACAAGTATACTAGTTAGAATCCGATTATCAATACTTATTAACGATTTTCAGAAAGCTTTTCCGTTTTAGAACAGGTCTGGACCATTAGGGATTGAATGAAAACGTTTATAAAGATTCATGGATGGAAACCAAACCTTAGATTTGTGAAAGAATGATGGATTAAGCTTGAAACCTTGTGTTTTGATCAAAAATCGCGTTCCAGAGGTTGTGTGTGTTGGGGCAGGTTATGGGACGACTAGGGTTTGTATAATGAAGTTTATGAGGTCAAGTATGGTATTTATAGTCGTTTTTAGTCGTCCAGCACGTAACACGCGATTATGCAGCCCTTACACGCGATTAGGAAGCCTAATCGCATGTAAGTTCATGCAATTAGGGCCAAATCGCATGAGCAGTCATGCAATTGGTCCCTAATCGCCCCTAAGGTCCCCCAGTCGCTCCTCCTATAGGCGATTGGGCTATCCTAATCGCCTATAGGGGCCTGTTCCGTGTGTTTTGCGCGTTAAACCCCGTTTTAACATATGTTAACACATATTCACGTACCGACAAGTCACATAATGATTGTAAACACCTAACACTTGTAAATACACATATTCACACTCGTTCACCAATTCCCGGGACTCGAGACTTGTATGTTCCGTATGCCCTGACGATCCTACAAATCGTCACCGTTTGTACACTTGGTTAAGGACCGACATCTAATGAACCTCTAGACCAACATCCAATGATCCTCTAGACTAACCCGATAGTTCCCGAACCATAACCCGACTTAACTAACCCAGTTAAGTACAATATACGCGTGACTCGCTAAGGTAGACTTTCATCTAGACAACGTTGTTAACCAGAATTTGCCGGGTGTCACATCATCCCCACGTTAAAAGAATTTTCGTCCCGAAAATTGCACAAGTACCAAAAGATCAAAAGAAATAACGAAGGGAACAAACAAAAGATAGAAACCAAGAGAGAGATTTACCCGAGTTGTCACACAGTGTGCGGGTCTTAGATAGGTTTAGTTATTGTTTTTAATGTTTTACGACCCGGGTGCGTTGTCCAACATTTTTACTTCTACTTTTCGATTGGTTTTACTTTTTATTTTTTATATTAGTTTTTCCGGTGTTGGTGGCCCCTGACGGTGGTGTGACATTGATGCTGCTTGACCCGGTTTTACATCACCCGTAGCACCGCGTGGGCTTAATACTAGTATTAAATTATAATGATATAAAATCATAATTTTTTCACTCCCCTCTTATATATTTTCTCAAGTATTTTTTTTTCATTTTTCCGTCTATTAATAACCATTTAATATTTCATTAATTAAAAGCTGTGTAATACAAAAGTTTCTTACTTAATAAAAAAATAATGTAAAATATTAAAATAGTATATCAAAGTTTATTTAGAAACATATATATTGATGACATGTTTCTTAAATACATTATAATTATACAATGTGTGTAATACATATGTTATTCTACCTATGGAATAAGCATGCTTTTTAAATATATAATTTTTTTATTGATTAATATATCTATACATATAATAAATCAAAGCCATTTTAATGACATGGCACTCAAAGAGGGTATTCTCTTCATTGAGTGTGTCATGTGTCATCCCATGTAGCAAGAGCTTTATTTTAGGAAAATAATAATTTAAAATTTAAAAACAAAATTAGATTTTTATCTCTAATGTTTTCTCCCATAACTTTTAAACGTTAATATCTTTTATATACGAGATTTTTTAAAGAAAAAAATTACACCAAATTAACGAGCGTTTTATTATCTTTCCAACGGGTACCATAGTGCTATATAAAAAACGGAGAAAAAAACGACTATTTTTTTGTGTGGTTTTGTTCATACAGGAAAAAAACACAAAGTGTTCAGGTTATTCATTAATCATGTATAGGCAAGTCATTAGTTATGTTCAAACCAGTAAATATGATTTTTATTTACAACATGTGTTAGCATTGAAGTTGTACATTGTTTTAGGTTAGGTTTTAATATTAGAGTTATACAGTGTTTAAGGTTATGCACTAACATTGAAGATACATTGTTAATTGTTTTAGGTTAAGTGCTACCCGAAGCTTTCCTGCATGTAACTGTAAAACGCATCAGTCTATTTCAGGTGTAAAATTGATATTTCAAATTAGATTTCTCAACCCGGGACGCTCCCGGGATATATTAGTTTAAAAAAAAAAAATTGTGGGTTTAGGTCGGGCCTGGAATTAGGTGATACCCGACCCAATTACCCTTTTTTTTATATTAGAATATGATAACTTATGGCAGAGATTTGTTTAAAATAATAATAATAATATTCATAATCATATATTGACAAGTTTTTAACATGGTTTTGAAAACCGGACCGGACCGGCCGGTCGGACCGGTCGGACCGGGCTCCGGGGCCTGGACCGGTCCGGTTCGAGTGTTTGGACCGCTGGTGTAGTGAACCGGCTTCGGACCGGTGAACCGGCCGGTCGAACCGGAAAACCGGGAGGTCGGACCGGAAAACCGGGAGGTTGGACCGGTTTTTTGTATTTTTTGTATTTTTTTTTAATTTTTTTTTGTTTTTGGGCCGGTTCGTTGGACCGGTCGAACCGGTTGGACCGGTCGAACCGGTGAACCGGCCGGGGGTCCGGTTCGACGTCCGGTCCGGTTCTGAAAACCTTGGTTTTTAATTATGTTGTCACATTAGATATTTTATTATGTCATATTAGATATTTCAACCCGGGACGCTCTCTAATAGGTAATTGCAATTGCTATGTTTTCTTTTTCTACCATATTCTGAAATAGCTCAAATCTTATTGTATGTAGTTAAAGACCTTTGACTAATGTATTGGTGCTAAACAATCTTTGTCCCCTTGAAGTGTTTGGGATCTTAATATTCTGTTTTATGTGTTGATTTTGTAAGGTGAACTGGATATTTTGGTATATTTTTTTTAAAGTATCTAATGTAAGTTGATACATAGATGCCATTTTTATAGTTTATATACTTCTAATTTTATTCACTTTACTTAGATTTCTCAATCCGGGACGCTCCCGGGGTATAAGCTAGTAAAATTATATTTAGTTAACATGTATAGTATACGATGAATCAATCTTGTAAAATAATATAGCAGTAAATATGGGAAGCATGCAGTTAATTGTAAAGAGCTTTTTGGTTTCAAATACCGGCATGATTGGGTAAGAGGTGTTTTGTGGGACATCTTGAGAAGAGCGGGAATTTCTGCCAAGAAGGAGGCCCCTGTGATTTTTCTCACGGACCCTACAAAAGGGAGATTTAATCTGCGACCAGCGGATCTGCTTATCTTTGGTTGGGCTGGGGGAAACATGCTTGTGTGGACCTCACGGGGATATCTCCTTTGCCAGGTTTAAAAGAAAACGGGTTTGTAGCTGGATAAGCATCAAGAAAGGCGGAATCGAAGAAAGTAAATAAGCACGCTAAAGCTTGTGCAGAGAACCAACATGTCTTTGTCCCATTGGCCTTTGATACCTTTGGCTCCCTAGCACCAGAAGCTATTCGTTTCTTGACCAGGGTTTAACGGGTTGTCCACATCAATAGTTCATCTCCAGGGGGCAAGGGTTTGTATTTGGTAGATTAGGATTCGCGATTTAGAAAGGGGTGGCGGTGCAGCTTGTTGCCCGTCTACCCTCTATTTTGATGTAACTTGACAAGTTTAAGAAATGAAATAATCGTATATTTTTATTTAAAAAAAAAATCATTAAGTCTACGCTCGATATGTTATTATTCAATATACAGCCACAAAGGTCTTTGATTAAGATTTAAGAATCAACGCATTTAAGTCAAAATCATATTCCATAGACCAATTTGGTTACGTACAATATTTATATTTAATAAACAATAAAACATTAGTTAATGGTAAATTTTAACTTTTAATTGCAGGTATAAACAAGCCAACTCAGACTCGTTTTGGGCTCTATTTGTAAAGTTGAGTAGTTTTGTAAACTTGAGCTTGACTTAGACTCAATTAATGTATTATTTATCACTTACTTTTTTTTTTTTTTTTTTTAAACGGCATTTATCACTTAGTTGATATATGATTTTTATAAGTATGCATATTTACCATTTTAAATAAAAATCAAATAAGTAATAAGCTTGTTAGTCTACTCAAGCTTCATAAGTGAATTTTGGGCTCCTCTAAAAAACAAGTTTGTTATTAAGGCTTGAGCCAATTTAAACTGCGTTCAATTCAAGCTTTTATAGAGCTCGAATATCTCACGAACAATACAACTCGTTCACATTACTTGATGCGAAATCAATAGTTACAATTTCAAAGGTAAGCTATTTAAAAATTTGTGTTCTATTTTAGTTTTATTTCATTTAACACGTACAAAAGGTTTGTATTAAACTAACACAATTTTATAATTAACAGATTAAGAGCATTCCCATCAGCATCCTCATCCTGCATCCCCTCACAACCAATCACAATTACATATTATATTAAAAATCATTACAGCTTCTCTCTCCTTCACTCACAACCACTTTTAACAAATATTAAAAATAAATTCAGTTTTCTGTTTTCCTCAAAAGATTCCCAAATGACCCACATTTTACCAATAAACAGTAGATTCCCCATTTTTTTTCATTCACAATCCCTCAAAACCGCCCCGTATATAATTTGAGAAATACACTAAAACAAATGGGGGGCAAATATGAATGCTCTAAAAGAGCTATGTTTGGTGAAAGCCAATGGCTTGAAAATATGGTTGGTAATTAATGTGTACAAAGTCACGAGGACTTCAACAAATATAGTACAAGTCCTTTTTTATAAAAAAAAAAGAGAGACAGTCATTCACGGGTAGCTTAGTTGGTGAATGGACTAAGGATCTCTTTTGGAGGGCTCAGGTTCGATTCCCACGAAGGACATAGTGAGAAATGATGGATGACTCATGGCCTATGGTCATGAGTTCGAGCCCTGATCTCGCCAGGTTTTACCGGTTCACTACTGACGTGCCTTCGAACAGGTATGTGGGTCGGGTTTTCCCTGGAAGCGGGCTGTCGGGCGGGCTAGGGGCTTCGTGCGTCCGGGGTGGGCCGGGCTGTGCCCCTGTCTTTGCCACTTGGGGACCGCGTGCGAAGTACCCGGCATTGTTTAGTTCGCCTTAAAAAAAAAGGAGAGACAAATATAACATAAATCGTTTAATTAATACGTCATATGCAAATACATGCACTCCTCGTGACACCTTTAACAATAATAATAATACACGTCCAAAAATAGCCACCGACTTTGAGGGCGATCAAACAAATTACCCAAGAAGGAATGTAATGCATAATACAATAACTAGACCCGTACTTATCCGTGTGTTACCGCGAGAGCACAGGACGCGGTTTGAACTTCGTATGTACCGAAATGAAAAAGCTAACGTTACTGAATAAATGTTTTGTTGCTAATATAACTTCATTTTCAATGGATTTTATGTTGAGAAAGTCTGAAAATTATATATATATATAAAAAGAAGAATACGATATCAGAATATTAAGACAACATTGATTTAGTTCTCCAAGATAAAGAAAAATATCATTATGTCGGTACTTAAAGTATTGATTTGGTACGAGTACACGGTACCAAATGCTCATTCCTAAAAAAAATCTACGATAAAGAAAAATATCACTATATCGGTACAATATAGATACCGAAAGTAACAACTTGGTATGAGTACTCAGTACCATACACTAATCCCGAAAAAAAAACACTACTCAGTACTAGGGCTGGCATAACAGGTTACACGAACCTGTTAAGACACGAACACAAAACCTGTATGTAATACTCGATTTTTTTAAAACATATAGATAATATTTAAACACCCATTATATATTCATACCCATAACGTCTTGTCCAACGACGTACCAACAACCTTGGCGACACTAGTTAAATTTACAAAAGACCATGCCCAAGTTGGCTACCATGTGAATCTTTGACCCATATTCAAAACCATGTACAAAACATTAACAACTTGTTTAAATGACTCAAAGATCCTAATACTACCATGGTACCCAACCCAAAAGAACGTGAGCGTGCATAATTCGACCTCCCTTGAGACTTGATCTTCACTCGTGAGCTTTATCTATTAACAATTCAAACCAAAGAAAACATTTAGTATGCTAAAACAATATCATCATCTTGTCCAAGGAAACCAAGCAATCCATGGAACCATGATAAGATCCTTACTTTTACCACTTGACCCGTTAAGAGTATTCCTACCATTTTGACCCGTTAGGGGTGTTTCTACCATATTGACCCGTAAGGGTACTTCTACCGTTTTGACCCGTTAAGGGTACTTCTACCGTTTTGACCCGTTAAGGGTGCTTCTACCATTTTAAACCATTCTGCTAAATTGCACCCTTGTGTAACTACAAAGGTACTTCATACTACTTTCATTCATCAAGTTCAACCACAATAAATACATACATAACAAATATGACCAATATATTCATTAAACTAAATAGTTGGTAGTAACCAACTTACCTTTGTCGTGTGCACCGTGCTCCTTTAGACCACTTGAGCCTTCTACCTTCACACCTACATGGTGAAGGAAATCCATACTTTACCTATTACCATACTTGGTTCAAGGTGGATATCCAAACATGATTTCATAGTTACACATACTACCATCATATTTGTCATTCATTACACATAATTTCACCTATTCTAAGGTGCCAAGCATTTTATCATACACTTGGTGTTCATTCAATTCATTCAAATCACTATACAATTCTAGGATGCACAACCCTCCCTTCTACACTAGCATTATCAATCGACATTCATATCATACAACAATGCTTATTCAAGTGAGTTTTTCATGGTATCAAGGTCTTGTTTGACTTTTAAAAAGTCAACAGGAATCTTCATTCCAACACCCACTTAATAATTCTTAATTCAGCCTAACACACCCAATTTAACATGCAATCTCAACAATTTTACACTACCACACATAGTAATCATGCTTTCCTAAGCCACAAGAGTAATTATCATAACATAATCATGAAATCCCACCATACTATTTCCAAACTCTACTAAACTTAGTTATACAACTTACCAATGAGGTTAGCACCACAAGAGGGTTAATAATTCAAGAACATGCAGGGGATTAGAGGTGATTTCTACTTCAATTTTTCAGCTATGGATGGCTGAGGTGAAGATCCATTTTTGTCGCCTCCCTCCTGCGATTTCTTTCTTTCCCCCCAAAACCACACTTTTCTAATTTTACCCCCTTGATTTAATTATAACTCTAGATTTACCAAAACCCACCCCTCAAGATGGATGATGGTCCATGGTTAACCCTTCCCTTTTATTAACTAAGCTCCCACCAATTTTTACCCAAGTAATTAACTTGGTAAATTTTATGTTTGTTAAATTTACAACTACCAATGCACTACTTACAACTTGGATACACACCTATACATACACATATATTCACACATACATACATACTCCTACTTACATATATATATATATATACGCATATATATACATATTAATTTTTCTCCATACTAATATTACTTTAATATTTTGGGGTGTTACACTGTAAACACGAACACGACACAAAATCAAATCGTTCCATTTTTTTCAAACACGAATAGGAACTTGTGTATAACAGGTTAACACGACAAGGAATACCTAGTAAAACAGGTTAACACGACAAGGCACGCCAAGACATGATAAGAAACACGATAAAACATGTTAAGACATGAACACGACACAGAAATAAACAGCTCTTAACGTGTCGACCTGCTATAAACACGAAACCTGTTAAAATCGTGTAGGTTCGTGTTAGGTTATCGTGTTTGTGTCTGAATTGCCAGCCCTACTTAGTACCAAGTAAAAAGAGATTTTGCAATATATATATATATAAAGAGGATGTTAGCTTCAGCGGGGTTTAATGAGGCTGCGGTTTCGTATCTTGGGGGCCTTATGGTGCTTATTTCTTTCCGAAACAATGGCGAGATGCAAGAGTTCATAGAGGATAAACAACAAGTATGGCAGGAAGCGTTGGTCTCGGTGACTCCCTGGACTGGTCAAGAGCTGCCTTTTGAGCGAATTACAGTCCTAAAGATAGTGGGTATGCCTGTAGTGATTCGTGATAGTGACGTTTTTTATAAGGTGGACAGTTTATTTGGAAAGATAGTGTGGCCTTCGGACTACTCTTGGTCCGGAGTGGAACGTTTGGGTTGTTGAAGAACCAACTACTTGGATTCCGGAGTTCGAAGACGTCGAGGTTGATGTAGTCGATGATGATATGGAAGAAGGTGAAATTCGCGACACGTTGCCGGAGTTAATTGTTGTTTCCGGCGAGATTGCTGATGTAGACGGGTTACTTAATGCTCTGCCGGGAAATGCGGATCTTCAAAAGAAGGCAGTTGACTTACCATATGTGGGAGGACAAGATGGCGCACAAAATTTGAATTTGAATCAGCTGGGCCAAGTTGGGTCGAATGCCAGAGATGAAGATTATAACATTTTGGGCCAACCATTATATTCTACTCCTATTGGGCCTGGTGGTAATGGTCCATTGGTTTTTAAGGTGGGATATGTAGAGACATTTAAAAGTAGGAAGAGGACAAGAATGGTGTTTCACAATTCTCCTGAGGATACGCTTCGCAACAATGAGGATCGGGTCCCACCTATACAGGAGGGTGTTAATTCGGTTCCGGATTTAAATTTTATCTCGGGTGATGGAGAGACTTTGGAGGAGGCGCAAATACCCCAACATACTAATACCCCTCTGGTGGATAATATTCAGGCTGGGCAGGAGGATAACTTGGATATCACCACCCCTCAACTATCGGGTAATGAGTTTCAGTCGGTTGTGTCTATGGAAATAATCGATGAGGCAACAAATATAAACAAGGAAGTGGATGCGACGGTCTAGGTGGGTAAATTGGTTGGTATAAATCTGAATAATTTTGAGGGTGCGGTTGCAGGGGAGGTTGTGACGGAAGTTGGGTCTATGGTTCTTCAATGAATTGTCTCTCATTGAACATTCGTGGGGTTAGAGCTAAAGGCAAGGTTAGTTGGGTCAAGGGGTTAAGGTCGGCATATGGCGTTGATTTTTTGACGATGCAGGAGTCGAAAATCTCTGACCCTCCAGAGTGGTTACTGTCACAGTGTTGGGGTACTACAACTTTTTGTTTCGACTGGGTAAATGCGGATGGGTTAGCGGGAGGCCTCATATGTTGGTGGGACCCTTTATGCTTTCGTCAAACGGGAGCTATTAGGTCTCGTCACGTATTGATTATTTCGGGGGATTTGGTTCACTCGGGTGCTCATATAAATATCGCTAATGTTCATGCTCCAAATGATGCGGCTACTAGATGCAACTTTTGGCATGAGTTGTTATTTTATAGGCGATCTTTGAATGGGTTATGGATCTTCCTGGGGGACTTCAACGAGGTTAGGTCCAGTGATGATAGAGTGAATTCAGAGTTTGTGGCGCACAATGCTCAGTTCTTTAATTCTTTTATTTCGGAAGCGGATTTATATGAGTATAATATGTGTGGTCATAAGTATACTTATATGTCGAGTGATGGCATGGAGCTAAGTAAGTTGGATAGAAGTTTGGTGTGCAATGAGTTCATGTATTCTTGGCCGAATGCGGCGGTGACGGCTTTGTCCCGACATCTCTCTGACCATTGTCCTATTTTGTTGTCTACAAAAAATACGGATTATGGTCATATTCCTTTCCGATTCTATAACTCATGGCTCCAAATACCGGGTTTTGTGGATTTCGTTAATAATATTGCTATGAATTTTGTTTTTGAAGGCCCCGCGGATGTGGGTTTGGCGACGAAACTCGAGTGGCTTAAAGGGAGAATCCGTCTTTGGATTAATGCAAATCGGATTAGGAGAGAGGAAAAATATATATTTAATGTAGAAATGTTGTGGAGGAGTTGGAGAAAATAGCGGATTGTAGGCCGCTAACTGACTTAGAGTTGGAGGCTAGAGTAGAAGCTAGGAAGGTGGTCTTTGAAGAGGAAAGATTGAAGTCTTTGGATGCTAAACAAAAATCTAGAACGCGGTGGGCTGTAGATGGCGATGAGAACTCTAAATACTTTCATGGTGTCATTAAGATGAATTAGGCGAACAATCGGATTCATGGGGTTCGATGTGATGGAGTTTGGTTGTCCGAGCCAAGTACGATTAAGGACAACATTGCATCCTTCTTTTCTAATAAATTTAGTTTTGTTGCATGTTCCAAGCCAATTTTTAATTGCCCAGATATATCTCGCCTTACAGAAGATGATGTCCATGCGTTGGATGCCCCATTTGGTGTTGATGAAATCACTAGTGCCGTTTTTGATTGTGATGGCGAGAAGGCTCCCGGCCCTGATGGGATGAATTTTACATTTATTCGGAAGTTTTGGCCGATTCTTAAAGATGATTTTTTGAAGTTGTTCGAGGAATTTTATGTTAATGGGTATATTCGGGAAGGTTGCTTCTTGGCGTTTATTGTGATGATCCCTAAGGGTCGTGACGAACCGACTCTTGCGGACTACCGGCCGATTAGCTTGGTGGGAGTTATTAATAAGGTGTTGTATAAGGTTTTGGTTTCAAGATTAAGAAACGTCATTCCGCGCCTTGTTTCGGAGGAGTAAACCGCCTTCTTGAGTGAGCGGAATATTCTTGATGGCCCGTTAATCTTGAACGAGACTATAGCTTGGCTAAAAAAGGCTAAGCGAAAAGGCTTATTTCTAAAGGTTGATATTGAGAAGGCGTATGACTCGTTAAGATGGGATTTTTTAGAAGATATTTTATTGCAAATTAATTTTTCTCCTAAATGGCGTGGTTGGATTATGTCCATTGTTCGGAATTCTAGAACTTCGGTTTTGGTGAACGGGTCTCCCACAATCGAATTTATGTGGCAAAAGAGTCATCGACAAGGTGATCCTCTCTCCCTTTTTCTATTTATCCTTGCCATCGAGGCCCTTACTCGGATCATGTGGTTTTTTGTGGGGAGTGGTCTATTGCAAATGCAAAAAATTTAAGGCGGTTATTGCGAGGGTTCTATTTGGTGTCGGGCTTGCGGATTAACTCCAACAAAAGTTGTGTGTATGGGATTGGGGTAGATGATAATGAGGTAGTGAATCTATCCTCGGCCATCCATTGTTCTTATGGCCGTCTTCCTTTTACTCATCTTGGAGTGCCGATAGCTATGAATATGAACCTAGTTAAGAGTTGGGTACCGGTTCTTGATAAGGTTAAGAAACGGTTATCGAATTGGAAGTCTAAGTGCTTATCCTATGGTGGGAGGATTACTTTACTTCATTCAGTTTTAAGTTCACTTCCTCTCTACTTTTTTTCGTTATTTCGGGCTCCGTTACAAGTCATTGATTGCCTTTAGAGGATTCGACGTAGGTTCTTTTGGGGTGGTACGGATGAGGTGGATAAATTGAGTTGGTTAGAGTGGGAAAAAGTGGTGGCTTCTATAAAATATGGTGGGGTCGGGTTGGGTCTCTAAGGGATGCGAATGTGAGCCTTCTAACTAAATGGTGGCGGCGTTTCAAAAATAATCGAAATGATCTATGGCGCAAGGTTGTTTGGTCCATTCATGGTAATGGAAGGGGATGGAATTTTATACCAGTTAAAGTATCGATGGCTGGGACATGGAAACAAATAGCTAGCGTACCGAGGTTGTTGATTTCATTAAATTTGGATCCGCATAAGATGATAAAAGGTATACTTCGCGATGGATCGGACATACATTTCTGGCTGGATTGGTGGATCTCAGATGATGTTTTGCAGCGTAAGTTTCCGATGCTGTTTGGGTTGGAAAAGAATAAAGCGTGTCTTGTCTCGGACAGAATTCAGGCTGCGCAGCAAGGTGTTCAGTTTGTTTGGGGCTGGTGGAGGGACATTTCTGCAGTGGAGGAGTTATAGCAGCTTCATTTGCTGCAGACTCTGCTCTCGGGGACGCAGGTAACAACTGGGTCGGACTCCTGGACTGCAGAGTTCACTGGCTCTGGGTCCTTCGTAGTTGGGGCGGTTAAGGAATATATTATTAAAGCGAATACCGCTATGCCAGAGGAGGTTTTCGATTGGTGTAATTGGTTTCCTCGAAAGGTTACCATAGTGGCTTGGCGTGCTTTTCTAGATCGGCTTCCAACAACCGAGGCGCTCGCTAGGAGAAACATTATTGTGGAAACAGATTTATGCAAACTGTGCGAAATGAATTTAGAGTCGGCGGAGCATCTGTTTACAGGTTGTCCGATAGCAATGGAAGTTTGGCAGGCGGTTTTTTCGTGGTGTAATGTTCCCAATTTTTTTTATCTTCCATGTCCGGGATCTGCTTAGATATCACAACACGGCGAAAAGTCAGCTCTAAGGCTAAAAAAAGGTTTTTATGGGATAGTGGTTACGATGTTCAGGAGCTTATGGAAGGCGATGAATGATCTCATTCATAATCAAAAGGCGGTTGTGGTCCGGAATGTGTTTGAAGAGGTCAAGATTATGAGTGATTTGTGGATTACGAACCGGGGGAGGATGTTGGATATGACGTGGGATGCATGGGGTAGATTCGATACAAATAAGATGGGGTAGTATTTGGGGTTTTATTTATGTGTTTTGTTAGCGGGTTACGGTTGTGGGTCGGGCTGTGTCTTGTTTTATTTTTCTGGTTGTTTGTATCTCGGACTGTCCTGCTAGCGTCTTGTTTGCGCTTTGAAATAAAAGTTTCGTTAGCCGTTCAAAAAAAAAAATCATGAAAAAACCATGAAAATAAAATAACATAAAGGTAAAATAATTTTTCAGTGGATTCAAAAGATAAAAAAAAATAAGGGAAATAAATACAGTCGATTCAAAAAGATTCAAAACATAGGCATAAATTAGTCATTTGATTAATAAAATATAAAATAAATACATAAACATACAAATTTAATAAAAATAAAATAAACATAGGCTACGCGTTAAGACGGTCCCTCATCATTTGCCAAGCAAACACGTGTTTGAATTCTTTGTCTTGCTTGGATTCATACTCTTTTTTGGTATATTCGATGGCCACGTCTTCGGGCCTATTTTAGGGTACCGCTCGAAGTGTTCGATAGTGGTACCCGTTGAAGAGTTGACACTTGGTGTTCAAGTCATTCCACTTACGATTTAGTGAATCGATGGTTCGGTTAGAGCCTCCTACCAACCGATTGTGCTCATTTAGAATTCGGTACCACTTATTTGTCGGGTGTGGGCTTTCTTCGACAAGTTGTCAGGCTGATACTAGGGCAATTTCTTGTTCCTCTGTCCAACGACTTGGAGCCATTTTCTTGTGTAAGAAGGAAACGGTTTTAGTTTTAGGGTGGTGGTAGAGTTGGAGTTAGGGACAGAGATGGGACGGAGGTATGGTATATATAAGGAGGAGACGTCTTGGGAATCAGAGGGTCGTGGGAAACTGAAACGACGAACAAGACATCGGAGACGTCTCGACTCACGAGACAACACCGGAGACGTCTCAGGACTCACGAGACGGCACAATGACGTCTCCGGAGACGTCATTGGAGACGTGTCGTTGTTTTATTGGTTGGGAACTAAGGCATCTCGGGAGACGCCCCAGACGCGTAGGTAAACGTGAACCGTCTTTTCAAAAAAGACAGGATAGGGCTATTCTCGTAATTCAAATGGTCAAAGGCTAGTTTGGTGATTTTCCTGATATTTATTCCTAATGTTTAAGTCTTGGTTGGCGGATTGGACCAGTAAGTAAAAGCCGAAATTGAAAGTTAATCACATATAGTGATGCATAATGCATTGATTATTTGAAGCCGACTTATTATTCAGATGAGTCATGCTTTAGGCCTTAGGAGGGGCCCACTTTCATCATCTTCTTCTTCCCCTTTCATTGTCTTTTAAATATATGGCATAATTTCTCAACATTTACAGCAACAATAAAATCTGTCTGGTGGGCCATCGATTGATCAAGATTTTAAGTACGTTGGTCTCATCTCTCTGTATATAAATTAACGTAGACACAGAGCACCCCTTTCATCCACACACACACACACACATATATATATATATAGAGAGAGAGTATTGGGGTGTAGAGAGAGAGAGAGATAAAGAGAGACAAATGGAGGGGAAAGCAGTGGTGGATCAGCAGCATCAGCAAAGTGAATGCAGCATTTATGCAGAAAGAGGGAAAACAAAAACAGAGGGTGTTGGTGTAAAGAATAATCATGGAACCAATCCTGTAGAGATCAAGAAAATTGCTCAAATGAGAGCTTTGCTTGAAAAACATGATCCCACATCCAAGGTCTTTCTCTCTCTCTCTCTCTCTCTCTCTCTCTCTCTCACACACACACACACACACTTTCTCTCTCTACAGTCATGACAAAATTAAAACTGGTTGAAAAGTTCTTTATTATTATTATTTTTTTTATGAAGATCTATTATATTTTATATTTTGCCATCACATGTTGGTTGGTGAGTGTGTTAAAGCCTAAAGGCCCATACCAAACAACTAACTGATCCATAACCCTAATTTCCAGGAAAATCCACCACATTGACTACTCTTAAATATTGACCCAAACAATACATTTACATCCACCCTTATTTGACTCTTCAAAATGCTTGTTATGGATCATGTATTAGAAAAAAAAATTAAAAGGTAAACGGGTAATAAGCTGCACCATAAACCGGATAGGAAAATTATATTATTTAAAAACTATATTCATAGATATTTTATCATAAGATTGTTATGCGTACATGCCGGACTTGACTATAACTATGACTATGTAGCTCAACAACTTGTTATTGGTGATTCATTCCACAAATGTATTTGTCTGAGTAAAAAGAACCAAGATGAGATTATCTTTATCTTTAATGAATTTAATTGTATAGGATTATGATGATCTGACGATCAGAAGGTTTCTTCGGGCACGTGATTTGGACATTGACAAAGCTTGTGCCATGTTTCTCAAATATTTAAAATGGAGAAAAACATTTGTTCCCAATGGGTCGATCTCAGCATCCGAAGTCGAAAATGAAGTAGCACAGAATAAGATGTTCATGCAAGGATCCGATAAATTGGGACGCCCAATCACCGTCGTGTTTGGGGGTAGACATTTCTGCAACAAAAAAGGCGGCGTCGAAGAGTTCAAACGTATGATCTTCCACATCCTAATTCATTTTTTTTATTTTTATTTAATGAAAAATGTTTGCGGCACAGCTTATGGCCTGTTTACCTGACATTCCGTTGCAAAACTTTCCATGTTGTTGTGTTTAGTATTATTTAATTTGATGATAAAAAAATGTTTGCATTCATGGAATTGAAATTCAGGTTTTGTGGTGTTTGGGCTGGACAAATTATGTTCAAGGTACAATTTTTAGTTCATTTTCGGATCGAAATTATATATTAATATCAAGATTAATCATAGCAAACAATGTGAACAACATCAGGATTCCTCCAGGCCAGGAGAAGTTTGTGGCTATAGGAGATCTTCAAGGATGGGGATATTCGTGTAGCGATATACGTGGATACCTTGCGGCACTCTCTATTTTGCAGGTTTGCACATATCATTTTATCTCTATTCGTTACGGAACCAAAAGCTCTCGGTTTATGGCAATTTAAAAGGTCTAACTCACGTTTTGTAAAAAAAGATTCACCTTTTTACGATACAAATTTTAGTGAACTTTGGCAGGCTGAAGGGTCGATGGACCTTTTTGACCATACCTTTGCTTTGCCATTAATTAACATCAATTCAATTAGTTGGTATGGTAATTGACTAAACAACGAGTTGTGCCTAAATACGTAATCAATATTGTAGGGGTCATGGTTGGTTACCTTCTGGAATATTTTTGCAAATGTAGTTATGACTAACCGGTGTGATTGATTAGAAGGGTCAGGTTTACTACCTACCAAACACACTTGATGAATGATCCAACCACACACACGATATATAATAAAGCACTCATCAATAAATCGAGATAATAGGTGTGGTAAAGGAGAAGTAAAGTAAAAGATAATAATATTTCTGAAAAAATATAATATATACTGTATCATAATTATCTATAGCCACTCGGGGCGCTTCACGGGTAGGCCACTACCCCCACGATAATATCGCTGCAAGTGACACGAGTAGTGGTCTAGTGAAACATTTACGGGTTCTAGTTAATGGACGGTGAGTTGGGTTTTGTGTGTGGGGGGTTTTGTTTTTATGGATTAGGTAGTTCATGGTAATGTTGCCTCCAAATTTGTGTCAGTGAAGTAAATGAGTGAAGTGATATAGCAATGGTGCATTGGTGAAAATTCAGGGTAGTCTAGTGGAGTCCGGGTAACGCCCTGCCCACCCTAAGACCATATGTAATGAAAAGCAAATTTATGCGTTTTGGGGGCAAAAAACGCCCCTACCTAAAACACACACCGCCCCCCTCCGTCCAATTTGGGGTGTTTTCTTGCCCACCTAACTTTTTTTCCACGGCGTTTTTCTTCTTTGATTGGGCAATCAGAAGCAAGTTTTTTTGAAGGACCAATGATATGCGCTAGCCCTAATGATTGGATGCTCCATGAAATTTTTTCACTTTACCACTACACCCCATCTTAATTTGAATCGCTTAATGGTCCCAATTGCCACGTGTCAATTAATGCCCCATACTTCATGAAAATTTCATCTTCCCATTACAAATGGTCTAAGGAGGACAAGAAGGTAATGTTACAAATTTAAGGCTTTAAGTATTTCAACTTTTGAAACATATGGTACAATCGGTTAAAACATATTGTTAACTTTCAAACCAATTCCCCCCACAAGATTATAACCTTTTAACACATAAACATTTAAAAAATAACTATATAAACTAACATTTTATTCTCTTAATTTGAGTATAGTATTTTTATAGTCTTTTTTAATTAAAAGAATAATATGTTGCTTGATTATCAGTGTATGTGTTCCCTCCGTATCCAATATGTTACGTAATTACCAGTGTATGTGTTTCTCGCTGTATCACGCGGGCACCCCTCTTGTATTATTTAATGAGAAAACAAATACATTAACCTCTAACCCTCTGTTCTATAAATTTGGCAGATACTACATATAATGGCAATTAAAATTTACACGAGGCCATGTTAAACACACACAATAATTCATTTCACCTTTTTCATGGTTCTACAATGAAAATGAAATCAATCAGATGAAGCAAACCGTCTATGACATTTTTCATAACATTGGGCTGGTTGACACATTTCTGTTCATATCTTAGTGCACATGGGGTGGTAACATATTTATCACACCCATCACACTATCACACCCAATCATCTTGTGACACCTCATTTCATCACATTCTATCATATTTCATCACTAAACCCATGTGACCGTGTTTACAATTATCACTAAAACCATCACACCTAATCACCTTGTAACACCTCATTCCATCACACCCACCATTATTTTTTTTATAAAACCAAAAAGTATTGTCTTTTAGTGTGGGACCACCACTTAATTGTGTGGTTTAACAGTTAAATTAAAGTGCACTGATTGCTTTTCAACGGGGACCACCACAACCTTCACAATTCTTTCGACTTCTACGTGATGCACATCACGGTAACACTCATCGCGGCCGTGATAATTCAAGGCAGGCCGGTGTTTCGCGGCCACCGCAGTATCACGGGGTGGCCGTCACGGACCACCCCGGCTGGCCTTAGGGGTTTCGTAACTCTAGATAGATCAAAATTCAAAAGTTATGGTTGTTTATGACAGGACAATCTTGTTTATGACAGGACTATTATCCAGAAAGGCTCGGTAAACTGTTTATAGTGCATGTTCCTTACGTATTTATGACCGTATGGAAGATGGTTTACCCATTCATCGATGAAAAAACAAAGCAAAAAGTAAGTATTCACATGTTTTTAGTATAATTCATGTTATAAAATTAGGTCCTATACGAAAAACTGTAGAGATCAGAGTATAATAAAAAAAGGTACATCTCTCTTGCAGATTGTATTTGTTGAGAAGAAGCAGCTGAAATCAACGCTACTGAAAGACATTGATGAGGATCAACTTCCAGATATTTATGGGGGCAATTTGAAATTGGTTCCTATCCAAGATGTCTAATGTGTGTTTAATCAAATTGGTGATGGCTCATTGTAGACTTGTAACTTATTCATATACATATAATTTATCTCAAATGAGACTTAGGGGCTTTTTATTTAAACAAACAGTCTGAATGCGGAATCATTCAGAGTTTCGCTAAGAGGCTACCAAATAGGCTCTTAGTATAGATAACTAAGAATGAGCGTTGGCATTCACATTTCATGTGTTTCACATGTTTTTAGTGTAATTCATGTTATAAAATTAGGCCCTCTAGAGATCAGAGTATAATAAAAAAATGTACATCTCTCTTGCAGATTGTGTTTGTTGAGAAGAAGCAGCTGAAATCAACGCTACTGAAAGACATTGATGAGGATCAACTTCCAGATATTTATGGGGGCAATTTGAAATTGGTTCCTATCCAAGATGTCTAATGTGTGTTTAATCAAATTGGTGATGGCTCATTGTAGACTTGTAACTTATTCATATACATATAATTTATCTCAAATGAGACTTAGGGGCTTTTTATTTAAACAAACAGTCTGAATGCGGAATCATTCAGAGTTTCACTAAGAGGCTACCAAATAGGCTCTTAGTATAGATAACTAAGAATGAGCGTTGGCATTCACATTTCATGTGTTTCACATGTTTTTAGTATAATTCATGTTATAAAATTAGGCCCTCTAGAGATCAGAGTATAATAAAAAAATGTACATCTCTCTTGCAGATTGTGTTTGTTGAGAAGAAGCAGCTGAAATCAACGCTACTGAAAGACATTGATGAGGATCAACTTCCAGATATTTATGGGGGCAATTTGAAATTGGTTCCTATCCAAGATGTCTAATGTGTGTTTAATCAAATTGGTGATGGCTCATTGTAGACTTGTAACTTATTCATATACATATAATTTATCTCAAATGAGACTTAGGGGCTTTTTATTTAAACAAACAGTCTGAATGCGGAATCATTCAGAGTTTCACTAAGAGGCTACCAAATAGGCTCTTAGTATAGATAACTAAGAATGAGCGTTGGCATTCACATTTCATGTGTTTCACATGTTTTTAGTATAATTCATGTTATAAAATTAGGCCCTCTAGAGATCAGAGTATAATAAAAAAATGTACATCTCTCTTGCAGATTGTGTTTGTTGAGAAGAAGCAGCTGAAATCAACGCTACTGAAAGACATTGATGAGGATCAACTTCCAGATATTTATGGGGGCAATTTGAAATTGGTTCCTATCCAAGATGTCTAATGTGTGTTTAATCAAATTGGTGATGGCTCATTGTAGACTTGTAACTTATTCATATACATATAATTTATCTCAAATGAGACTTAGGGGCTTTTTATTTAAACAAACAGTCTGAATGCGGAATCATTCAGAGTTTCACTAAGAGGCTACCAAATAGGCTCTTAGTATAGATAACTAAGAATGAGCGTTGGCATTCACATTTCATGTGTTTCACATGTTTTTTTAACAGAAAATTGGGATCACCGATGGACCACTAGAGTATCATTATGCCACCAGCAAACCACCCAATCATATGCATCTCCACTAGGCAAATCATAAAGAAACCCAATAAATCTAGGAAAAAACCCATTTTGAGAATCGAACCTAGGACCAAATAGTCCCTAAGACTTATCCCACCGGCCACCCCATGGTTTTCGCATCAAGTAGAAGTATAAATTAAGAAAATAATAATAATCTTTTGCTACTTAGCTGCAACAGATCTGGCCCATTAAGACGTGTCCAATTTCCATTCATGTCTTATGGGCCCATAGCTTCAAACATTTCATAAACTAGGTCTGTTCTAAGTTGGCCCATTTTTGGTCCTTTTGCTCTTCTTTGATTGCTCCATAGGCATGGCATCTAATCCAAGAGTTAGCAAGCATGCACTGGTTATACAAGGTCAAATGGGTTTGAAAAGACTGAACCTAAAACAAGTATAACTTTAATATATTTGTGACTAGTTTATACCCCGGGAGCGTCCCGGGTTGAGAAATCTAAGTAAAGTGAATAAAATTAGAAGTATCTAAACTATAAAAATGGCATCTGCCAATATATGATTAATGAATATTATTATTATTTTAAACAAATCTCTGTCATAAGTTATTATAATCTAATATAAAAAAAGGGTAATTGGGTCGGGTATCACCTAATCCCATACCCGACCCAAACCTACAATTTTTTTAAACTAATTCCGAACCTGACACAATACCTGTCGGGTTACAAAAAATAGTCGTTTTTTTTCTCCGTTTTTTATATAGCACTTTGGTACTCGTTGGAAAGATAATAAAACGCTCGTTAATTTGGTGTAATTTTTTTCTTTAAAAAATCTCGTATATAAAAGATATTAACATTTAAAAGTTATGTGAGGAAACATGAGAGAGAAAATAATAAAGTTTTAATATTTACATTTAATAGATTAGGTATTTAATAGATTATGTTAAATCATATTTAAACCATATTTATTCTTTTTTTTTAATTGGTCTAGAGTTGCCACATTACATCCTATGTGGCATCTCTCAAAAGAGAAATTGCATAATATTATGACATGTCATTAAAAATGCTTTGGTTTATTATATATAGATATAGATATAGAGATTATTGGCCCGCAAAATGTGCCAAAACGACATAATGGGTTTGCCCAACTCTCAAACAGGATAGAGCGAAATCTAAAGCAAGCCGATTATCCATACAGTGGCGGAATCAATGGGTCACAATAAAAAATATTACACTCATCAGCAGAACTAAAACAAAAAATGAAACCAATAAGTGAGGGTTCAATTTTTTTTTCCGTGCGGACTAAAAAGTATAGTTTGGTTATAGTCATGTTTCGCACCGCCACCATAACTGAACTAAAACGCAATGAACATAGCTCAACTATAAAACCGAACCTTACCAAATTTGTTTAAATGTTTGAAAATGATGGACGCTAACAAGAAGTGTAGAAGGTGGTCCACAGTGACTTGCAGAGTCCTAAGAACCAAAGGTTTGTGCTTAGCAGGATAGGCTTTGCGATTAAAAAAGGGATAGCGGCGCAGTTTGTTGCCCGCTTACTCACCATCTAAATGTAACTTGTTTTGCTAAAACATAAATTTTTAATTAAAAAAACATATTAGAAAAATAAATCAAATAAAGTAAAAAAATTTAAATGAAATATAATACAAAGTTATAAATTATCTTTGTATTATCTTATTTATGTAAAATGAACAAAAATGACATTCTTACATATTTTATAATTTCATAATTTCTTGATTAGATCATAATAAAATTACTTGATTAGATCATAATAAAATTACGCTCTTACAAATTGTAAATAATTCATAAAAAAAATACCAAATTGATGCATAGCAAATTATCCCAAATATTCCATTATATCTTCCACAATAATATCTCGTATCGTTGCCATATGCAAATCATCATTATTCGTACGACATGTGGGTAAAGACGGTGATGGTGGATGTTGTGGTCGGATGTGGTTCATGTGTGGGTGAAGACGGTGGCAAGGACGGTGGATAGTGATCGGGTGAAGGTGGAGGGGGTGGCGGGTGATGGTGTGTGGTAATCAGGTGGATGGTAGTGTACGCACGCTCACCAAAAATTAAAATATAAATCATGTGTGGGTGAAGACGTTGGCAAGGACGGTGGATAGTGATCGGGTGAAGGTGGAGGGGGTGGGGGGAGGGGTGGGGGTGGCGGGTAATGGTGTGTGGTAATCAGGTGGATGGTAGTGTACGCACGCTCACCAGAAATTAGAATATAAATCACTGGGCCTGTTTTGACTTTAGGTGGCCTCGGCATTTAAGCCGAGGCTTCGGCCTATACAATCCTTTTCCAGCCCATCTCATTCATTTAAAATCGTTTTCCAGCCTACATCATTTTCATTTTCACTAAAATGATTGTGAAAATGAACCGGTTTTCTATAGATACGAGACATTGCTTAGATACAAATGTTTAATTTTAAGTGTATTATTTTAAGCTACTTTAAGCTATTAGTACCCAACTTTGTACCTTTTCACAAATCACGGAGTGTAATAAACCCTTTGGACATATGATAAACAATCATTAATATTAATGATACATTGATAAAAGTTGATAGTTTTACCAAAAAAAAAAAAAGTTACAGTTATTTATTTATAGAAGAGTTGGGACACTTTTATTACAAAAACCATTCTAAGTCGAACGTGTGTGTTGACGGTTACAAAAACCAAAGGGCCTTTGGCCTAGTGGTAGCAAAGTATTGGATATGACTTTACTTTTCTAAGTGGCGAGAGTTCAAATTTTATGGGTGAAAAAAATTTAACCGTTCAAAAAAATCTAAAGCAAAAAATATAAGTTTCTCTACATTTTTTAGGTTTTTTCCCCCTTAAAATTAGCTATATGCACATCTATATCTATACTATATTATAAAGCATTTGACAAGGACTTCTTAAAATTTAAGAGGTACAAGTTCAATTGCTTATGGTACAACACCCAATGCATATAATAACTACTTTTTAAGGGCAATTTTGTCTTTAGAGCATCATATTTAATCACAATGAAGTCAAGAGTTAAGTGATGTTTATGAGAGCTCATGACAATTAATTTTACAATTACTTTAAACACATTAAATAGAAAAATATAAAAAATAATTCATAATGTTACATGTTTTGTTATAATATTTTATATAGAATTAGATACTTTTTAAAAGTTAACATTTTATAAACTTGATAATACTATAAGAAATCAAGAAATCAATAATGAAAGCTGTGTTTTTAATCAAGCGGTAACGCTTTGCATTTTGAAATTATTATGTTATATTCATACACGTAAATACGCCTAATCTGATCTTAACTCTACGTCACCAGATTCTATGACCAGATAAAAAAGTTTATGTTTATAATGAATTTTAAACAAAGGTCTCATGTAATTACGCCAACTAATCATGATTAAATTAGATGAAAGTGAACTTTCTTCTACAAAAAGTATTTGACATAATGTAATATGCGTAAATTTGATATCAAATTGTTATGATGATTTTAATATGTTATAATTTAGTTGAATGATTATTAATAGAAAAAACTCTGGATGTTTGATAGATAAGTATTATTTGATAATTTGTATTCCTAATACCCTAAAGGGAAAGGATTGAAAATGAAAACTTATGTTATGGAGAAAAGCGAAGTTTCTTTATAGGTTCTATTTTTACATACATTTGAATGTAAGTTTCGTTCAAAAGAGAATTGTGTGTGACAATATACAAATCATCTAACCATAGGCGAATAAGTCATGAAAATTTGTTTTTAGTTTTTTTATTTTTTTTATGTACTTATATTACGGTTCTGACTTACTTAACTTTTCTATGATAATTTTTAACTTTTTTTAATATGGTGAGTGTACTCGCCGCCACGCGTATGCGTGATTCAATGTTTTTGCCTATATTTTTTCTTTTTAACAGTCCCGCCGTAACGCGCAGGTTTCCCATTAGTACTACATTATAAAGAGGGAGCAATGGGTAAAGATGTCTAACTTGACAAAGTTAAGATGACATTCCAAAAGTCTCAAGTGTAATATCTAAATTTTTACCCCATTTCTTACATTTATACCCTTTAATGCCAAGAGTATAATTGTGTTATACACAATTTCTACCCCTTTAATATGTAACCCTCATTATAAAGACCCAATTCAATACTACAAATCACTTTCATTCCCTCATTTTAATTCTCAATCCCATACCTTTATATATTTAAAAGGTTTAAAGAGTATGCAATTTTTTTTTCCATTTTCCAAGGATATCTCATTTGGAGGCTGAAATTAAGGTAGGGGCGGAGAGTGAAAATGCAGGCATAGTCTTGAAGCCAAAACAATAAGTTATTACTAAATCAGCAGCTCAAATCATTCATGATAGAATGGAAATTAACTGGGTTCAATATACCAACTTGAATAATTAGAATCATAAATAGATGGTTAAACTAACATTTGGTTAGACAATAATGAATAATCTTAACAATTAGTTTCAAGAAACTAATGAATTTGATTGGTCATATTGACTTGTAGTGACTTCAAGTTGTAATACCAACTTAAAGAGCAAAGCACCTATATGTTGTACGTATAAAAAATGTTTTATTTTGTTGTTTTAGTATAATTCCTTTTTTCTTATATGAATTTTACACATTTTGAAGGAGAATTTGTGCTTCCTCCGTTTAGTGTAAACTAAAGACCCATCCACATATTTTTTTTGTCAATATGTATATAGTACGTAACATGGTATCATGTAACTATTATAATTAATGTTAGAAACTTCCCTGCCGTTAAGCGCGAGTGCTTTTATATATAAATATATACAACTTACATATGATTTTTTATATCGTTTTAAGGTTTGAATTATATTCCCGCTTTGTATTGTCGACCCCGCCGCAACGCGCGGGTTCCATACACTACTAGAAAAATACCCCTTTCTTGACGCGCATTGCGCGTCATAAAAGGGTGTTTATGACACACAAAAAAGTGTCAAGGAAGAACATGTCAAGAAAAGTTTATGACATGCAGGCGCGTGTCATCTTTTAATGACACGCATTTATGACACTCCTTTATGACATGCTTTTTTGACACGCATTTATGACACTCCTTTATGACATGCTTTTTTGACACGCATTTATGACACACTCTTTAATGACAAACATTCTTGACACTCATTTACGAATTTTTTTTACAGCATTTATGACATACATGAATTTATGACACACCTTTATGACAGTCATTTTGCGTGTCATGTTTTTTTACCAATTTTTTTTTTTTTCTGCAAAACGAATAATATCCTGGAATTATTTTTTATTTATAATTACAAAAACAATAAATTTAATAATAAAGCTGCATATATTATACCACCAAAAAAACCCATTACAATTATGTCGAATTCTACCACAAAGGGTCACAAAAACATTGTATCAATACATTACATTAGTCGATTAGTAAGCCTAAACATACGGATCATAACTTGAAAATGAAGGTCGAGGCATAACCCGACCATTCTTCACGAACATAATCAATATCCGCATCCGAGTAAGCCTCCACTCCTCCCCCAACCTGAGACACAATTAAATTAATAAGATGAAAGGTTAAGGGTTCGCGATGGTTTTAGTTTCAAGAAAACAAAAGTGACTAGAATTTGACTCGATCAACTTACATTGTCCAATATTCCAAGTCCGTCCGTAACGATCTCCTTCATGAATTTCATTACATAATAACCACATTCTGTGATCCCCGGCTGACACGGACACTGCACATTAAAAGAATTATATGGATAATTCATGCAAGTAAAAAAGAATGCACCCTACAGATAGTACCAATTAAATAAATAGTTAGGAGCATCTATATGCGAAACAGTATATTCAGATCAGTCCAAATAAATAGTTAGGATAATTAAGTGCTCACCTTGGTGTTGACCCATCTCAGTTTAAACCTCTTGCCGGTACTAGTCTGAGCACTATACATGGTCGTGGCCCTATTAAAAATAAATTATATCTTAAAGCATATTCAAACGTAACTTCCAATAAACTATTTTTTTTCAAAGCCATCATATACGACATTTACTTACCTATCAATAATTTGCCTTAACGGCTCGTAGACACTCTCCGGGCATATAGAATCAAGATAGTAACAAGTGGCTCCTTTCATGTCAAGCACAGCCAACACCCAATGGTTTCTACAAAAAACAAAGAGTGAATAGCCAAAATCGTCCCTAAGGGGGTAGTTTGGTCTTTTTCCTTATTTATTAGTTTTGATATATTTTCAGTATCATAAATGAAAATGCACTAAAATGAAAACGCACTAAGATGATCAGATAAGATCTATCATACCCGGGGTTGTAAGGCAACAAGATGATGTCCTTGCCATTTCTGTTTAATAAACGATCTACCACCACTCTACTTGCTTGCTCTATATTATGTTGGGATTTGGGTTTGCGGTCAGCCGGCGAGATTATAGCCGGGTTCGCAAAACAAATTCCATGATCGCGTTTTTGGCCACTCTTTATTTGCGAATCCAGTAACCTGTTAAACATACAAAAACAGAATCCATAAAATAAAATGTGTTTTACCAACGGTTATTTAGACTAAACTTAAACACTTACATAATATAAGAACTGATTACACCACCGCTCAGCTCATTCATTGTAAAAACGGCTTCAAAATCATCCCAATGTACATACGTGAAACTCTCATGCCCAAATACATCCTCATCCAACGGCAGTCTCAAAGACTCCACATTTTTAAGTTGTCCATCAACTACGTGGGCAGCCATCAATAAAGTCCCATTTGTATCCATTCTAACCCTTTGATTCCTTTGTGCTCTAGTCTTCTTTCTTTTTCCTACATTCTCAACAACTTGCATTTTGCCTTTTATTTGTTTCTTGCTTTCTCCTTTTTCATCTTCTATTTTGTATTCCTCATCAAGTTCTTTTTCATCTTCTTTTTTGTTTTCCTCATCATCTTTCCTGGGCCGTTTCTTAATTTCTATTTCTTTTCTCGTTTTGTCAGCTGGTTTTTTCTTTGGTTTCGCCATCGCTTTTTCCTGTAACTATATATAAATAACTTAGACATTGTGTATATATGTATTTAAAATAAGTAAATATTATTACCAAGTCAGAGCAACGAATGACAAGATCACTCGGCCAACTTAGTACGTGCCCAACAGCATCTGCAACCGTCTCAACAAACTCCTCATCAAGTGGATTAGGTACTTCGGCTTCTCTTTGTAAAGCTATTTCAACTTTCACTTCAACATTCTCCTCTTTATATGTATCCTTCATTATGATTCCTTTGGCGACAATATTTGAACGCACGTCAACCGCCAGATAACACGCATTATCCTACAAATATATATAAATTATAAAGAATTCTTTCTTAGATATAACATAGAAACTATTTAAAAAAACACTTGTACATAGATACTTACAACTGGTTCTTCGAATGAGTGGTCTTTAAAATCTTCATTGCCCCACATTTGGCAACTTCCGGCTTCAGACACATTATTCATACCCCTTCTCATTTTATCCAACTCGTCTTCAAGTTTATTGAACCGTTCTTCATACTTCTTCTTCTCATTCTCCATGTAATGTTTAACAGTCTTGGGTAGGTAAAAATACTGATGTGGCCTTACAAATCTACCCATTCCACGCACATGCCCCCGTTGTTCCTTAGTACCTAGGGCCTGTGTAAGCACATCATTTGTACCGCATGTGACCTCTCCAGAACCTTCATCATTTAGCATCTTGTCCTACAATGTGAAACCAATTCATGAAACATTTAGTAGCAATATATACTAAGCTGATAAAGTGATCTATTACCCTCATATCAGCCAAGAACACATCAAAAAATTCAAATTGAATGTGAGAAAAAACTTACAATTTTATCAACTACTACTTGGACATGTTTGTCGAAACCTCCTGATTTTCGCTCTCTTGCTTTTTTCCACAGCATTGCCCTATCAATCTCCTCTTCTGTCTTCCCAGTTTCTGCCATCTATATAATCAAGAATAACAAAAGTGAGTTAACAAAAATTTCAACAAGTAAAGTATTCAATTAATTTAATTCATACCAGCTCAGCTTGAAGTCTGGCATATCCTTTTCGGCTCAAATGATGATTGTATATATTAAGTGCACGAACTTCCTTAGCTTTTTTACTTTTTTCCTGGATTAGAAACACACACCATTAAATTAATTCAGCCTGAAATCACATAAAACATCCTTTTCGGCTCAATCCGTTTAACTCTATATCCTCTCATGTCTTTATAATCGAAAACTGTTAATCAAGTTGTTGCCCTCTAGTAAAGGTAGTAAAGTACAAAAAAAATATTGTATTTTTTTTTATCATTTTTTACACAATCCACCAAAAGAGAAGTGCCCATTTTAAAGTTACTAATCAACTACTAATCATTTAAGCAAATTAGAGTTTTGTGAAACATTTTTACATATTCAAAATTTTGACTTTCTAAGTCAATGGTCAACTCATAAAAATAAAAGTGTTTCTGTTCATTATGTTTCAGATGGGGCCTGGGTTATTAGAGTAAACAAGTAACATCTAAAACACTTATAAATTTCACATCAGTTCTAGACTTGAACACTACACGAAATTCGGTAACACAATTTTGATGAACACGGCACAAAATTTGGTTTATAAGAAACCATCTTTATGAAAAGAACAAAATATAAGTTTTTCAATGATACTTAAGCTCTTGGAGTTGTATTTATTACCATGTTTTCTGCTTGAAGAAGCTGGTCCTTTTTTATTAAATTAATATTTTGCAATTATTGGCAGGACTACTCTATTAATAGGCTTGTTGCTGTACCGTCACTAATGAGGATACTTCTTCCGAAGCTTCAAAGTTTACCTATTATGATGATTCATGTAACACCCCAACCGATGGCGGAATCATCGAGGTGCCACGTAGTGACGATTGTTCAAAAGCTCATGGTACTAAAATGTAAATATTATTGAATAATCAAAATTGTCTTACATGGAAATGGAAAATACATTGTCTAAATGAAATGTAAATATTGAAATAACTGAATTAAAATAAGCACTAAATGTTCCTTGCTAAAGCACTAGATCAAACTGCACCTGAAACATGTACAAATAGATTTGGTCAACATATGAAATGTTGGTGAGCATTCCTAGTTTTGATATATATATAGTAGATTAAAAGTTATACAATTCAAGTGCAAGCTACAGTGCAAATATGTAAACCATGTATCAAACAAATGAGCGAAATCAACCCTGTGACTGTATAATGTACTGTATGAACTGTAGTGTACTCAACCAATCAATGGATGATAACTTAACACTGGCCACGGATTCTCCGATGAAAAAGGGGGAGAATCAATCTAGGCGGGTTGTCAATCCAAATAGCGCTATCCAATGTTAAGGTCGGCTTGTACCATGTTAATGATTTCACTAAGTACAAATGTAATCCACATGTAATGTCTAAGCATAAAGCACGTTGTAAACAATGCACATAGTACTAGAATTGTATTGTAAAAATGTAAATTTGTATTTGAAATTGTAATAGTGTACATGTAACACCCCAAAAATGTATAAAAGCAAAAAGGGGTAGGAATACTCACTGTATACGTAATAGCTTGTAATTGAACTGGACAACGAAATATGAATTGAGATTACTCCCAAATGATTAACCTAAAGTAATTGATAATGTGTAAGGAAAATGAATCTAAGATATATGTATTTCTAGGGCTTCGAATTTGGGGATAAACGTTTATTTGTTTTAATAAACTAATTGTTTATTAATTATGAGAAATTTCATAAATAAATAAATAAAAGTCTTTTAATGAAATTTGAATTTAGAATGTACACAATAAAGTGTTTGAAGTATAGAAATAATTTTTATAAAATTATTTCATTTAAAATAGATTTTTAAATCTATTTATTTATAAATAGCCAACATTTAACTTTAATATTCAAAAATACTAAAATTAAAGAATTCTTATTTTAAAAATCATATTTCTGTTCTAAATGATTAAAAATAATTTGTATAAAATTTTGGTGCAAAAATGATGAAAATTGGATTTATTATGATTTAATTATGATTAAAACTAACAAAAATTGATTAAAAATATTAAATAAATGATTTTTCTGAAATAAAAATCATTTTTGAAAAGCTTAATGTTATAAAAACTTAGGATAATTTTTGTGGAAATTAATAAGATCGTTTTGATATTTTAATGGATTTTTATAAATAAAATAGAATAAAAATGATTTAATTATTATAAATATTAAATAGATGAATTTCTGAAAAATAAAAATTGTAATTAAAACTTTTATCTCAGATTAAACAAATATAATTTTTTTAGAATTTATAAAATAGTTTTGGTATTTTAAAAAGAATTTAAAAGATTTAAAAGGATTTAATATTTATATATATTTAATTGTTTGTTAAAGGAAACAAAACTATTGAAAGAAAAAAAAGAAGTGGTGGTTGCAGGGATTGAACCCGCGCCCACTGTGTATCAAACCAACAACACAACCACTTGGTCTAGACCTGTGGTTGTGTTGAGTTGCATCAGTTTAAAATAAATAGGATAAATATTCTTAGTGTTCTTCCCCAATTATAACCTTACGAAACCCTAACTTATCAATCGAATGATTCACACAACGATAACCCAATTAATCAGAGGGTTATTGTTGTGTGAATGCTGAATAACAAAAACCATCAAAAAGATTGGACTTACAAACATGATTTCGTGCAAATCGTTTAGTCAAAGCAAAAAGTCAACATAAAATCAATAGCTTCGCATGATGATCTAGAGCAGATTTTTAGAGACAAAGAGGGATGTTTCGGCACTTGTAGGTTGTTTAGGATGCATCAATTTATAGTGTCTAGGTCCAGGTTGTATAATTGGCAAGGTTGACCACGTATTGAACATAATACGCGTAAATGGTTATTTGATTATCAATCAATTGATAATCTCGTGCTCCCTAGTCAGAAAAGGGCCGAAGATTATGTGTGTTTACCATAATTGAAAATGCATCATCAAAATCATCAATTCTTCTTGGTCAACAGGTTGACTGTGTTTCTCTTTTTTTTTTTTTGATCGCGTACAGTAGCAGAGGCAAGGGAGGAAAGGGAACAGTGTATTAGAAGGGGTAAATATAATTAGGTTTGAGATAAATCAGATGTGATGGTGTAGCCCGGTTGGTTGTGGCGTGTGTGTTTGAGGTTTGGCCGGCTCCCGACTCGGGTTCGAGTCCAGGGAGCGGCATTTATTTTTTTTTTTTTTTTAAGTAAGCATCTAGGAGGGGGGCTGGGCCAGGTTGTGGGCTCAGGATGTTGGGCTGGCTCTTGGGCTCAGGAAATAATATTGGTTTTAGGGTGGGCTTGGTTTGGGTGAATGCAAGGAGGTGGGTTTATATGTATATATCTATATATATATAATCTGAATTTATTTATTATTATTATTGTTTATTATTATTATTATTATATATAAAAATAAAAATGACGGATGTCACAGCATCCCCTACTTTTAGAAACTTCGTCCCGAAGTTATTTAGAAACATAGGGTTATGGATGCTTGGGTAAAAAATTAAAATAACTGTGGTTTGGGAAATTCGAATGATTTGGATATGAGGTTTGATAGGTGTGAGTTAAGGACTGGATTAGGTTTGTCTCGAATAAGAAAATAAGAATGTAGTAAATCACTAAACTCCAAGTTTTAGGAATTCTAGAATAAATGTACGAGTTGATTGACTATAAAAGACTAAGTGAACTACCAAGTAAACAGAGTTTGTTCCCGGTCCGACTTCCAATCTCACTTTCAATGCATCATTAGTGCTTGTATACAGGGTGTACCGCAGCTAACCCACCACACCTTTGATACCTTGAAAACGCACTGGACGCCTTCCCAAAAACTCTAATAGAATTTCACACTACCCTAATGTACCTGTAAATTCATGATTACGTTCCGGACCGGAATCATCAATTTACCTTACATTAAAGTTTTGCGTCCTTCTATGACCCCACCGATTGTTGAGCAGGTTCGATAGCCTCCACCAGCCGTGGAGTAGGTTGTAGGGCCTCTCCCGACTGTTTGAAAAGGCATAGTGACCTCTACCAATCGTTGAGTATGTTCGATAGCCTCCACCAGCCGTGGAGCAGGTTGTAGGGCCTCTCCCGACTGTTGAAAAAGGCATGATGACCTCTATTAAGTGTGGCAATTATTATTCACATAGATTGCAATTTGATAACATGTTTATGCAAGCAAGTTTGTAAGTACTACAACCATTAAGTGTAAGTGTTATCATGAATAATTAAATGTTTACGAGTATCATGAATAATTAGATGTTCAATGCGTAGTCAAATTAAGGGAAAAATCTAGTTTCATGTAATAATCAATGATGTTTTCTTAGATAAGCATCTGTAAGATCAAGTATCAAGTCCAAACGTTTCAAATGAGGTAGAGTCTTGTATGATTAAAATGAACGTAATCAATATAATAAATTTCCAATCGGTGTTAATACACAATAATACGCAAGGAAATTTCTAGATGTTGTATGCTAATGAGTGCGACAAAGTTGGGTATAAAATGATAATAGAATCAAGAAAATGAAAACACGGGTATTGGATTTCTCGAGTCTTGGGAAGATTTCATCCATGGCTTAACCAGTGGGATTAACGTCATCCTGATCGTCTGTTTCGTTGATATCGAAATTGAAAGCTTGTCCATGTGCCATCAGGTTTATATTGTTCAATTTGGGACATTGAGGTAGCATGTGATTAGGGTCTCTACAATGATAACATGCCCGACCATTAGTAATCTGTAGTGGTCCCTGGGCAGCTGTTTGATGATTACTCTGTGTTCCAACCATTACTCGACAAGTGGTGACAAGGTGTCCAAACCTTCCACATCTAGTGCATTGACGACATGGAAGATTTGTAGGGTGATGATACTTGCAAGTGTTGCATTGAGGATGGATTCCCGTGTAGGCTTTCTTGATAGGAGGCTGAGTCACAGGATCCACAACAGTATGGTTCAGATTATCGCCCATTCGTTTCTTAAAGTTCGAGGCAGTAGTGGCGGCTTTTGCTAAAACAGTCTTAGATTGTTCAACAACATTGGTGGTTTTCTCAGTAGCCGTCTTAGTGCCCTTTCTAACCAAGTTTCCTTTCCTTACGTGTTTGTCTGTTAATGTGGCTGCAAGTTGGATGGCTTCTTCTACCGTAGTGGCTTTGCCTCCAGTGACAACGTCTTGAATCAGGTCAGGTAATCCCTCGATATATTTTTCGATTGCTCGAGAGACCGGGGTGACCATGTGTGGAACCAGTATGCTAAGTTCGTGATATCGAGTATTATACGCAAGATTCTCACCACTGTCTTGTTTCAGTCCATGGAACTCTTCCTCCAATTTCCTGATTTCGTTCCTAGGGCAAAATTTGGTGATCATGAGTTCCTTAATTTCAGCCCAAGATAAAGATAAAGCGACATCAGCTCCTCGATTGCGTTTTTCGCCATTCCACCAGGTTAACGCTCCCTTTTGAAGGACACTGGTAGCATAGCGAACGCGGAGTTCATCAGGACATTCACTGTTCACAAAAGTACTCTCCATGCTTTCAAACCATTGGAGGAGGCCAGTAGCACCCTCCTCACCAGTAAATTTTGTGGGGTTGCAGGAGTTAAAGTGTTTGAAAGTGCATCGAAATTGAGTTGTACTCCCTGTGTTGGCACTGTTACTATTCTGGGTTATCTCACTGACAAGGTTTGGGATCACTGCAGCAATTTGTTCGGCGACTAAAGATGCGAGGCGACGATCAGAACGTCGTCCAGAAGCACGAACAGGGCGTTGGCTGGCATCACGGAGCATACGGCGAGCAGACATCTATGAGGTAGCCAATGAATAATCATGAGATTAGAAAATGTGAGTGTATAACTGTACAAATGATTATGAAAGTATGAACTTGTAAGCAATATATGAAAATCAGGATATTGTATATGAAATGAGAGAGTATTATTGTAAAACTTGCATAAGATGCTTGGAGTGCCCTTGTCTAGCTGTAAAGCCCAACAAGAACGTTGACTTTTCAAAGAAATTGAGCCCAATGGTGATCAAAGAAGACATGCTTTAGCCTATAAGTGGACACTCACTCCAGGAATCCCCAGGTAAGCATAACAGGTCCGTAAATGGATTTATGCGCTATGCTTGCCTATGCCAGAAAACCCAGTGTACAGGCGTCCACCCTTCCAGATTGCACGTGTCCTTATCACACTCATTTAAGTTCAACAACTTCGAAGGAGTAACAATAAGAGTAGGCATTATGTCTAAGAGTGTCTTCATGAAAGGTACTGCTCCTGTTCCATGGTGATGTAGGCCTTCCACTCCTTGTAGGATACCATCTCTATGCACCATGATGAAAGATGAGAATAAGGGAGAGGGAGAAGGAGGGAAAGATGGAGGAAGAAAGTAGAAGGAAATGAGGGGTAGGGTAATTTAGGAAATGTTATGCATGAAGGTTAAAGTTCGGTTATAGTCTAGGCCAGTTTATCTAATAACCTAGTTCCCTATAACCATGGCTCTGATACCAATCTGTAACACCCCAACCGATGGCGGAATCATCGAGGTGCCACGTAGTGACGATTGTTCAAAAGCTCATGGTACTAAAATGTAAATATTATTGAATAATCAAAATTGTCTTACATGGAAATGGAAAATACATTGTCTAAATGAAATGTAAATATTGAAATAACTGAATTAAAATAAGCACTAAATGTTCCTTGCTAAAGCACTAGATCAAACTGCACCTGAAACATGTACAAATAGATTTGGTCAACATATGAAATGTTGGTGAGCATTCCTAGTTTTGATATATATATAGTAGATTAAAAGTTATACAATTCAAGTGCAAGCTACAGTGCAAATATGTAAACCATGTATCAAACAAATGAGCGAAATCAACCCTGTGACTGTATAATGTACTGTATGAACTGTAGTGTACTCAACCAATCAATGGATGATAACTTAACACTGGCCACGGATTCTCCGATGAAAAAGGGGGAGAATCAATCTAGGCGGGTTGTCAATCCAAATAGCGCTATCCAATGTTAAGGTCGGCTTGTACCATGTTAATGATTTCACTAAGTACAAATGTAATCCACATGTAATGTCTAAGCATAAAGCACGTTGTAAACAATGCACATAGTACTAGAATTGTATTGTAAAAATGTAAATTTGTATTTGAAATTGTAATAGTGTACATGTAACACCCCAAAAATGTATAAAAGCAAAAAGGGGTAGGAATACTCACTGTATACGTAATAGCTTGTAATTGAACTGGACAACGAAATATGAATTGAGATTACTCCCAAATGATTAACCTAAAGTAATTGATAATGTGTAAGGAAAATGAATCTAAGATATATGTATTTCTAGGGCTTCGAATTTGGGGATAAACGTTTATTTGTTTTAATAAACTAATTGTTTATTAATTATGAGAAATTTCATAAATAAATAAATAAAAGTCTTTTAATGAAATTTGAATTTAGAATGTACACAATAAAGTGTTTGAAGTATAGAAATAATTTTTATAAAATTATTTCATTTAAAATAGATTTTTAAATCTATTTATTTATAAATAGCCAACATTTAACTTTAATATTCAAAAATACTAAAATTAAAGAATTCTTATTTTAAAAATCATATTTCTGTTCTAAATGATTAAAAATAATTTGTATAAAATTTTGGTGCAAAAATGATGAAAATTGGATTTATTATGATTTAATTATGATTAAAACTAACAAAAATTGATTAAAAATATTAAATAAATGATTTTTCTGAAATAAAAATCATTTTTGAAAAGCTTAATGTTATAAAAACTTAGGATAATTTTTGTGGAAATTAATAAGATCGTTTTGATATTTTAATGGATTTTTATAAATAAAATAGAATAAAAATGATTTAATTATTATAAATATTAAATAGATGAATTTCTGAAAAATAAAAATTGTAATTAAAACTTTTATCTCAGATTAAACAAATATAATTTTTTTAGAATTTATAAAATAGTTTTGGTATTTTAAAAAGAATTTAAAAGATTTAAAAGGATTTAATATTTATATATATTTAATTGTTTGTTAAAGGAAACAAAACTATTGAAAGAAAAAAAAGAAGTGGTGGTTGCAGGGATTGAACCCGCGCCCACTGTGTATCAAACCAACAACACAACCACTTGGTCTAGACCTGTGGTTGTGTTGAGTTGCATCAGTTTAAAATAAATAGGATAAATATTCTTAGTGTTCTTCCCCAATTATAACCTTACGAAACCCTAACTTATCAATCGAATGATTCACACAACGATAACCCAATTAATCAGAGGGTTATTGTTGTGTGAATGCTGAATAACAAAAACCATCAAAAAGATTGGACTTACAAACATGATTTCGTGCAAATCGTTTAGTCAAAGCAAAAAGTCAACATAAAATCAATAGCTTCGCATGATGATCTAGAGCAGATTTTTAGAGACAAAGAGGGATGTTTCGGCACTTGTAGGTTGTTTAGGATGCATCAATTTATAGTGTCTAGGTCCAGGTTGTATAATTGGCAAGGTTGACCACGTATTGAACATAATACGCGTAAATGGTTATTTGATTATCAATCAATTGATAATCTCGTGCTCCCTAGTCAGAAAAGGGCCGAAGATTATGTGTGTTTACCATAATTGAAAATGCATCATCAAAATCATCAATTCTTCTTGGTCAACAGGTTGACTGTGTTTCTCTTTTTTTTTTTTTGATCGCGTACAGTAGCAGAGGCAAGGGAGGAAAGGGAACAGTGTATTAGAAGGGGTAAATATAATTAGGTTTGAGATAAATCAGATGTGATGGTGTAGCCCGGTTGGTTGTGGCGTGTGTGTTTGAGGTTTGGCCGGCTCCCGACTCGGGTTCGAGTCCAGGGAGCGGCATTTATTTTTTTTTTTTTTTTAAGTAAGCATCTAGGAGGGGGGCTGGGCCAGGTTGTGGGCTCAGGATGTTGGGCTGGCTCTTGGGCTCAGGAAATAATATTGGTTTTAGGGTGGGCTTGGTTTGGGTGAATGCAAGGAGGTGGGTTTATATGTATATATCTATATATATATAATCTGAATTTATTTATTATTATTATTGTTTATTATTATTATTATTATATATAAAAATAAAAATGACGGATGTCACAATTCAGAGTTCTTTAAAATTGTTAATACTAAGTGGAGAAATCCTGCATTTATCCTTATGGAATTCTCTTGCAAAACTATTGCCTGATGCTGACATCTTGAATCTCTATGGTAGTACAGAAGTGAGTAGAACTGAATTACTTAATAAATTACGTGATATATAGATGGGTCAGTTTCGACCCATTTACTTATAACTCGTTAGATTTGGGCTGTGTTTTACCTTGACCAATTCAAATGGAAGGAATGATTGAAACTAAGTTTCCTAAAGTCATATATTCAGTGCATACAACCTCCTAAGTTGTTTATTACTAAATTAAGATTACTAAGATTATTATGGATGTTAACTTGTCATATTTATTTTGTAATCATAATTTAAGCATGTTTTATTTAATTTTAGTAGAAATATTAACTTATTTTGTGTGTGTGTGTGTGTAAACCCAACCAACCAGTAACTAATCAACCATTTCAACCCATGTGCTTTTTGACGTGTACCTATACCTTTCAAACCCGCTCATTATTTTCTTCTCTTGTTATATATATTTAGCTTTAGGTGGATGATCTAGCATGTCTTAATTTGTGTATTTACTTGCCAATTCTAAACTTCTAATCCATTTAAAATAAAATGTAAGGTTTCAGGTGATTGTACATTTTTTGATTGCAAAAGACTATCATCAATAATGGAGACTGAGTCTCTCAGTACTGTTCCGATAGGAATACCTATTCCTAACTGTGAGGTAATGCTTGTTGGAAAAAATGCACCGAATTATGGAGAAATATATGTTTCTGGACATTGTACTGCAACAGGATACTTAAATCATGACCAGCAGCTGCGCAGCAGCGCGCAGCAGGCGAGCGCGCAGCAGCCTGCACAGAACAGCGCGCAACAGCGCGCAGCAGCCTGCACAGAACAGCGGACCAGCAGTTGCGCAGCAGCGCGCAGCAGGCGAGCGCGCAGCAGCCTGCACAGAACAGCGCGCAACAGCGCGCAGCAGCGCGCAGCAGCCTGCACAGAACAGCGGACCAGCAGCTGCGCAGCAGCGCGCAGCAGGCGAGCGCGCAGCAGCCTGCACAGAACAGCGGACCAGCAGCGGACCAGCAGCTGCGCAGCAGGCGAGCGCGCAGCAGCGCGCAGCAGCCTGCACAGAACAGCGCGCAGCAGCGCGCAGCAGCGCATTATCCTCTGACTTTCGGACTGAACCAGCAGCGGACCAGCAGCAGCGCGCAGCAGGCGAGCGCGCAGCAGGCGAGCGCACAGCAGCAGGCGACTGCGCAGCAGGCGAGCGCGCAGCAGGTTCAGTCCGAAACTCAGATTGGGACACCTCTGATTTGTAGTTCTTTGCGACACAAATAATTTGCCTTAAAATCACAAAGACGTGTAACAAACCTGCCATGTTTTTGTAGTTCTTTGCGACACAAATACTTTCCATTCGCTTTTTCCCACAGACGGACGGTCTGGAGGAGGATTGAGTAGATTATTCTTCAGCTCAGGGTCATCTTTTTGTACCTCAATATGTTCCTTATACAAAGTATGTTTGAAATTTCTCCACTTGGTCCCAATTGATTGTAAAGTTTGAGTCCGGCTCTTTGGGTCAACATCATAATTTGCCTGAAACATAAAGCGTAAACAATATTATTTTCAACAAAAACATAAGATAATTAATTTGAAGTTAAGATTATATGTTACACTTACCAAAATGTACTGCCATATTTCTTCCTTGGTATCAGCACTAACGTCTAACCAACTCTCATAAGTTATAGGAATCATAGATCTTGCAACCACTCCCTCAAAAGTAGAAAGTTTTGTTGACGTTTCTCCAATTGGGACACCTCTGATATTGTAAGTAACTGGAGGTTTCCCTTTATGATTTGTTTTCTTTCTCTTCATCCATGTCGGACCTCTTTGTGATCTCTCATCTCCTTCATCATGATCCGAACCAGAATTCGGTTCCATGTCAGAAAAAAATCTCCTGTTTCAACATTATCAGAAAATAAATTAAGTAATAAAAAACAAATTCCATGTAGTTTGTTATCTTCAACATGATCAGAATTAAAGACATACAAGAATATAAAAAACCACACAACATGATCAGAAAACAAATTAAGTAATAATACACAAATTTCATCATCAAGGTCTACTAAAAACACAAAAACTAAAGTTTAAATTAATATGCCCTCTCCATCCATACGCCTACACGAAAAATCATCATCAAGGTCTACTAAGGCGGAGCCTTGTGTAAGATCACCAGCAACATCAAATTCCAACATATCCTCAGTTTCATCACTTGCCCCATACTTGTACATCTTATGTGGTGTGAAGCCAACAACACACAAATTATCATCTTGTTGATCTTGAACATAAAAAACTTGTCTGGCTTGACTAGCTAATATGAAGCGTTCAGAATGGTGACCAAGCCTGTTGAAGTTTACCACGGTGAATCCAAAATCATCCTTTTTTACTCCACGACTATCAGCCCAATCACACATGAAAACAGGAACGGTAAACATGCGATAATCAAGATCCCATATCTCCTTTATACGGCCAAAGTAAGTAACAGCGCCATACACGGGACTGATGTCTTTTGCACTAGCAATCTGCATAGCATGTGCAACTAGAGATACTCCACTACATTGAGTTGTTTTAGATTCGTCTCGAGTTGTTGTATGGAACTGATACTCATTTATGGCGAAACCGCTATATTTATTAACAACAAAAGTAGGCCCTTTGGCCAACCAACGAACATTGTCACAAATACTTTCTCCGCTAGCCACACGTTTTTCAACCTATTGGAAAAAGAATTAATGTAAAATGTTACTAAAAATAATATGGTAATTCTAACAAACTTCTTTTAAAAAATAGACCTCGTTCTTAAGCCAGCTTATAAATGTTCGATTGTGTTGGTTTTGCAACCATGTACTATTTCGAGAGGCGCGAGGGTTGAGATCCTTCAATTCCAATATATGCTGCCTGAAGTATATATTGTAGATGTTAGTAGAAGCTTTATGTATTACATACAATACAAAAAGTATATAGTTTTATGCGATTCTCACTCTATATACGGCTCCACAACAGCGCTGTTTCTTAATACATAAAGATGAGCTTGGTCATGTAACTGAGCATCCACAACCTCCCTTGTAGCCCCCGATAAAGGCCTGCCGGTGCGGATTGTTTCATCAACACGTTCATAAGGATTGCCAATTGATTTCATGTTTTTTAAGTAACCCGAGCAAAATTCTAAGGCTTCCTCTGCCACATAACATTCTGCAATGCAACCCTCGGGTCGATAATGATTTCGTACATACCCTTTAAGTGTTTTCATGTATCTCTCAAATGGGTACATCCACCTAAAATGAACCGGGCCACATAACCTCACTTCTCTAACTAAATGCACCATCAAGTGAATCATGACATCAAAGAACGAAGGAGGAAAATACTTCTCTAACAAACACAAAGTTAATACGATGTCACTTTGCAACTTGCTTAGCGTGCTAACATCGACAACTTTACTACACAACTTATTGAAAAAATGACACAAGCTTATGATTGCTTTCCTCACTTTCTCGTGTAACACCCCCTTGATTGCAAAAGGAAGAAGTTGTTGCATCAGTACATGACAGTCATTAGACTTCAAACCATTCATCTTGGAAACATCATCGGACACGAGATTCTTAAAATTGGAAGAATACCCGTCAGGTACTTTTATGTTAGACAATGTATTATAAAATAGATGTTTCTCCGCGGTATTCAACGTGTAGCATGCAGGAGGAAGCAAAAGGCGTTTCCCTTTTTGTTGAGGTTGTAGTTCAGGCTTAATACCTAAATCCTCAAGATCTTGTCGTGCATTTAACCCATCCTTCGTCTTGTGAGGCAAATTCAACAATGTCCCATAAACACTCTCACACACATTTTTTTCTATGTGCATAACATCTAGTTGATGACGAACAAGCAACTTCTTCCAATATTCAAGTTCAAAAAAAATTGATTTTTTATGCCAAAATTTAGCTCTCTCATCAATACTATCTTTTTCCTTCTTTGATGTTTTCTTCTCTGGTGTTTCCATCTTTGACTTTTCCATCTTTGACTTTCTTTTCTTTGACTTGCTTATCTTTAACTTTACCTTCTTTGACTTTTTTTTCTTACCCCATATAGTCTTAAACCCCTCCAGACGATTGTAAAGTTCTTCACTTGATAATGGTTTTTTTATAGCCTCATTCTCTTGTAGATTATTGAAATCTTTTTTCCTTTTACGAAAAGGATGATTAATCGGCAGAAATCTTCTATGCCCGAGAAAACATACCTTTTTCGACTTTGGCAACCATTGTGAACATGTATTCTCTGAACATATTGGACAAGCATAATAACCTTTGGTAACACACCCTGAAAGATTACCATATGCGGGAAAGTCATTTATAGTCCAAAGTAATACTGCTCTTAGATTGAAGTATTCCTTCTTATAGGCATCAAATGTCTCAACGCCAGTTTCCCACAAGATTTTTAGATCTTCTATCAATGGTGCCAAGTAGACATCAATATTGTTACCAGGTTGGCTTGGCCCTGATATCAATAAGGTCAACATCATGAATCTTCTTGACATGCACAAATGAGAGGGTAGATTATAGGTTATTAGGATAACCGGCCAACAACTATATTTGGAACTTAATGACCTGTGAGGATTGATACCATCAGCCGATAAGGCTAATCTAAGATTTCGATTCTCTTTTCCGAATTCTTTCCACGTGTGATCAACAAGCTTCCAAGAGGGAGAATCGCGAGGATGGGTTAGCTTACCATTATTGGCCCTACCTTGTGCATGCCAAGTTAAGTTATGTGCAATTTCCGGTGAGGAAAACATTCTCTTAAATCTAGGAATTGGAGGAAAGTACCACAAAACTTTTGAAGGCACGTCTTTTGTATTCTTCTTCCAACGAGATGTGCCACAAGTTGGACACTTAGAAGCATCCTTGTGATCTTTCCAGAATAGAACACAATCGTTTTCACATGCATGAATCTTTTCATATTGTAGACCTACTACTTTTAGCAACTTCTTGGCCTCATATATCGAGCTAGGAATTGTATTGTTAGATGGTAAGATATCTTTTAGGACACCCAACAAAGCATCAAAACTAGCATCGGACCAGCCAAATTGACCCTTCAAATGTTGGAATTTCAATAATCCACTAAGTGCATTATGCTTTGACCCTAGGTAAAGTGGCTTATCACATTCTTCAAGAAGTAATTTCAGTGATTCGGGTTCTTCCTCTACATACGTGAAGGCATCATGTAGCATTTCCTTTGTGTGATCAAAGTCATCAGGTCTACATTTATTAGGGAAGCTAGAATCACGGTTGGGAAGTGATTCTCCGTGGAAAGACCAAACCTTATAATTTTCGTGGAAACCGCGGGCAAACAAATGATAACGCACATTATCAATTGACTCGTAACGAAAATTGATACAATCTACACAAGGACATCGAATAACATCCGATTTTGGATAATTAGATTGTGCAAACTCTAAAAAAGCCTTTACCCCTTCTTCGTATTCATTTGATAATCTATGAGACGAAATCCATGATTTATCCATGACCTTTTGTTAGTAGATCTAGACCAACATAAATAAAGGATAAATAAAACATAAATAAAATAGTAAAATAGAAACATGCACTTTTATATTGGAAGTCAAACACATAACTAAAAAACAATACATAATAAGATAAAACATTGCTTTTCACTTCTAAATACTAAAAAAACCTTACAAAATCTAATATGTGGGGGACACAAGGGACGACATAATTAAAAAACAACAAACAACAAACAAAACTAAGATGTTGTCATGCACAATATTTATCAGTTTTGATTCTTTTATTTTTAAAAAGCTAATAATGACGGATTGAAAAGAACCCTGGTTTTTCTTTTCGCTTAAGGCTCCCAAAATGATTTAGTTCGCTTTGATTAAACTAATCTACATTATTTTCGGATTTTTCAGGTTCGTTACCTAAAAATCATTGAGAAAAGCGGTTACCAAGCTCTTCCATGGGTGCGATATATAACAATGGCAGGCGAATATGAACTAAGGCTCATGTGAAACCTTATTCCAAGCAAGTGTTTTGTATTTAAATACATTCAGAATCTAAATCAATTGTTTGTCAAGCAAAAAAGCACTCATGCACCAGTTTTATGTTTGTTGTGCACAATCATTGTTAATCATACTACTAATAGAACACAATTCTTCATGTTTTAGGTTAGAGGTGGCGGATGAATAAGTTGAGTGATTTGAGTAATTGTGTTTGGGCAACTTCGCCATCCATTTAGTGTTACAGGGGGCCATAAGATATAGACATTAACGTCTTGATGGGCTGGATGTTGCGACAAACCGCTGTACACTTTTTGAACAAATTTCGTTTGTTTAGCTCTTCGACGCCTTTTTTAACTGTTTTTCTTCAGTTTTTGTATTTTGTTTGATTTCGTTTTCATTGTAAAACATAGTATTTTGTTTGATTTCAGTTTCATTGTAAAAACTTAAAACGCGTGAATCATGCATCTATCTACACTTATACTTTTTGTATCTTTACGTTGAACTTGATGGTATGAATACTCCCAAAATGGTACCTTTGATCTCTTGTTTGGCTGCTTATCACTCGTTATTTAGACTGTCCGTTGTGAGCCGCGAGCGAGCCTTGACGCGAGCAAAGTTTCAGTGGTGCTCACCTCTAGCCACAATAGCCCTGGCGCGAGCACACGTGAAGAGCCCTGGCGTGAGCACACGCGAGAAAGTGAGCACAGGTCGCGCCGGTGCTCACCCTTAGCCACAACAGGGTCAAGTGAGCATCTGCGATGGGCTTACTTGAGAGTGAAGTCGGTGGCTTGCGTCTGCTCGCTCGCGTCCCACAACGGATGGTCTTATGTTAATATTCAGTTTAGCTTTTATTTTCCATGGTACAAGTGTCGGTTCTTTCATGCTACTAGAAGTGAGCCTGTTATTCGAAACCCATATAAAATTGCTAAAACCGTCTGTTTTAGGAGAATGCAAATGTTTAAATGATAAACTAATCAAAAGCTACTATAGAAAGTATTGCAATCTTCGTGTGTAAAGCACAGAAGTGTCCGTATCAATAACAAGTCCAGTAACAAAATTGAATTAAAACAAAATAGGTCAAAGGGGTCATAAGTCTCACATAGTGCATATTTAAAGCATACCACCCAAATCATCTTATTCAAAAATTACCTTCGATTGATGCAGCAGACGCGAGATAGAGGCCGGCGAGATTATGAACGCGAGCTAAACGAGCAGATGGTTGCGCGTTAGGTACTGAACCAGCAGATTTTTACGCTAGGGTTAAGTTAGGGGTATGAACGAGCAGATGATGAACGAGCAGATGGTTGCGCGTTAGGGTATGAACCAGCAGATTTTTACGCTAGGGTTACGTTAGGGGGATGAAGAGCAGAAGCTTTGGGTAATGAACGATCATTCAGAAGCTTAGGGTTACGTTAGGGATGAAGAGCTGATGATGAACGAGCAGATGGTTTTTTCTTTTGATATGAGGGAGGGTACATGTACGTGCACAGTATAATAGAGGAAGAGAGAGGGCGCGGGAATTGAAAAATGTGAAATTTGACATAATACATGACACTCAATTCTTGTAGTGTCATGTTTTTTAATATCTTGACATTAGATTCTTGACACGCAAAAAAAAGTGTCATTGTTTGACCAATTTTTTTAAAAGATGACGATTTTTTAATGACACGTGCTTTTGCGTGTCATGAATTCTCGCGTGTCATAAAATGTGTGTCAAGATAGGGGTATTTTTCTAGTAGTGATACTAGTATGAGTTAGTATGAAAATGTTTGTTATTGTGCGAAGTGTGAGAATCATTTTAATGTTCAAAATTGTTGTATATGAAAAATCAGAAACTCCTTTTTATGCATTTTTTGTTTGCTAAATACAAGATGTCTTATAATGCTTTAAACTTTGTGAGGATATTTTTTTTAACTCTAAAAAACATTTTTGAATGTTTTTAGTTTTTATAAATATTTTAAAAATGATGCATAAAAGATAAAAAAGTTGAAATTAGATAATCATGATGAAGAAGTTATTTTGTTTATGCTTAAAAGTTAGACTAATGCCTTAACCAAAAATTATGACTCTCTTCAAATGGAGAGATTTTATTTGTTCGCAATGAAATATATAAAGATATCAACCATTTTACGTTCGTTGCTTTACTCATGGAGAGTCCTTCACGAATCACCCCCCCCCCCCCCCCAACGCCCTCTTGGGCCGTGTTTCACCCCCGGTCACGCCCAAAGTAAAGCCATTGTAGAAGGGATGTTAGTGCATTACACTAAGTCTTATATTTTTTGTAAAGTTGAATCGCCCATAAATTATAAATAAAAGCTATTAAAATAAAGAAACTTCTAAATTTTTATTCTTTAATTACCTTCACCATATCATTAAACGAGTAACATATGTTAGTACATGATGTTTAGATGTCCCTAGCCTAGTATATGTGTTTATTAGTTGTTTTGTATACGTTTATATGTGTTTTGTGTGTTTGTATGATGTTTAGGGCTGGTTAGCTAGTTGTGTACTTTTGAGGCGACTATGGGCCTAGTCGTGACTCGTGTGAATGTGAGGCGATTATGGTTCATACTCTCCTGGCGTATTGGCTAGTCGCCCCATAGGCCTAGGGCCGACTAGTTGGGCCTATAAATACCACCAATCATTTCCCTAATCATTTTAGCTGTCATTTCACACATTCCAACACCTAGTACCTCAGTTTTTGGGTCTGTAGCTCCGTATTATACACTCGCACTCTTTTTTTAATACGAATACAACCTTTAAACCATCTTGTGTGTGTTTTTGATATCTCGTTATTGTGTTTATTGGCGTTTTTTGTTATCTAACAACATCTAGTGGATTCCGCACACCAGATGTAACAGCTCGTGATTGTCGGATTGTCCGAAATCGATCCTACAACATACAACAAATCATTTTCTATGTAAATGAATGTTTAAAATACAACATTAGTGAGAGATCGATGACAATTGCTAACACAACACATTACACACTAGACAATGACAGGGTTGATGCTAATCACCTATTTAAAAGACACGTCGTGTTCAGGTTGTACTAATAATAAACGCATCAATTGTTACATCTCACCATTACAACCCATTTATAATCCACTTGTTTCCATTTAGCTTACCACTCTATTCTAACCCGTTTTGACTAGCCAAAACATTTAACTTATTCATGTAAATAGGTTAAATTGATCAAGTCTATGTTACATGATTTTAAGTGGGTACACATACATAGGTAAAAGAGTTTGTAAAGTAAAACTAGCTCTATATTATTATGATATAATAATACAGTAAAGATGTCGAAAGAATAAAAAAAAATGAAAAGACATAGATTCATTGATATCCAATGTGAATACTAGACTTAGTTAGGGTTGAAGTGGTTTGTGTTTTACTCCCTCCGTACACAGCACCCATAAACTTGCGACCTCTCTCTCGTACACTGTTTGGTCAGTGAGGTGTCAATCTGTCATTGGCTTACTCTCCCCTCATTGATTCTTCCCTACCCTCTCTTGACCATGTATTACACAACCCTCCTCCACCATCTTGTCTACCCAGTCTGTACCCCTACCCCCTTTCTTTCTTTCTTTCTTTACCCTTCCCCCCCTACAGCTTTATGTGTTTCTTTCTTTTACTAATAATTATGTATGAAACAAACTTGCATGTGTGTTTTTGTTTGTTTGTTTGGGAGCAAAGACATGTTTAATCATTAAGCTTGTGTGCAGAACTGAGCTATTACAATAATATTCTATTCTTATCATGAGCTATTACAATAATATTCTGTTGTTATCATGAGCGAAGGATAGTTGCGACCCCACCATTTTTTTTTCTAAATTTATGCGTTTTTCACCTAAAATTTTTATATTTTTTGAATCCGGCCACTAGCATAAAAAATTTCAAGTTATGGTTGTATTTGTTAGGTGGTAATAATTAAGCCAAACGTACGGTCTCTTAAAAAACATATATACCAAAATAAGATTGTAAAGTACGTTGCAGTAAATTGTAATTAATGAATTACTTTATTAAATCTCTAGTTAAAAGTTTTATTGCGAGTTGAAGTGAAATTAGGTCGGTATCGGTATCGATTCAGTATATTAAGATGTCGATATCGTACCGGCATCCAGTATAGCAACTACAAGAGAAAATCCAAAAATTAAAGCCGTAATATGCCAAAAAGAATGTTGACATGTATTTTACATTGGCGAAAAAACGGGTTACCAATATTTTTGGGACATTATTATTTTGGTTAGTCAAGGTACCGGGGTCATACCGATACTTGCTATTGGTTACGATACAAACAAAAAAAATACTATGCTTGAACGTAACTTTGTTTACAACAAAATATATAAATAGATAAAAGTAAGTAAGCCTAACAGTTTATTCTGAATTTTATAGAAATTATATTATTAAAATAAAGAAAAAGTTGATTTATAAAAAGAAATCTAAAACTTTTGGTAACATTTACATTGTGTTTTGATTAATTGTATAGCATTACTGACAACCCGGTTTTGGAAAAGGAAATAACTACATTGAGACGTAAATAAAAGAGGCAGATCATAGCAAAATACACCAACTTTTATAAAATATTGTATCTCAAAAGTTATAGGGAAAAACATATGCTCAAAATTAATTATAATAATAAAATAATAAAAACAAAATTTAAAAGATATACATAGCAAGTATATTGTTAAATTTACTGTTCACGTACCGTTGTCTAATCGTGTATATATAAAATTCCACTTGATGTGTGATTTATCATACAGAAAAGTGAGAAAACCGTAACGCGCGAGTACCGGTATATCCTTAAACTTCACTTAACTAAAACTTGATTTACAATCCAATTAACTGTTTGCCGAAACACTTTAGAATGTACTTAGAATGTACTTTGTACTAACTGAAATCAATTTAAATAAAAGTAACACTCAAGGTGCCAATTTCATAATTTGTTCCTAAAAAAGATCAATTTCATCGTTTTCTCTATGTTAAACATTAATATAGCACGAAAAAAATTATATCATCTAAAAGAATTTTGTAAGCATATATATATTACTAGTAATTTGATACTTACCGGGTCATTTACGCGACAATTCAAAATGGGTTATTTTTTCATTTCTAGTAACTCATATTGCACACTTCCATTTCTTTATATATTATCAATTGAAACATATCTAACAAGCTTTAACAAACTTTTTTTATTTTTATTATTTAACTTTAAGAACATCAACTATAAAATCAATTCAACCAAAAATTTAATAAAGGATTAGTAAGTTCAATGGATTAATGCTTTCTTTAATCCACACCCCACTTGTGATGATGTTGAGCTTTCCTTTGAAAGATCAAATTAAAGATGTTCTACACCCATGCCTCTCAATTCTTCCCTTTCCCTTCCTTTTCTGTGATACACACATTTTGACTTTGCCATTTTGCAACATTTGTCCCTACAACTTAGTTTATTTCCATTTTTACTCTATTTTCAAGTTTTATCTACATTTTTTTTGATAAAAAATTTAATATTGCATTGTTTCATTTCATAATAAAAGCAACAAGAATTACAAGTGAGGCGCGGGTAGACGGGCAACAAGCTGCGCCGCAACCCCTTTTTGAATAGCAAAGCCTACTCTATTAAATATAAAGCTTGTGTCCTTGGCCGCAGGAGAGTTACTCTGCACCACCTTCTGCACTCGATCTAAAAACCGGATTGCATCGGGAGCAAGGCCCCCAAATGTGTCAAAAGCGAAGGGCACAAAGACGTGTTGGTTTTCAAGACAAGCAGCTTCATGTTTTTCAACTTTTTTGGATTCAGCTTTTAAGACTGCTTGCCCTGCCACAAACCCCGAATCCCGAAGTCCCACCAAAGGAGACACCCCTGTGAGATCAACGCACGCGTGTTTTCCCTGCGCCCACCCAAACACAAGGACATCCGCTGGTCTTAGGGTGGACCGCCCCTCAAGTGGATCCGTCAAAAAATTAACCGGGGCTTCTTTCCTAGCTGAAATCCCTGCTCTTCGTAAGACGTCCCATAAGACATCCCTGACCAGGTCATGCCTGTATTTAAATCCTGGCAGCTCTTTACAGTGAAGGGCATGCTCCCCAAATTTGTCTAAACATGCCTTTTTGCAAACCGGACACGGCTCATCAACTGGGAACATGGGAATCATGAGTCTATACTTAAGGATAGCCCGATATTCAACAGCCGACATATGTTGTCCAAGCCCATCGATGGGAAGGGCAGTCAAAAAATCTTGGGCATGCGCTCCTTTAAGGCATTCAAGCACAGCTTTCTGGCGCGGGGACATGGAAAACTTTTCTCCCATGGTTTGAAGGGTTTTACCGGTAAAAGCACTCGCCAAAATATTTTGAGGTTTTTTGGGGGCGGTGTCCTTATCCATAAACCCGCCCAAATCGAAGTCCGGGAGAGAGCTGCGAATGTTGTCCAAGGCAAGCTCATAATCCACGTCCATCCCCACCAACCCGCTATTCCTTAAGATGTGGTCTTGAAGGTCCCAGGACTGCACCCGAGAGGCCACAAAAGCATAGGCAGACACGTCCTCCGCCGAACAAAGACCAAGCCCTCCCAACCGAATCGGCAAAGACGCTAACCGCCATTGAAAATCCCCAAAGAACGCCCCTCCACAAACCACAATATCTTCCGCCGCTTCACGAAGGCCTTTGTCGAAAATGGATACAGCCTCATTGGCCATGGCCGGTGGACATGTCCGAAGGCCAAACAACAGTTTGGCAACGCCCATACATGAACGAAGCAACAAAAGTTCACTTTGGGGGTCCCTCAACTTCTGCAGAGAGAGCATTAGTTCTGTTGCCTTCTTAGCCCTTTTAATGACCAAAGAGCTAATATACCCCCCATCCCGACTGACGGCCCCTCCTAGGAGCTTAACACCTCCCTCTGGTCTCCCTATCTCGCTAGGAAATAAACCAGGCTTCCCTTTCGCTCCGTTGCACGATGGCCAAAAAACTTCAGATTTCTTAATATTAAGCGTAAGACCCAAATTTGGTCCCTCAGCTCGGATGATATCAAAGGCCTTAGCCACTTCCTTGGCCTCTCCCATAATCGTACCATCATCCAGGTACCAAGCATGGAATGGAAGGGAACAACACTCCTCCAGTCGACGAACCAATGGGTGCAGGACAAGCGCGAAAAGAAGCGGCCCTAATGGGTCCCCCTGCTGGACCCCGGTGGATGCCCCCATACAAGTATCACCCACATAAAGCCTAGCAGGTTGGGCATAAAGAAACTGAACCCAAGGGTAAATAGATGGGCAGCGAACGCTCACCTCCCGCAAAAGAATCGTCCTGTCAACTAAGTTGAAGGCATTCGAAAAGTCGACCGTGAGCATGACCATGGATCCTTTATCGTGAAACGCATTCAGAAACCTGTTCGCGCTGTGAAGGATGGCCTCAGCCCCATTGGGCTTTACCCAAGCTTTCCAAAACTGTACACATACATGTTTGTATTGGTGAATTTGTAAATATTTCACTTCTCAGAAATTTAAAAAATTATTTACACTTAACTTTTTTATCCTTTCTTTTATACATACACACGCCTAAGAATCTAAGACCGAGTGTAGTGGCTTAGCGTCTCATGCCACATCACCTTTGCAGAGCGGTAAACATCATTACGAGACGTTAAAAAAGGGCAACAAAGGGTACTTCCAGCAAGCTAATGGCAAGTGTGAAAGAGAAAAGTATGGATTATCAAGCAGAATGTTCACAATCAATTCAAAAAAAAAAAAAAAACTCAAAACACAAACAAACAAGACAGCTGCAAAAATATGTCAAACCAACCAAATACACGTGTTTATAGGAGAAATGCCACACAAATGTAACCAAGTTTGCTTGGTGTTCTAATTAAGTCACTCAAACTTTTTTTGTCTCTCTAAAGTCATTAAAGTTTCATTTGTTGTTCTAATACTATGTAATTACCAGGTCATCAGGTCACCTTCTTTTTTTATTTTTATTTTTTCTTTCATTTTAATGTTATTAGTGTATAATATTTTTATTAGGTGAGTTTTATAAAATGAATATTAAAAAAAAATAATTTTTTTTTTAAATTTTACATGTTTAAAAAATTTATTAAAACATATTAAAACCTGACACATCATCACTTTTACCTGGAAACCTAATAATTACATAGTATTGGAACACTAAATGAAACTTGAGTGACTTTAGAGAGACAAAAAAAGTTTGAGTGACTTAATTGGAACAGTTAGCAAACTTGGTTACATTTCTACAAAGTTACCCCGTGTTTATATACTACACAAGCTCGTGGGTTAGGCCTTGAACAAGTTCGTTCAACCCAATTTCGCCTATCCATCTAGTTCGCTTAAGTACCTATGTTCGTTAAACATTTGTACATAAAACACAATTACAAGTTAAACAACCCTATCTATATACTATGTTGTTGTCACTACATTTTCTTTCAAGATTTGTGGTTTTTCTAGGATCATTAAGTTTGTAGTTATTTATAAAAATAATTACGTGTGAATTATTGTTTGGAAAACATAGTATTTTGTGGGGAACTGAATGATGGAAAGAAGAGTAGAAAGAAGCAGAAAAGTACAGGATGGTGTCATAATTTAATACAATTGAAGAAAAAGATGAGATGGGATGGGATTGGATGAACAGAGGGCAGTATACAAGATACAATTGAATTGTTGATCTGATAGTAGCACTCCCTACTACTGCTCATCCAAGTACAACCCTAATCTCCTCAGTCCACATCCTTTTAAGCCTTTCACTTTCTTTATCACTTCAAGACAAAAACAAAAGGTAACAACCAATTTACCTATCTTCAATCTATATATAAAAAAAAATCATGGTTAATTTTGGTGTAAAAAATGGGTAAATACAGGAAAAATTTGTTATAAAGAACATTTTTAAAACTATTCAAACTATTTATACCCTGTTGAGTTTAACTTGACCAACTAAAAATAAAATCTTCCAATTTCTACCTGGAGTACGTAACTTTTATGATAAAAGTTTTTATTACTTTTTCATCTAAGTTACTTGAGTTTTACCATTTAGTGACTTTTTTAAAGTGTAACAGAAAAGAGTCTGTTTCTAATATTAACTTTTAAAAATTTATCTAGTTAATAGTTATATTTTATTACTGTTCTATTTAACTAATTACTTATTTTTGACAGGTCAATAAAATTGTTACAACAAGTTATAAAACTCAAATAAAAAAATATAAAAGTTATATTACTTTTTACACCATAGAACAAACATAAAGTGTTTGTATATAAACCTAGTTTTATCCAGTCGATAGGTTACTAGCTTGGGGACTTGTTCCTGCTTGGGCTCTAAGTGCGTCTGTTGACGTGTTAAAGTACGATTCTCGTAGAACGTCAAGTCCCACATTGATGCTAGCGTGGACGCGGTTAAGACAACATAGTCTTGCCAGACGTTGGGTGGTAGGCCTACGATTAGCAAGTGTGAATAATTGATCCTCTAAAAAAATTGAAGAAGGTCACCGTTTAAAAATATATAAAGGTAGCTTGGTAAAGTGTCACAATATTGAGGGAATTGTGTTTGAACAAAAATGTGAGCGTAGATTCATATTTTATAGCTAGCTTACCAAAGCAAAAGGCAGGAACATTAGAATCAGCTAGTCAATAAGAAACACATGATGGGGTGATTTGCAATTAAGATTTTTTTTTTTCATAAAACATTAGTTATTTGTTTCTAAATCTAAAATTAATCATATTAAATAATGGTAGAACTAAGGAGGGCTATATGAGTCCTTTGATCCTCTTTATTACTAATAAATTATCATATTCTTTTTATTGAAAAACCTAAGCATCATTAGGTGTTAAATCAGTAATAGGCCGGTCTAATTGAATAAGACGCTTGAACACGTAATTGTTCAACCAGTAAAACTACATTGATGCGGTGGTGCTTGGTGGTGTAGGAAGTGGTGGTATGTGATTGAACACAGTTAAATGGACAAAGGGATTAAAAAAAATTAATTTAGCTTCATTTTGAAACCTAATGGATAAGAAGTTTGCTCTCTAATTCAGAGGTACCCTTATGACAAACTAAACACACTTAATGCTAACATATTCAATTGTAGACTATTAAAAGAATCATTAAGAGGCTACCAAACAGTCCCTAAATTTTTACTTTTATATATTAATTTGACTATTTAATTTTAATTGTTACAAAGGTACTTTTTAGAAGCCTAGTGGTTGGTCCGCGTGATGTGCCGAATGTCATCAAGGCTCTTTTGGATATCACAATCTAACCCGACATGCATTAAACTGTGATTAATATTTGGGTATTAATATTATTATTGTTGTTGTTGTTTTACTACTACTGCTGCTACTATAATTATAACCATGTAAATATTTAGTAATATAAGTATTTAAATAAGGTAATATGTAATTTAAATACAATATAGTTCTAAAAATATATATAGTAAGTGTTTTCTTTAGGTGTGGTGGGGTGTGTAGTGATTTGTCTAGTGACTCTCTAGACATTGCATTGTAAGTATTTTCTTGGTGAAATGAGATAAGTTTTGTTTGCCGATAAAAAAAAAACATTCTAAACTAAAATCTGAAGTGTTAAATTACTTCAATTAACTTCTGAACTAAAATCTCGAGTTCCAAATTACTGCCGTTGACTTTTGAATTGAACTCTTTTGAACTAAATCTGGAATTCATCCCAGAAAATCTGGAACTCATCCTAGATTTCTTTTTAAACTAGTTCTGAAGTCTTTTAAACTAAGCTAAAGTCTTCCAAACTCAAGTTAAACTCTTTTAAACTAAACATGAAGTACATTAACTTATTCTAAAGTGTTTTTAAACTGATCTAAACTGCATGAACTTATTCTGAAGTGATTTAAACTGAATCTGAACTACTTGAACTGATTCTAAAGTGTTTTTAAACTTATATGAACTACATTAACTTATTCTGAAGTGATTTAAACCGAATCTAAACTACCTGATCGATTCTGAAGTGTTTTAAACTAAATCTAAAGTACATTAAATGATTCTAAACTCTTTTAAACTAAATCCGAAGTACTTGAACTTATTATGAAGTCTTTTAAACTAAATTTAAAGTACATGAAGTGATTCTAATGTCTTTAAAACTTAATCTAAACTACCTACGTTTATTCCAACTAAAATACAATTTACTTTAAGTGTTTATAATATCTTTTTAAAATTACATATTTTTCCCATATTTTCTTTTTCCATGATTACCCCAGATTCTCATTTAAAACCAAGATTTTTCTCCAGATTTTCATTATGATACATAAAGTATCGTCATCCTAGAAACCTAGACTCTTAAGATCCTCTAAACTTATAGCCTTTACTTGGACATTTAGGTTAAATTCCTTAGGATTTATCTTGCATTCCAGCTCACAAAAACTTACTTATTCCTACTTGAAAAATTATGAGTATATATGACCCTTTTTCGTTTTATGCACTTTTGGGTGTAAACATGTGCCTATACAAAACATGCACAACTACATGCATTTTACATTTTTACAACTACAAATCCATATACATGTTCATAAATACATTATGCTCATGTTCACATACTTGTTACATTTGTACCTTGCAAATTCATTAACTCTGTACAAGCCGACCTTAACATGTATAGCGCTATAGATTGACACACGCCTAGTCATGCCCTAATGAGAGGGATAGTCATGGTCATGCTAAGTATACTTTACATTCAACTTGGTATTGTGATACTACATTTTTGTCACATGAAGGTTTGAGTTTGGCAAATTGTATACAATGCATATTACATAATATCATAATGGTACTTTGACATGTGGATTGTACACTTCAAACATTTGATACTTACATATACTAAACTTGTATGCATGCCAACAATTTATTTTGTTGGCCTTTATTTTACACATGCTTACAGGAAATGCTTGAGTTACTTTTGCCAAGACGTGATCACATAGGACTCATGGACTTAGTTCAATAAATTAAATCTTATGTATTTGTTTCCGTTGTTTGACAATGTGTTTTCTTTCCATGTAATGTAAGACAAACTTAAAAGGTTGATTAATAATATTTCAATTTAGTACCTTGAGTTTTTAAACAATGTGCACCCCGATGTTTCCACCATTGGTTGGGTGCGACAGCAAGCAAAATTCAAACCTAACTCATTTTGTCAAATCTGGCTAACTTGCCTCATGTATGATGGAAAATGATCCGTGAGGCAAGTTAAATTGACTCATTGATCAACTACTGCAATGACAGGAAATCAAAGAAAATGTCCAGACATGTGATAACGACGGCAACCCAGACTTTGTTGTTAGTTTGCGATTGTTTCCGATGAATTAGAGCAAATCGATCAAAACAACCATTTGGTGTTTTATCGATTGAAGGATAGGTCTGGCAACTTCTAACTTATAGACGTCAAATTTAGTTTTCTTGCGGGTCATTAGTATCAATTATGCGTACCTTCAACTTAGCTCTAATACCAATTCAAGTCCCAAGCAATACTAACAAGCACACATGAAATTTGTTAATAACTAGATTGCGCCCCCCCCCCCCCCCGCGCGTTGCGGCGGGGTAATCTAGCCATATAAGATTCGATCATATGCATTGATATTTAACATTAAGATTCTTGATTACATGCACTAAATAGGTTTACAAAAGCAAAGTTATACTATGATAGTTTACATAGCTTTACAAAAGGGTAGTAGTTAATATAGCATGCTTCACAAAAAGAGGTTTTAGTAGGCGTTATAAAGAACCATGCTTGACAAAAGAGATTGGATGAACTTCTCAAGATAGTATGCTACATAAAAGAAGTCTTGGTAGCGTCACGAAGAACCATGAACTTCTCAAAATAGCACGCTACATAAAAGATTTTTTGGTTCACAAAAGAGGTTACGTATGACGTTAAGCGGCATTCTAGTGATTGGTTTTCCTTGACTTGTAGCTTGCATCTGGCAAAACCCAAAAAAAATCTTGCATAAGACTTTGTAGATGAAGAACATGCACAAATGTTAGTTCAAAAGAAATTGCATGAGAAACAAAAAGTCGCAATTAAAGAGTTAATACCTGGTGTATCGTGTAGTTGTATTTTGCCAGCATTCATTTTAGGGTATGGTGTTTGTGGTGGTAGCTGTTGGCTTTCTGACTGCGATGAAGTAACTGTATTCTTTGATGATTCATCAGTGTTTAGGACATTGTCCACAACAACTTGCTTGTTTTTTATGGTTAAGAAAAAAAAGCATTTGATTCCTAGGGATGTCTGTTATCTCCTTTGGTAATATTTGTGGATCAATGCACCTTTTGCTAAACACTAAATCCCGGCATGTTTTTTTTATGAGCGCGGTCATTCCTTCATCAAACAAAACCACCTCTTCGGTACCGGTTTCATCAGCTATCTCAACATTCAACGAGTACCTGTTTTGTTTATATTTATTAGGTATTTTATTATGAACTGTAGTATAGATGCATTGAATGATATTTGGCTTAGTATATGCTTACCTCAGCTTTGGGTCAATATCATCATGATCTTTGCAGCTAAAGGTTAGCGATGTAAGTGATTCGTCTTCCTCTGGTAACAGTTTCTTTGTGCATTTTGAGCATTGAGCATGATACCACCCTCTTTGTTCGAACATTTTTGTGATTTTGGCATAACATTTGCATCGAATCATTCTCTGTTTAAGACTTTTGTTAGTATTCGATAAAAAGATTTATGAGTTTTCCTATCTATAGGTACTCATCTTACCTTGTTGCTTGGCAGATTCTTTGGATGTAGCTGGTTCACTTTAAGGATGATATCTACCGATTTTGGAAGTGATTCCATTTTCTTTAGCCTACATGGTCATTAGCTGAAGTTAGTTCGTAGTTTGATATGTATTGTATGCTATGAATATTTAGTGTGTAAAAAAGTACCTTTCTACATGAGTAGTAGTCTGTGGTAAGTCTGGATTGATTGTCACTGCAGTTAGTATGTTGATTCTAGTTGCATCAAACCTGTCATTGTTTGCCTTTTAATTTTGTGATTTCCTAATTATATAACTGTCAAATAATTTTATGTATACCGTCAAAGTTGCTAACTGCTGCCGAAGTAATGGCTAATATGTCTCCTTCCTTTACCTCGTCTCCATAGAGGTGCTGCATCTCGCGCCATATGGTTATCTCGACTGAATTTCGCCTGTAGCAATGTCGAAAATTCAAGTGTTATTTAATTTTGAAGATAGTGCTGATTGTATTGAGTATCATACCATTGATCTTGTAGCATAGTTTTTTGATTAACTATGTTTTTCGTTGTACCTTTTAGACCGTTTCTTTCAACACGCCCAATGTAATCTGCAGGTATATTGGCATAAAGCTGTAATTAGCTATGATTCTAGACAGCAAGGCTGAACCCAACCCAAGAATGTTGAGCAGGGGCAAAATAATATTACCTGTAAGAACCCTCTTATCATTCACCCTGCTGTTGAACTATTCGTAAGTTGCGAAATTGAGGTGTACTGTTGGGATGTTTGAACCTGCTATGGGGACAAACTGTGCCTTCTTTCCAATTATAAGAGATGCTTCATGATTCACAGTTGACATGTATGGACGACGCTTAGTGCATAAGAAGCCGGTAACTCTATAGCATGACGACAACCTGATGATAGAATCATAATACTCCACTTCGTGGGCTTCAGCTGACGCCTCTATACCATCACCCTGCAGGAAAGAAAATTTACTTGTAAGCAGTTTGGAAGTTGCACTGGCGATGCTATTAAAATCAACATCTAAATAAACGCCTCAACTAATTTTTTTGAAACTATTTTTCTAGTTTATTTTTTTCAGTTTTTTCTCATTTTTTTCTGTTTTTTTTTCAGGTTTATTTTTCTTTTTTTTTTGGCATTTTTTTTTTCTGTTTTTTATTAAGGTTTACCCATGATGGTGGAACTCAATGAGATTGTTCAATGTGTTTTTATTATTGCCACCTGTTGCTTTGTGTGAACTTCAATGAAAATGCAAAGTTGACGCGTTTGTAAATAAACGCCTCAACTAATATAGTTGAGGCGTTTCAAAAGAAATGCCATAACTATAGTAGTTGAGGCGTTTTTTGAAACTATTTTTACATTTTTTTTCTCAGTTTTTTTTCCAGGACATTTTTTCATTTTTTTTTCTATTTTTTTCTTATTAAGTTTACACATGATTATGGAACTCAATGAGAATATTCTATGTGTTTTTAGTATTGCCACATATTGCTTTGTCTGAACCTCAATGAAAATGCAAAGTTTAGGCGTTTCTAAATAAACGCATCAACTAATATAGTTGAGGCATTTCAAAACAAACGCCATAACTATAATAGTTGAGGCGATTTTTTGAAACTATTTTTAAATTTTTTTTAAAATTTTTATTTCTGTTTTTTTTTTCCAAGATTTTTTTCAGTTTTTTTTTTTGCAGTTTTATTTCTATTTTTTTTCTGTTTTTTTATTAAGGTTTACGCATGATTGTGGTACTCAATGAGACTGTTTTATGTGTTTTTAGTATTGCCACCTATTGTTTTGTCTGAACCTAAATAAAAATGCAAAGTTGAGGCGTTTCTAAATAAACGCCTCAACTAATATAGTTGAGGCGTTTCTAAATAAGCGCATCAACTAATATAGTTGAGGCGCTTCAAACGAAACGCCATAACTATAATAGTTAGAGACGTTTTTTTTAAACTTACCATTGTTGTATGCATATACACCTACTCTATGGTAAGCATTTAGGCGAATACACATTATTAATTGCTACAGGTATTATCACCTTAAGTCATCATAAGATTATCACTTACATGCGCATCAACAAACAGGTAGCAAAGCTCATTGGTCTGTTGCGCAACTTCGTTCCTTTTCACCAGAGGGATCCATTTTTTCAAAACACGTATCTCAATCACCTGTCCCTTTAGTCGTGGTTGAATGTCACGTACTCGTTTGCAAGACATTTTGTGTTACCTGGTGTTAGTAGCATAAAATTTGATGTTAAACAACTGTTAGAATATTTACAATATAAATGAATAAGTAAGTTGCTGTAAGTTGTTAGATATGTATCATATATTAGCAGCTATTATTAATTTCATCTAGGAAGTCAGTATATACTATGTTGGTTGTTGTGTCATAGTTGTCATTAGGCTGTGGAACGACTACAATCTTTAGGGACTCGGGTGTAGTAGCTCTTGACAAAGCTACATACAACTGGTCGTGTGCAAATACCGGGTGTGGTAAATAAACCCATATCTTGTCTAATGACTGGCCTTGACTTTTGTTAGTAGTCATCGCATAGCAAAGCCTTATAGGGAACTATTTTCGTTTGAATTCACATTGCAATTCCTTGTCTTTGTGGATAAGCGTTATCTTTGGCAAGTAGACACGCTTTCCGATAAACTTTCCGGTAATTATTTGCGCCTCTATTATGTGTGGCAACAGTTGTGTAACCATTAATCTTGTCCCATTACACAGCCCATCAAGAGGATTGAGATTTCTTAACATAATGATTGGTGCCCCCAGCTTCAGATGCAACGTATGTGATGGAAACCCGCTGAAGTTTAGAATGTTTAGGTACTCTGTCGGGTATATCGAGTCAATATCAATGCAGGTGCTAGGATTTGGAACGACCGAATCAACGCTAACATAGGTCTTTGCAATGCCATCTGTCATGCCAATGATTTTTGCATTTATTTCATCCACCGTATCGTTCTTAGGGCAGACAATTGCTTTAGTGGATAACATAGCTGTTGACGGATGTCGTAGAGTGTCTATGTCATATATGAATTCAATCAGTTCCTCTAATGCAGTGTTTGTATAGGGTATGAGGTACTGTGATGGAATTCTGATTTTTTTTTACATTAATTGGATCATCAGCTTCAGGGACGCCAACCTGCCCGTCACCTATAGCCACCAACCATGTTGAAAAAGCGGAAACTAAATTCTTTCTTTCGGTGATAATGTATGGCTATTCGAGTCGCATGTTGACAGTAAGTCTGTAAAGCAAAAAGTGCTGCCATAGATAAGATCTAGGCAGTGTCGAGGCTAGAAGGACTGCTTTTGATGATCTAGGAATGACAGGAAGCGTTTGCCTAAAGTCACCACCAAGAACCACCGACTTCCCGCCGAACGGCTGATCTATGTTATTCATGAGATCCCTAAGTGATCGATCTAATGACTCATAGCATCTACGATCATTCATTGGCGCCTCATCCCAGAGGATAAGTGTCGTTTCGCTGATCAGCTGAGCAAGTTGGGTGCCTTTCTTTATGTTACAAATTGATTCATCAATTAAGTCTAAAGGTATTTTAAACCGAGAATGGGCTGTCCTGCCAGATGGAAGAAGCAAAGATGCTATACCAGATGCCGCGACTGCCAAAGCTATTTTTCCTAATGAACGTAGCCCTGCAAGTATAGTGGCCCACAAAAATGTTTTACCAGTTCCACCATGGCCGTACACGAACAAAAGACATTGACGCTGCTCAGAAACTGATAACATGATATGTTCATAGACACGCCGTTGGTCGACATTTAGTTTGCTGATAGAAAGCAAATGTTCAGAAGCCAACACGTCTATGTCATTATTCCGTTCCTCCATCAACAACTTATTCCTTAAGCGCTGAGCTAAATCAGGATTAGGCATGGGTAAGCCAAACTCTGATAACGATGAAGGAACAGAACCTGAGCGCAATAGTAATTCTAGTTCGTACAACACAAATTGGCTCATGTCATTTGTATTTAAAAGGCCATACAAACGTTGACCGTCATCTGCCATCTTATGCCATTGATTGTTCCAAAGGCGAACAGGATCAGATATGTCACAATAGAGAAGCATTTGAACAAATAACGACCGTAACTCTGACACAGATGCCCAGACGGCAGCCTCATCAAATGTATACAGCCATTCTTTGTCGTCACCCAATAAACCAAGCCTTTCACACGCCTCCCGATTGGTTGCACATACCTGGCCATTTACAGAGCGTATGCAAGAATAAGACTGGCAACCACGTTGATGTCCGATCAGCAAGCGCAGGTAGAACGTCTCACCACAGGTATGATGCACATATCTAAGCCTACCGATAGCAGGAGTACGCGTTGTTTTGCGTCGTACCCAACATCTAGGTGATAGGTCCCACCTATACTCTTTTAGGTAATCAACATAATGCAAATGACGACCGCTGCTGTCAGTCTGGTTATTCAAAAGCCATTCAGTCAACATAGTACGTTTTGCATGGGAGTTTGACTGAACGGTATGCAAACTGTCATTGTTCTTGAAAGACATGTTTTGCATGTTTTCCAGATGAACTGCAAGTACCTGTACAGGCGATCATTGTAACGACCCGATTTTCACCAAGTCGTCACTGATTGGTAGTTAGTTATCTAACTAGTTTTCATAGGTTTTTATCTTTTTAATTTGAAACCGGTTTATAGTGACCAAAACTCAACCCATCATTTTACTTCAAACATACTTATATTATACATCAAAACACACGTACATCATGTTCGGCCGAAGCCTTACAACCTTTATTTTAGAAAACGTCATACTACAACATGACTCAACTTTATTTATAAACATCAACTTCACTCGGTACATTCACTAACACCATAATTGAGCTCGGGTTCCATGATAATCTCCTGAAATGCATGTTTAAGATACGTTAGTCGAAACTAGTGAGTGTTTGCCAAGTTTTAATAATCATTTACAACACATGCATGCAATCGTTCGGTCTTTCTATTTCCGAGTATAGCTCGATTATGCATGGTTCCGTAGCCTCTAATTGGCCCGGGTCTATACTCTTTGATACCGAATGGATCCACTCTACGTAGTTTCTATTCGACCGATTTCTATTACTTCTATTTGGATCATGATCAATTGACACTTTATAAGAACACAACATACATCCACCCCGAAATATTTAAAAGATAGTATGGGGTAACAAACACTCACTTGTTGTTCTTGAACTTGACTATTAAGATTGATGACTTGCTCGGAAGTTACACGGACTACCTGTTATACATACAAATACGTTTACAAACATATGATTATAGGTTAGTTAGCTGACCATTACAGCTTAGGTGTATAAATACGTATGTAAGCTGGCCATTACAGCTTGGCACTCGTGATTTCTACAAGTTAAGGCTTAGAAACTTACCCGGATTTAATCTATATAATAGGCCGGATCTAAGTTACACCGTAGCCTATTCTGGAACGGAAGAGGCTTAAGCTTATAAACTAGTATAAGGTTTAAAGGAAGATGATAAGGTGAGTTGAGGATGTTACGGTGAGAGTGCAAGGATGGAGATGGGTGGTTTGCATGTTGAAGAAGTGGTTTTGGGGAGAGGATCAAGGTGGCCGATAGGTTGAGGGATTTATAAAGATTGCATGTAATGATAACTTCCTAGATGGTAGGGTGTAAGGTGTTGGATGGTAGTGAACTTTGAGTGTCTAGGTGGAGATCATTTAAGAGTGGCGGCATCCTACTCACTCCCTTAGTGGCCGGTTCATCTACCTCAAGATGTGGGCTTGTGTCTTCTAGTTTCTAAGCCCAAGTATTAATAATCAAGTCCATTATTCAGCCCACCCCAAGATCCATTAAATAATCTTAATCGGGTTCTATATTGGCCCATTAATTTATTGAATCAGCCCACTTATTTAATCTTTTGGTAAATCTTAATGTTCGGGCCTAAAGACTCGGCCCAATTCCTTAGTTGGGCCAGCTAAACTCTTAATTGGGCTTAATGGGCTCTAGAGATTATAACCGGGTAAGTATATTGGGCTACACCTTACGGTGGCCCAATATTATTTTAATAAATTTTATTTCGTTAGTCGTTACATTCTCCCCCCCTTAGGCAATTTCGTCCCCGAAATTGTTTTTAAATTATACCTGATTCATAAATAGATGGGGGTATTTTGCTTTCATCATATCCTCACGTTCAAATGTAAACTCAGGACCTCGTCTAGCACTCCACTTAACTTGCACTATTGGTATTTTTCCCCTTCTTAGTCTTCTTTCTTGTTGTGACACAATTTCTATTGGTTCCTCAGTAAATTGTAATTGGGGGTTTACTAGTATATCATCTAAAGGAATGATAGCTTGGGTGTCAACTATGCATTTTCGAAGGTTGGAGATATGAAAAACATCATGAATCCCGTTTAATTCTGGGGGTAATTCTAGACGGTAAGCCACTTGTCCAATTCTTTCTGTTACTTGGTAAGGTCCTATATAACGTGGGTTAAGTTTTCCCCGTTTTTGAAACCTTATAATACCTTTCCATGGGGATACTTTTAATAGGACATAATCTCCTACTTGAAATTCTAATGGTCTTCTTCTATTATCGGCATAGCTTTTCTGTCGACTTCTGGCTTCTTCTAACTTTTTCTTAATTTGTATGATCTTATCGGTGGTTTCTTGAATGACCTGTGGGCTGGTAAGTTGGGTTTCTCCAATTTCATTCCAGCATATTGGAGATCTACACTTTCTACCATATAGAGCTTCAAAAGGGGCAGCTTGAATAGAAGCGTGGTAACTATTATTATAAGAGAATTCTATTAATGGTAGATGAGTGTCCCAACTTCCCCTGAATTCTAATACACAAGCTCGTAACATATCTTCGAGGGTTTGAATAGTTCTTTCACTTTGCCCGTCCGTCTGAGGGTGATATGCAGTACTAAGCTTGATTTGAGATCCTAAAGCATTTTGGAATTTTCCCCAAAATCTAGAGGTGAAACGACCATCACGATCTGAGATGATGGAGAGGGGAATTCCATGTCTAGTTACTATTTCTTTGATATAGATCTTTGCTAGTTTTTCTACTCCAAAATTTTCTTGTATGGGTAGAAAATGGGCAGATTTGGTTAGTCTATCTACTATCACCCAAATAGCATCATTACCAGTTGTGGATTTTGGTAACTTGGTTATGAGATCCATAGTAAGTTGATCCCATTTCCAGACAGGAATTTCAGGTTGTACTAATAACCCGCTTGGTTTCTGGTGTTCAGCTTTTATTTTCGCACAGGTTATGCACTTGGCTACAAAATCTCCTATATTTTTCTTCATGCTTGGCCACCAAAAATTCTTCCTAAGATCCTTATACATCTTTTGATTACCAGGATGAATGGAATACTTCGAATGGTGAATTTCTTTTAAAATAACTTCTCTTAGATCACCATATCGAGGTATCCATATTCTTGCATGGTGTCTTAAAATTCCGTCAGTTCCTTCTATTAATCTTTCTTCTTCTTTGTTAAGGTCTTCTTGTTCTACTAGGGTAGGTTCTAAAGCTTTTCTTTGATAATTCCTCAGATGACTTAGGAATTCGTTTACTAGAGTAAGCTTAAAAACTCTACTTTCTAGAGATCTTTCTTTTCGACTCAAGGCGTCAGCTACAATATTCGCTTTACCTGGATGATATCTTATGTCACATTCATAATCACTTAGAGTTTCTATCCATCTTCTCTGTCGGTTGTTTAAAAGCTTTTGATCAAAGATGTGCTGAAGGCCCTTATGATCTGTATAAATAATGCACCTAGTCCCATATAAGTAATGTCTCCAAACTTTTAAAGCAAATATTATAGCTCCTAATTCTAAATCATGTGTAACATAATTTAGTTCATGCTTCTTTAATTGTCTGGAGGCATATGCTATTACTTGATCATCTTGCATTAAAACACAGCCTAATCCTTGTTGGGAAGCGTCACAATATACAGTAAAGGTTTTTCCTTCTTCAGGTAAGGTTAAGACCGGGGCTTCACACAATTTATTCTTTAGGTTCTGAAAAGCTTGTTCTTGTTTTTCCTTCCATTCAAACTTAGAAGTTTGCTTAGTTAGAGTAGTAAGGGGTAGGGCTAATCTAGCAAAATTTTCGATAAACCGTCTGTAATATCCAGCTAACCCTAAAAATTGTCTAACTTCAGTAGGATTCTTTGGAGGTTCCCAACTTTGAACAGCTTCTATTTTGGTAGGATCTACTTGTAATCCTTCTTGATTGATTACATGTCCTAAAAATTTAATTTCCTTCACCCAGAATTCACACTTAGTAAGTTTTGCGTATAGCTTTTCTTTTCTAAGGGTTTCCAGGACTTTTCTTAAATGTTGCTGATGTTCTTCTTCATTCTTAGAATAAATTAGAATGTCGTCTAAAAAGACAATCACAAACTTATCTAAGTAAGGTCTACAAATTCTATTCATCAAATCCATAAATACTGCAGGGGCATTGGTTAGTCCAAATGGCATGACCAAAAATTCATAGTGGCCATATCTGGTTCGAAAAGCAGTTTTTAAAACATCTTCATCCCTTATTCTGATTTGATGGTAACCTGACCTAAGATCAATTTTGGAAAAATATTGGGCACCTTGTAATTGATCAAAGAGATCATCGATCCTAGGTAATGGGTATTTGTTCTTAATGGTTAGCTTATTAAGCTCTCTATAGTCTATGCACATCCTCATGGTTCCGTCCCTTTTCTTCACAAAAAGTACCGGTGCTCCCCAAGGAGAGGTACTTGGTCTAATAAATCCTCGATTTATGAGTTCTTCTAATTGCTTCGTGAGTTCTCTCATTTCATTTGTAGCTAACCTATATGGAGTCCTAGCAACAGGTGCAGCTCCAGGAATTAGGTCGATTGAAAATTCTACTTGGCGGAATGGGGGTAATCCTGGTAATTCTTCTGGAAAAACGTCTTTGAATTCAGATACTATTTTAATTGTATCTATTTCTTCTTTGTTTTCTTTTTCTGAATTCAAGTGTATCAAAAAGAGTTGGTGTCCCTTTTTCCAGTAATTCATCATCTTCATACTGGAAACTAAATTCAAGGTTCCTTGTGATTTTTCCCCATATACGATTAGGGTTTCCTGGTTTGACACTGGTATTTTGGCTATCTTTTCGTTGCAAATAATTTCGACTTGGTTTAATGCTAACCAATCCATTCCAATAACAACGTCAAATTCCCCTAAACTCATAGGAATGAGATCTATTAGAAATTCTTGATTCTCGATAGTTAATGTTAAATTTTTAAAAACTTCGGTAGCCTTTAAAATTTTTCCATCAGCTATCTCAATTTCATGGGTTCTATTTAGAGGTTCTGAGGGTATTTTTAGTTTTTCTATAAAAGTTTTTGAGACAAAACTAAGGTTAGCTCCAGTGTCAAATAAAACAAAGACGGGTAACTGATTAATATAGAACATACCCGTGACCAAATCCGGTTCCTCTCGGGCTTCTTCTGCATTGATAACAAATGCCCTTCCTCTTCCTTGATTGATTTTCGATGGGGATTTGAGCTTGGGACAATCGGCTTTGTAGTGGCCCGCTTCTTTACATTCATAACAGGTTCTAGGACGATCTGGATTAAATCTACAGTCTCTTGCCACATGTCCTACCTTTTTACAATTTTGACAATGAGGTCCCTTGCAGTTACCAAGATGGAGTCGGCCACATCGATCACATTTTCTTCGACATTCACCCGTATGGTAGTATTTGCATTTCGTACAAAATGGATTATTTCCCCGGTAAGGTCGTTTTTCGGGATTTTCTTGATCTCCTGATGATTCAGGATTTTTACCGGAGGCATGAAAATGGGTGGTTCTAAGAGTTTCATTCCAGCCTCTTTTACTACCTACAGATGTTCTTTCTCGTTCTTTGTGTCTTATTATATCATCAGTCAAACTTAGGGCTAACTCACAGGCGGTATCATATTTTATTGGTTTGGCTCCTCTAACTATTCCTTGAATCTGGGGATTTAAACCCCAAACGAACCTTCGGATTCTTTTAGGTTCAGGACTTACTTGATGAGGGACTAAACGAGCAAGTTGATTGAACCGGTTGATATAGCCTATACAATCTAGGCCTTTCATTTCAATTCCTAAGAATTCCATTTCTATCTTCTCAATCTCATTCATGGGGCAATATTTTTCGGTAAGTAGGGTTCTGAATTCTAACCAGGTCATGGAAGCTACCACATCTCTACCCTTTACCTGTCTAATCATATTCCACCAGTTTAACGCTTCAGCTTTTAACGAGTGAGTTACAAATTTTACTTGGTCTCTAGGGGCACAGTTACTTATTTCTAATATAGATTCCATCTCTTCTAACCAACGAGTTGCCCCAGCAGCTCCGGTATTACCATCAAAAGGTTCTGGCCTACAAGCCATAAAAGTTTTATAATCACAATATCGAGGCCTTATGTTATCTTCTAAATTAATTACGACCTCATCTTGATTTTTCTCTACACTTTTGGAACCTGAGGGTTTTTCTAACATGGTCATAATGGTTGGAATCGAGTCTTGAAGACTATCTAAAACTAGTTTTCTCATTTTTTCTTCTAGTTCGCTCATATCATTTGTCACAGGAATGTCTTCTTCTACAGGGGTTTCTTCGTTCATGGGTTCTTCCACGGGTTCCGTTGGTTTGGAAGAAGAGGCTTTATTTTTCTTAGTTGGTTCGATTTCGGGTTCTTTTCCCGGATTCCTTTCTGATCGTCTCGGCATTTTCTATATTAGAAATTTTTATTTTGGTTAGTATTAATTCATTTTATAACTTCATAATTTAGACATAAAACTTTAAATAAACATCTAGATATATTTTTATATCATATGAAAATTTTCTAGATGTTACACCATAATCATATCTTCTAATATTCTACCACATATCACATAATATTCATACTTACACACAACTAGTTAATACTACCACATAGTTTTTACAACACATAATATTATAACTACTACTTCATCACCTTTTATTTAATACTAGTCTTCTATCTTCCCTTCACCTTTCCATCATCTTGTTACCATGCACCATCACCCTACAACATTAGAGGATACTTAGACTCCTCCAAAACTTGCCTTGATTGGTATGCGAACCTCCTCACCAATTTCCTCAATTCTTCTACCATGTTGCGAGCTTGATCACGCTGGGTCTTCATTTGGTAATAACTTTCTACCAACTCCAAGTATTCCTTACGGCTTACGAATTCCGATATCCCTCCATTCGCTCGATTAACCAAAGTAGCTTCTAGGTACGGGTCAATCACCGGAGTCATTGGTGGCATGGTTGGAGGAATTGGATAAGCCGTAGTAAACGGGTTATAGCTAGATTCTTCTATGGAGATATTGCTAGAGGTACCAAAACATTCACTAGGAGATGGGTTCGGATAGAAGTAGTGGGGTATTGGGTTAGCTTGGGGGTATGAATAGATGGTTTCGGAGGGTGTGAACACAGGCTCGGGTATTGGGCCGATCACTCCTATGTTTTCCAAATTAAAATCCCACCCGTTACTTGTCCAATTCAACCCCGGTATCTCGGCCATTAAGTCTTGGGTACTTGGAAATTCTTGAGACTCGTTGTCCATGACTTCCTCTTGGTTGGGTATTTCTCCTTCTTCAATTTCCATTTCCACTTCGGCTTGTTCTCCGGTGCTCGACATTCTATTACACATAATCATATTAATCAAATTTCAAGTTAGTTCTATAAACTCCACTACCTTCCGAACCCGAGCTCTGATACCAATCTGTAACGACCCGATTTTCACCAAGTCGTCACTGATTGGTAGTTAGTTATCTAACTAGTTTTCATAGGTTTTTATCTTTTTAATTTGAAACCGGTTTATAGTGACCAAAACTCAACCCATCATTTTACTTCAAACATACTTATATTATACATCAAAACACACGTACATCATGTTCGGCCGAAGCCTTACAACCTTTATTTTAGAAAACGTCATACTACAACATGACTCAACTTTATTTATAAACATCAACTTCACTCGGTACATTCACTAACACCATAATTGAGCTCGGGTTCCATGATAATCTCCTGAAATGCATGTTTAAGATACGTTAGTCGAAACTAGTGAGTGTTTGCCAAGTTTTAATAATCATTTACAACACATGCATGCAATCGTTCGGTCTTTCTATTTCCGAGTATAGCTCGATTATGCATGGTCCCGTAGCCTCTAATTGGCCCGGGTCTATACTCTTTGATACCGAATGGATCCACTCTACGTAGTTTCTATTCGACCGATTTCTATTACTTCTATTTGGATCATGATCAATTGACACTTTATAAGAACACAACATACATCCACCCCGAAATATTTAAAAGATAGTATGGGGTAACAAACACTCACTTGTTGTTCTTGAACTTGACTATTAAGATTGATGACTTGCTCGGAAGTTACACGGACTACCTGTTATACATACAAATACGTTTACAAACATATGATTATAGGTTAGTTAGCTGACCATTACAGCTTAGGTGTATAAATACGTATGTAAGCTGGCCATTACAGCTTGGCACTCGTGATTTCTACAAGTTAAGGCTTAGAAACTTACCCGGATTTAATCTATATAATAGGCCGGATCTAAGTTACACCGTAGCCTATTCTGGAACGGAAGAGGCTTAAGCTTATAAACTAGTATAAGGTTTAAAGGAAGATGATAAGGTGAGTTGAGGATGTTACGGTGAGAGTGCAAGGATGGAGATGGGTGGTTTGCATGTTGAAGAAGTGGTTTTGGGGAGAGGATCAAGGTGGCCGATAGGTTGAGGGATTTATAAAGATTGCATGTAATGATAACTTCCTAGATGGTAGGGTGTAAGGTGTTGGATGGTAGTGAACTTTGAGTGTCTAGGTGGAGATCATTTAAGAGTGGCGGCATCCTACTCACTCCCTTAGTGGCCGGTTCATCTACCTCAAGATGTGGGCTTGTGTCTTCTAGTTTCTAAGCCCAAGTATTAATAATCAAGTCCATTATTCAGCCCACCCCAAGATCCATTAAATAATCTTAATCGGGTTCTATATTGGCCCATTAATTTATTGAATCAGCCCACTTATTTAATCTTTTGGTAAATCTTAATGTTCGGGCCTAAAGACTCGGCCCAATTCCTTAGTTGGGCCAGCTAAACTCTTAATTGGGCTTAATGGGCTCTAGAGATTATAACCGGGTAAGTATATTGGGCTACACCTTACGGTGGCCCAATATTATTTTAATAAATTTTATTTCGTTAGTCGTTACAATCATGTATACTGTAGTTAAAAATTCGCCAAGCAGCCTCATGCGGGCAAACAAACCTGCCATCTAAAAAATTTTGAATCTCATCGCAATAGGATGGCTCGTTATTATTATCAGCATTGACGATGGCTGGTGATTGTGCAATTTTGTAATGAATACGATTAGCGCCCTTAGATATATACTTAAACAAATATTTTATGAGCATGCTCCATCCACAATACTCTACATTGATGTGAGCCATAAATCTATGACATAAAACCGGATTGTATGGCACAAAAATCTATTGTCAACTTCCAGCCCGCCTTTGTTAATTGTAAAGCCAGTAGATGATCTTTTGTAATGAACATTTCCTTTATTATCGAAGGATGTATGAGTATGGTATTGCTTAGGAAAGTTCTTTGAACATGAGCCTTTTGACATGCATGGCGAATTAGGCTCTACAATTCCACATGGTCCATGTATCATAAGGTCTGTAACAATACGATACAGGTCAAAATCATTTGTTGGGTCAGGTATCTCGGCCGATATGAAGTTATCAACCTCGCTGGCATCTTTGATTTTATTTGCTGTAGCCACCCACAAAAGCAGATGACAATGTGGCAATCCCCTTTTCTGGAACTCAATGGTATACAAATCTGAGAACCATAATAAATTTCATAAGGAGATGCACAGTGATTGCCAAAATGAAAAGCAACACATACCAGCCACAACATCGCCAAATGGTTTAGAATCCTTCAAAAAGTTAACTAAAGACTTGACTTTCATCTGGAAAACCCGAGCCACGATGTCAGGCCTGTCTTGGGCCTTTAGAGTAGGATATTGTAACATGTATCGCTGAATCTCAGACCATTTCACATTGCAGGTGAAAGTGATAAAGTATTGAGGATTGCCATGAACCCTGCAAATAGCCAATGCATCTTGATAATGCTTGTACATATAGCGAGGGCCACCAATGAATGATGTTGGCAAGTACGTCCGTTTACCAATGGCACGACCTTCAGTATCGCCACGCCTTACGGCATCTTGTACGCCTTGTAACAATTCATTACGGAACTCATTCTGATGCTGTCTCACATAGTCAAGGCGATCCTCCTCAATACAAATGTACGCATCAACAATAAACTGTTGAAACAGCCGACCACCACGTAGAAGTAACGTATAAAGATTAGCACGATCGTGCAACCAATAGCTATAGTATTTGTTAATCGTCATCTTGGCATGCGAACCATCCTTTGTGCGCAAAAGCAAGTCAGGTGACCACCCCTTATCTCTGTACGGAAAAAGCAAAGGGTATTGCAACGACATGTAGAGCGGGTGAATCTTGGTGATGCGTTGTGGTGTACCATCCTTGTAACGGATAACAATATCAAATTTCGAACACAACGGATCGCAGTCAGTCACAACAGCACCAATACAGTCAGGAGACGGCCTTTCATACACACCAGTAGACTGCATACCGTAAAGACATACGCTACATGAAGGCGTCTCAGAGGCATTACATAAATCACGAGCTGTCCGAAAAAGATTTACCAGTTCGTTACAACTTTCCAAGACATGCGATAAAAGGCGAACTGTCTCAGCACTTATGTTCGAAGCATCATGTAACACCCTAAACCGTTTTACAGAAAATATGCAGCGAAAAATACGAGCTAGAAAATTTCTCGCTTAATAGAACATTCTCAAAGGTTTGGAAAAATATCTAAGAGATATTTTTGGTGTTACATCTTTTATTGTTTTTTATTACATTCAACATGACTCATATTTATTAGGTTATGTGACCGTGACCACGTACAATCCGCTCCCTGACTCGATCTCCATCCTTCCTTTACTTCATTAGGTAGACAAGACAACCTGCAATCACCACATCACGGTTTCGTTAGTTCAATAGGTGACTTCATGTAAATTACTCACGATGCGGAAATAACATCCAACAATACTCTGTTATCCTGTTCAAAGGCCTTCTTGCAAGTTCGGATGTGATACCCCGATCCGAACCTCCAAGTCCCATGCATTCATACTTACATACCTGCATCTTCATTACCATTCTCATAATAAAAGGTTAATAACCTTACAATACATACAAGCATACAATTCCCATACACAACTTACCATGACCCGTCATGTTACTCTCCCTTCATGAATTCTCTATGACAAATATGACGTTTCCAATCCTATACATAATGACCAACCCTTACATACATAAAACTCTCACTCAAACCCGGGTATGAGTACTCATACATACATCACGTTCTTAATCTACAAAAGCATAACAAATCTACTTACTGTATTTGTTACCATATATACACACATATCAATTTAATTACATACACACGCATCATTCCATACTTGAGTCATATTTGCAAATCCAACATTCCTATTACTTGCTACACCCATACCTAACATTTACAAAGTCCAACGATGTTATTCGATGCGTTAAACGCGAATACGGGTTGCGCACATAAGTGAAACATCAAAATACGACAAAAACAGACAAATAACCAGCGGGGGGCGCAAGCTTGCGCCCCCCGGAGAGGAGGCTGCGCCCCTAGAGGGCGCAAATCAGCCCATTTTTCCCATCAGGGTCAGGTTGCGCCCGTGCAGGTCACCTTGCGCCCGGACCTGATGTGAGGTTGCGCCCACTATGCACTTTTCATGCATTAATGGCATATCTTAAAACCCAAACCACACAAGGTTCTAAGATCATTCCCCATGATTTTCCTAGGCGTTAAACTACCCGGATTACGTGGTATCATCGTGAATGGCGTAACATTTCCTTGATGACCCGTTATCTCCTTTATATGAAGCCAAGCATGGGTCAATCTATGGTTGACCCATCACCAAGTTTCTTACTTTGGCACCACCATTAATTAATTGTTTCTTTCAAGATTCCCATACTACATTAACATATAAATTCGATATCATAATGCAAGTTAAAGTTCGGGAATCACTTACCTCAAGTCCTCCAAATTCATGCTCGTTTACTTGACTCTTCTTAATCCATTAACCTTCCATGCTTGAGTCTATCTTGACATGGTCCACATCCTTTCATGTCATCATGTTTACAACATCATTAGCATACACGATCATTTATACTAACAACCATTCCCAACCAAATATCACATTGACTTTCATTAGTCAATTTCTATTATACATAAAACATATATTCATAACCACATTTATTCTCACATCATCTAATTCAACTTATTATCATATATGCCTCATAGTCAAACATATGATGCATCACATAGTGTTTCTAATCACACAATAATGTTTGGGAGCCTAACCATGTTAGTCATACATTGTTGACTTTTCAAAAAGTCAACTATCAAGTATGCAACTTTCAATATTTAGATACATACATCCATATCGATATACTACTCCATATCAATTTTTATCCTAAACATTACATTAGCATGTTATAGAACACATATCATCATATGACTACTTATGTGCACATAGAATTCATTCGACACATACTAGCGCTTTCATGATTCTCCAATTGGCAATTACAATCCAAGGTTAGCCAACATCACATAATACCAACCGTGTCTTTTCTTAATAAGTTCATACACTTCACAATTAGTACACATTCATTTCTTAGTCACAAATAAGAAATAAATCCAATACTTGGTGTGCATCATACAATCCAAACATAGGGTACCACATCCTAACGCATACTTCTTACCAAATCATATAACTCGATAAACTCCCACATGAATACTCCCTAATATAATCCTCATGTTAACCTACTATCAATTGTGTCTATTATCACATTACTTTCATATTTGTCAAGTCTTGCATATAATTTCATACATCATACTCGTCTAGACATTTCATCAAACACATGGTGTGCGTACAACATTCTAAGCTCAATGTACAATTACTTCATGCTTAGCTTCTTACTTGATGTTATCAATTACCATGTTTCTTCCCTACATCAAGCACCATTCATTAAATAGACATCAACATAGCAAAACATCAAATTCATTCAATTTGTATATCAACTTAACCAAGAATGCTCATGGGTTACACCCAAATTTCAACACCCACTTCCAAACTTCATGAACCTCTTCAATTTACTAAATTTCCACAAAATTAACATACATACAAGTTTCAATCATAGCTTTCATCTAGTCTCCACATGAACTCACACATTAATTATGTATGAATCCTAGTATTTCATCATCAATTAAATTCTATCACTTACCTCATATTTGTTAACACTAGATGACTAAGAATCTTCAAACATGCAGGTGTTTTAGCTTCAATCTAGCCATGGAATTCTATAATTTCAGCTTGTTCTTGGTCCTCCTTTCCTTTCCTTGAGAAACCTGGAAGTTTCTCTTCCACCATCAACTTTTAATAACTTTAATTAAAAGTTACAATTCCAGTCCCTCAACTTTGATGGTTAATCCATTGTCAATTACTTACTTTATTTTTACTTAACAAAACACTTTAACTAGATAAACTAGCCTAGTTAATTATTTCATGCCATAATGTATTAAAATCGCATTTTGGGGCGTTACACATCAGTGCCCGTAAAACAACGAAGGCGATTTGAAACCTCGTTTTCAGTATCATATATATACATTTGAAGAAAGCGAGGCCTTTCACCAGAAGTTGGGCAAAGCGAACCAATCCAGTGATACACCTGACCAGTAACTTTTAAAACATAAGGACCAACACCTTGATTAATGCTATCGTCAACTTTACCACCGAAGGATGTCATTGAAAACATTGAGTTGTAGGCTCTAATGTTTAGCATAAAGTCAGGCTGCTGGTACAAATGTATAAGTGTAGTAAACGACCTACGACGAAACGCAATGCAACCGACCCACCCCTACAACACTGGTGATACACAGGCCTACCACGTGAAGACGCGGAAATGACACGTTCCTCATACCAAAAAGCGCACCACAAAACTCGCATAACCTATCACAATCTCCAATATCAAGATACAAAGACGCACGTTGACCTATAGAGGAAGACGTGGATGCGCCCTCGCTACCATCACATGCCTTCCTCTTCTGAGCCAACATGAATCACAAAGAACTAAGAAGACGCAACTGTTGACGAACGCTATTCCTTTTTTCCAAGCAAAGTTCAATTATAGACTGACCTATGTTGGCCTCACTCACTGACCTAAAACCTATACCAACGATACAACAATTTACATAATACACAACACATTAATATGACATTAACATTAGAATATCAATAGTAATAATTCGATTACATGGACAGAATGATGCGACAATGAAACCAAACCCTGCACAATCCAAAGGCGAAAACTTAAGAAAGGGAAGAAGGAAAAAAACGAAACCCAAGTTCATTCTAACATAAAGCAGCCTAGATAATAACTACACTCGGTACAAATTTAACCACCATCAATTAACCAAATACATGTTCACAAAACACATATTGTCTGAACTGAATATAATAAAGATGCGACATCACATCCATCAAACCAGGCAAATTAATAAGCACTTTCATCATCATAAAGAAGTAATATTCTTTTACAAACACATATTTATAAACATTAACAGCCGGCTGCGGTGTTTAAGTTGGAATCATGATTAAAAAATAGCGAGGTTTTCTATAATAAGCGGCGATTTTACTATAACGGCTGCAGCTGATGCTACGTTTAACAGCTGCGCAGCTGCTAACAGCCAGCCGCAGTTGTTAAAACCCGGCTGTTATTTCCCATGTTTACACAATTGATATCATTATTTACCGTGTTTACACAATTGATATCATCTTTATAAATTGTGTCAACAGATTGTCTAAATCGATTTAGAATTGGTTTATCTGTAAGACATATAGATTCTAAATCTGTATCAACATATAGCAATGTTTTGGAATATAGAGGCTGCTGGTATCAGGATAAAACTCCATAGTAACGCTGATACTTTTTAAAAAACCTGTTTTGATGCGAACCCAGCCTAGACCCAGTACCTACATGACCCAACACGACCCTTTTGTACTTCTGAGAAATGATCTCTGCTTGAACTTTACAGCAATCCAGATTTATGATACTAAGATCTTTAAGACTTAAGAGTTAGCAACTATTATTATATATCCCCAAAGTAAAATTTAGTCTAAAACTTCAATATGAATGCGTTCATTACAGGATGAACCTAGTTTGAGAATCAATCAGATGCAGAACAACCCTTCTAAGCGTTTCGTTTCTAAATAAACACCTCAACTAACATAGGTGAGGCGTTTCAAAAGAAACGCCATACCTATAATAGTTGAGGCATTTCCTTACCATCTACAATTTTATGTCAACAAACAAACAAACCAACCAACAACCAATTGTAATGTCTTCGATGCGCTAGTCTATATGTCTATAATAATAATAATAATAATAATAATAATAATAATAATAATAATAATAATAATAATAATAATAATAATAATAATAATAATAGAAAGTACATATAATAGATATAATAGACAGGTAGATGTGCTAGTATTGTATTGTGATGCGCTACTCTTGCCTAGTGTTTTTATGCGCTAGTAATTTGTATTCTTAGTGCAAATCTAATCTTATAATCTTAATCACTATCAAAGATATATTCTGCATTATCTTTTTGCAACACTTTACAATAATTTGACTTATTACCAAATCTTCTTAACATAAGATTCCCACTTAGAATCTCCATATTATTTCAAAAAGATACATGTCTATTTAAGACCTAGGGTATACCTCCTGAATTCACTGCTACATTAAAGATTAGTATAAAAATGATGAAATCCAAAAGCCTCTTTTGACTATGCAATGCTTCAACCCTCATATAAACAACTAATTACTATAGTGCTTATTGATCATGTAAAAGGTATTCTAAGTGACTAAGTGTAGAATAAGTGAATAACAACACATTCACTAAGAAAGAGTTCATATATTAAAAAACAACATGGCATCTCAATGAGGAATCCATACCTATGATTATTAAAATGAGGTGAAGACCTTTTTAATTATTAAAATACTATTCAACATAAGCTTACAAAACGGAAGATGTTCTGTGAACATTTGTACCTTGATGAACCCACTGTTGAACATACTGACTCAATGAGACAGTTGTATGTGTTTTTAGCATTGATACTTGTTGCTTTGTCTGAACTTCAATGAAAATGCAAAGTTGAGGCGTTTCTAAATAAACGCCTTAAGGCGTTTCAAAAGAAACGCCTCAACTAATATAGTTGAGGCGTTTTTGCGAAACTATTTTTTCAGTTTTTTTTTCAGGAATTTTTTTCAGTTTTTTTTCTATTTTTTTCTGTTTTTTGAGAGATTAGGCACTTTGTTTGAGGCGTTTCTAAATAAACGCCTCAACTATATTAGTTGAGGCGTTTCAAAAGAAACGCCATAACTATAATAGTTGTGGCGTTTTTGTGAAACTACTTTTTCAGTTTTTTTCTGTTCTGTTTCAGAATTTTTTTTCTGTTATTTTTTTTCTATTTTTTTCTGTTATTTTTTTTTTTGAGAGATTAGGCACTTTGTTTGAAACGCCTCAACTAATATAGTTGAGGCGTTTTTGTGAAACTATTTTTTCAGTTTTTTTCTAGGTTTTTGTTTTCAATTTTTTTCCTATTTTTTTTCAGTTTTTTTTGAGAGATTAGGCACTTTGTTTGAGGGGTTTCAAAAGAAATGTCTAAGTGAATCAGGCGCATAAACGCTTAGTCGCCTAAGCGAATCATACACCTTAGCGCCTAAACGCCTAGGCGTCTAAGCGAGTAGGCGCTCACTTGATATTGTGTTTTTAAACGACAACATCAGCTGCGCAGCCTGTTGCAACATCAGTAGCCACGCAACCTACAACATCAGCAGCAGCGCAAACTGCGATAACAGCAGCTGCGCAACCTGCTGTAACATCAACTTGCGACCAACAGCGGCATGAGTGGCTACACTAAGCGTTTAACTGAATAAGCGTTTAGTCACCTAGACGCATAGACGTTTTATTCACAATGCATGTTATGGGCATGTAGGTGTTTGTAGTTTCTGTTTACTATTATACAAAGTCTGATGTTTTATTTAATTTCTTTGAGAGAATTATGAAAATGCAAAGTTGCGGCATTTCTAAATAAACGCCTCAACTAATATAGTTGATGCGTTTCTAAAGAAAGGCCATAACTATAATAGTTGAGGTGTTTCCTTTGAAACGCCTGTGATGAACAAAGTGATGACAAACGACATACCAAAATTTATCATGGAACAAACCTAAAAATGTCAAAGCGCTACTTGAAAACACAAAACTCTTAACAAAACCTATACATCACTGATTATAAGCACATTAACTAAAAGCAAAGTGCACCAAAAACACAAAAGAATTAGCAATATCAAATTAAAAACACAAAAAAATCACTAATCCACACGTATTTAACTTGTCCTGTACAACATATTACTACAGATCCACATGTATTTAACACTAAAGACTGTCAAATTTTAGGTCTTGTAAAATTAGTAAACAAAACATGTCAAAGTATTAATTCCAGACCTAAAAGCAAAAAAAAATGTAACTTAAAAGTTCCACTGCCCACAAAAACACAGATATACCATAGCTAACCAAAAGTCCTGAAAACACAGAAATGTCAATATTAATAATTTGATTACCTAGATAGAATGAGGCGATAACGAAAGCACACCCTGCACAATTCATAAACCAAAATTTAAGAAAGGAAAGAAGCAAGAAAACGAAATCAAAATTGTAGTCTCTGATACCTTCACTCGGCCGGAAGATTATCTAGAAGAAGAGTTGCTCAATCTGTTAAAAATCAGGAAATATAAAGAAGAAGATGAAGGTAAGGTAAGGTGGGTAGTATGGTGTGGGTGTGGGAATGGCAGGGATGGCAAATCGTATAGATGTGGGAATGGCAGGGATGGCCAATCGTAAAAAAAATTGGCGTGCAATAATGTACGACTCTTATAGCATAAGTGACAACTGAGCAAAGCATGTACAACCCTTGAAGCAAAAGTTACAACTGACCATTGTACATTTGCTTTGGTTTTTAGAGTATTATAAATTCTCACCTTTATTATACTCCTAAAAATAAAAATTACAAAGAATAAAATAAAAGTACAAAAGAATTATTATTCAGACCATTGTTGGTAAATGTTTATTGACCAAAACAATACAAAGTATATTGGCAAAAGTAGCTGACTTGTAACTTTGAAAGTAATAAAGTTGCATTTCGTCTAGTTGGACATCAACCATCCAATACATTCGGAACCCTATAGTTTAAATCCAACACAAAAGAACCAAAAACATAAAACCATTAAAAAGGAAAAAAGTTAGCTGAAAATAGAAATAATCAAGCAGCGACAAAGGGCAATTTCGTCATTACACAAAACAGTGGTCTTTAAAAACCACAAACAACACAAGTCAAAAGTCGAACACAACCGCATGTGTGAGAAAATAATAATAATAAAGATGGACCCTGACTCACTCTCAGCAAGCTTGTTTAAGTGGGACACTCGAGCCTCTCTAGCTCCACCGGCTGCTCGTGTCTACGACCCAGTAACCCTACAACAACAACAACCACCGGTTCCACCGTCGTCGTCCATGGCGGCCACGTCAGCAGGTATGGGTGGGTATCTTGTCCGAGAGAGCCGGGATCTTGGTGGGTTAGAGGAGGTGTTCCATGCTTACGGCGTACGGTATTTCACGGCTGCAAAGATATCGGAGCTTGGGTTCACGGCTAACACGCTGTTGGACATGAAAGATGAGGAGCTAGATGAGATGATGAACAGTTTGTGTCATATTTTCCGGTGGGATTTGCTTGTTGGTGAGAGGTATGGTATTAAAGCCGCCGTTAGAGCTGAGCGGCGCCGATTGGAGGAGGAGGAGTCACGGCGGCGTTATCTTCTTGCTTCAGACAACGCTAACACATTGGATGCTCTCTCTCAAGAGGGTTTGTATATTTATTATTTTTTTTTTCATGCATTTAAATTCCATGCAATAAAACAGTAAATTAAAACATAACACTTAATTTTCTAAATTTTACTTGATAATAATTTTCTAAAATTTGTTGCTCATCTTTCTATTTTTGTTTGTTCCAAAAAGAATCTTCTCCTAATATAGTAATTTACAAGCTGGTTTATAATATTTAAGCGGTAAATATAGCATTTAATAACTGTCTTTTAGCTGTGCACAAATTTGTGTTTAATTTAATTTCTCAATTGTCAATGTGTTTTACAAGAAAAAAAAATGATATAACTTACAAAATGTGATAATATTTCACTAATAGTCTAATATTATCAAAATTTAATAGCTAATTAAAGGTATTACTCAGTAAGTTTTATATTTAGATCAGTATTTTTAAGTTAAGATATTGTGTTTTTATTCAGTTTCATGTACGTATAGTGGCTGATATAATTTCATGTTTTTTAAAACGTTTAGGGTTATGTAGGTTTAGATTTTAGTATAATTAGATGGATATGGTTATGGTCATTGTAATTTTGTGTTTATTTATTTCCGCTTCATAGTAACAATATTTATGTAGGGGCCTAATTTTCCAAAAGATAATTCTACATCCAAAGAAAAAAAAATTGTGTTAAATTTTTTATATTTATTTTGTGATACATACATGAAATATTTCTATTTTTTTTTTCTAATAACTGAGGTACAGGTTTGTCGGAGGAGCCAGTGCAACAAGAAATTGAGGCGGTGGGGAGCGGTGGCGGAGGTGGTGGCGGTGGCGGTGGAGGGTGGGAGTTTGCGGCGATGGGGATATGTACGGGAGTAAAAGGGAAACACGTTGGGCAACGAAGGAGCAAGAAACAGCTCGGCGTTAAGGGGAGAATTGGATCGTCTTCACAAGCGGGTAGAGGAGATGATAATTGCGAGAATGAAAGCGACGATGATCCGGATAACGGTGGCGGTGTCGAGAGGCAAAGGGAGCACCCGTTCATCGTGACGGAGCCCGGCGAGGTGGCGCGTGGGAAAAAGAATGGACTTGATTACCTCTTTCATCTATATGAACAATGTCGTGATTTCTTGATCCAAGTCCAAACCCTTGCCAAGGAGAGAGGTGAAAAATGTCCCACTAAGGTAATTATGATTTATTCCTACCTAGTTTATGTTTAGATAAACTTATAACTTATTATTTATCTCATTTTCTACCATGTTTTCACTTTATTCAAACCTAAAAAATTCATTTTCAAACCATCACCTAAACACTTTTAAAATAACTTGTGACTTTTTAAAAAAAGTCATAAGTCATAATATGGAGGTGAAAATAGGGAGAGTCAAACACCCTCCTAGTCATATACTTGCGCGGTTAAGCACACTCTCTCACTATATTAATTACTACTATACAATTCTTATACAAATATACGGGTAATATATAAAATTACAAGGGTGTATATTTAGCCCAAGCTAAAGTTTGACTAGGGTTTAGGTTAATTACTTTATGTTTTTTAAAATGTTAATAAACAAAAATATAGTACTGATTGCTATATAGATAATAGATAATATAATATATTAAATAGGAAGAAAGAGGTAAAAAATGGAAAGGGTAAAGAGGTGATGATTTGAGTGTGGTCAGTGATAAAGATCTGTGTTGTCATGTAAGTTTAGAGAAAGTTGTGTATAACAAGAGAACGATGCAGTCCCAGAATCATTCACTCAGTTCTGCTTCACACCTTACAGCTGGCTCTGTTCCCTACTTGACACGTGTCGTACTTTTGCTTTTCCAAACCCTACCAATATCACGTGTGACAAATTTATTTCCCATTAATATTTTACTTCAAACATTTATATCCCCATCAAAATGTTACTTAAAAAAAGTTCCTTCACGTGTACATATAGTCAATTAGAATGATATTAGTCAATGTCTATGCAATCTCATTTAAAAAAAAAAAGTATAAAAAAAGAGTTACTTTCTTGCATAAGTCACTTTCTGTAATAATAAGTCACTTGTTTTTTTTCCTGATACACTTACCAATCGTGCTTTCTGTAATAATAAGTCACTTACGTTGAAGAACATATTTGTTTGATTGTTGCATATATAACAAGCATTGTGTCGGGTTTATATAGGTGACGAACCAGGTGTTCAGGTTTGCGAAGAAGGCGGGTGCTAGTTATATCAACAAGCCAAAAATGAGACACTATGTTCATTGTTACGCGTTGCATTGTCTTGATGAGGAGGGGTCGAATGCACTAAGGAGGGATTTTAAGGAGAGAGGGGAGAATGTAGGGGCATGGAGGCAGGCTTGCTACAAGCCCTTGGTGACAATTGCGGCTCGACAAGGTTGGGACATTGATGCTATATTCAACACACATCCACGCTTGTCGATATGGTATGTCCCGACTAAACTCCGCCAACTCTGTCATGCTGAACGTAGGGCCGCAGCTGGAGATGCATCGACATCCGTTGGTGGTGGTGGTGGTCATCTACATTTTTAGGTGATTGTTTGTGGGGTGAAAGTTATGGGTTTGGTTTATGGGATGTGGAAATTAGTCTAAAACTGTCGTAGTAATGCTTTTTAATTTTTATTGTGTTAGTTGTAAAAGTTGTTGGTTTAGGGTGTTTGGGTTATAAAAATCGAATTATGATTTGGTGTCATGTGGTATGTAGAAATGTTTTTAACTTCAAGTACAAGTTGGAAGTATGTATGTTCAAATTGAATAAAAGTAAACTAATTAAAACAAGCATATAATACAAAATAAGTTGTATGTAAAACATAAAAAACTAATTAAATAGGTTAAAATTAAGCACAATTTAGATATAATTAATTAAGAGAAATTTCAGTTCTTTTCAAAGGATTGTTGTGTACAGATTAAAGTCAAGTACGTATTTGTTATCATTCGTAGCAAAATTGAATTAAAATAATATATGTTAAGTAAAAGGTGAAGTAATTACAATAAATAACAATTGTAATGTATTTTTAAATTAAAGTAATCTATAATAAACCTAATTTCTTTTCTAAAGGTTTCATCTAAAAGTTAGTTATTGAACACGAAGAACAAATACTCGTTTTTCAAGTGAAATATAAGAATGAAAATCTACTTTTGAAAACCCTGAAAACCTATGTAACATTCTATTAACACTATGTAACACATATGTAACTATTTTAGCTCTAATGCTAGCGTGTGCAATATATATTGTACGTCAGTAACAGTGTTTACATAGTTACCTATGTGATATGTATTACATATTGTTTACTAGGATGTTACACGGATTTGTAGGGTTTTCACAACTTAAGTGGATTTTCAAAATAACCTTTTGTTGTATATATATATATATATATATATATATATATATATATATATATATATATGTGTGTGTGTGTGTGTGTAGATTTTGGTTTTTGTATAAATGTTATATTTTGTGAAAAATGTGAAAAGCATTAAAAATTGACATATAGGCATCATGTTTTAGATTTAGGCATAATATTTTGTGTTGTTTTGGCTAAAAAATATCAAATACAACAATTTAAAACACAATACAATGTATTATAGCCATAAAATTTAAAACACAACTAAAACACGTTGCTTAACTTTCTTGGCATTTTGTTTTAAGTTTTAAGTCTAGAATACATTGTTTTGTGTTTCTAATTATTATGTTTGTTGTTTTTCTAGCCAACAGCCTAAAATTCCATGACTAAGCCAAAAAATGTTGTCTACATTTTAATTCTTAATCATTATCAAACTTCTTATGAAATATGACTTTTGTAAACTAATTTCACGTTATATGTGTGTGTGTTTATATAAATATAAATTATTGAATTTTCAAAAATATTCAACTTAAACTAGCTCGAGCTAAACTAGGACTCTAGTAATAAAAAAAAAATTTTGAGTTAAATCAGACCTCATTTAATAAATGAGCTCGAGCCCGAACTTGACTAGGCTCGAGAGAATAAACAAGCTCATTTTAAATAAGTATTATCATTATTATATTATATAATAAACGAGGTTACAAACCCGTGTATTACACGGGTTAATAAATTTAATGTTATAAGTTTTATAATATAAGAAGTTATATTTAATAAAACATAGCATTGCACAGTTAAATAAACTCGTCTATTTTTATAATTACATAATAAGACAAAAGATCAAATACAAACAACTTTTTCGTACGAACTGTACGAATCAAAGAAAAAAATACGCGGGCCATATATAACTAGAGTAATTATATAATTACTCTAGTTATACACGACCCAGCGTGTTTTTTCCTTTGATTCGTACAGTTCGTACGAAAAAACTGTTTGTACGTGAACCTGACCCTACATAATAATATATAATGTAATTGTTAACATATATAGTCGTCAAGATATGTATTTTAAAAATATACGTTGACGTGACAATTATAAATTTTGTTAAATTAACTGATAAAACAAGATTTCTTTTAACTGTGTCTAAACTTTGATTGTTTTACACCACCTATTTTTTATTATTTAACATATTTTATTTTTACCATTTTTAATATCCAAGCACATTAAATATTTGATTTTTTAATCACTAATAAAAACAATTATAATCATTATTCTTCGTTTTTGTAGTATTTTAATCAACAAAAATTTGAACTTGATGAAACTTCTAATTAAAAAAATAAGTATCAACAATTAATTAGGAGAGAAAAAAGTGAGAAAAAAAACAGATGGTTTCGATGAAAGACATGTGTTCATATAGTTTTCTTTTATTATATACTATAGAAAATACAACGATATCTAAAGTTATAAAGTTATGAGAAATAACCAAATAATTTATATCGTGTTAAATATAAAAAGGATTGATTGAAAGTATATAAAAAGTAAATGTATATAAATAAACTAATTAAATATTATTTTTTTAAACAAACGATCTAGACATGAGTTTAAAAAGTTGATAACGAGGCAACTTCGAGTTTTAGAAATAGGCCCTTGTAAGGTAAGGACTTTTAGAGGAGAGTATATATGTGTCTTAATTTTATCTTAGGTTTTAGATTTTGCTGCATGTTAAGGTAGACATAGCATATAATAGTCTCTTTGTATTTATGTACATATGTGGTTTTATTATGTAATGGTGTTTTTCTATTTTACTTATATTTATTTATCATTGTTTGTAACTTGTTGTCTGTTTTGGAATCAGGGGTTTTACTGGAGGCAGCTTATCTTCCTCATGGATATAAGTAATGTTTGTCTATATTTCATCATTCTCATCCCTACCAATAATTTTGCTATTTGTAGGATTTAACGGACAGGGACGAAGCATTCTTTGGGCCATGGGTGGCCCTGGCCCCCCTTGATTTTTGGCGCAGTAGTGGAATTTTGCGATTTTCGTAGATAAATTTAGTCCGGGTTAAATCCGGCCCCCGCCGATTTGCCACTACCGATCGAAAAAAATTAAGTTCGGCCCCCCTGAATTGGCGAACCAAGCTTCGCCCCTGTTAACGGATATGGTTATTGTTGTTGTTGATCTCATAAATTAAGCGAGTTGGTTCGTTTACACCTATAAGCCCATACTCGGTTAGGCTCGAGAGCCTAAACGAGCTCATTCATTTTAAATAAATGTTACAGTGTCTTAAATATGGCGTTCATTGATCTTGACACTACAACAAAAAGGGCTTTTAAGGACCTTTTGTGTGGGACGCTTGTAAAATGGGGTCCTAAAAAACTATTTAATAGGACGAATGAACTTTTGGGGTCCTTTTATAATATACGCTACTAAACCAGTGTCCTAAAAAGTTATTTAATAGGATGGATGATTCTTTGGGGTCCTATTATCATATAACTTAATAAGACCCTTAAAATGTAGATCCTCATAAAGTAATTTATAAGACATTTAGTTGTGGGTGTCCTATTATGTGGTAATGTAATAGGACACTTGATCACTGGGGGTCCTATTATAACATAACTTAATACGACACTTTGTAGTTAAGTCATAAATGTTTGATGTTATAGGACCATTTCTAGTAGAAGTCATATAAGAACATAACTTAATAGGACACTGGACACATGGGTCTTATAACTTTAACCTTTATAGGACGCTTAATCATTGTGATGTTATTCTAATACACCATAATAGAACACATGATATTTGAGTCATAAAACATCAGTTTTATAGGACGCTTTTTCACTAGAGTTTTATTATAACATAACTAAATGGTATACTTAACATTTGAGTCTTATAACTTTAACTTTTATAGGACGCTTAATCATGATGGTGTTATTATAATACACCGTAACATTACCCTTGATATTTTAGTAATAATAAAAAAAACACGTAGAAAACTTATCTATTGCATACAATATCTATACTACATTATAACATGAAATTAACAGTTTTTCCGTTATACTGGGCGTCGAATATTTAGTTAAATCTTGCTGAAAATGGTTTTGGCCGTCTTGGCTTAGTGTGTAGTCGGATGTTATGCGTTGTTAAGTTACTGGCTTGATTAATTATTTGATTTATATTAGAACTGAATCAAGCCTTACATTACGAGATCAACAACTAGTTCCATACAATATTCAAATTAAACTAATATCGATACAAATAATTAACGAAATACGAACTATATAGTACAATATGCTATAATGACTTTTGCAACTTTGTCTCATAAAAAAACCAAAAGAATCCACTGGTAACAAGCTAAAACAGAGCATATTACTAATTAACTAAATGAAATTATGAAGCAGCTTCAAATAGATCTTCATCTTCATCGAAAACAAAGATATTCTTGTCAACAACAGTCCCATTTAAACCTCGTCTAACCAATTCAATATTCATATTTTCATCAAGTTGAGGATCCATAGATGTGTCACTTTGCAAATGTGTTTCCACATCATCAAGCCCTGTTTGTTCATTCATGTCATAAGAATCTCTAGGCGTTGTCTTGATTACAACTTTCCATCCTTTGTCAACACGATCTGCAACATAAAATACTTGTTGTGCTTGACAAGCTAGTATAAAAGGCTCGTTATGAGGCTTCAAACCTTCAAAATTGAGTAGGGTAAACCCATTCTCATCTTGTTTTTTCCTTGAACCATTCGAGATCCAATCACAATGGAACAAAACTACTTTCTTGTCAACAGCATACTCCAACTCAATGATATCATTCAAAACCCCGTAGTATGTTACATCTCCCACGATAGGATTGTTATCTCTAGCACTCGAGAAACTATTAGTCATGGCCTCAAGCATAACTCCACTATTTTGTGTTTTCCTATCCTTTTCTAGATCTTTTGTGTGAAATCGGAAACCATTTATGATAAATCCCTTATATTTTTTCACAAACTCAACTGGGCCACTTGCCAAATCTCTTAGATCTTCTGTGATTCTATGATCCCCTCTAGTATGAAGCTCCGCAACCTGAATTAAGGCAAGATGTGTTAAAATATAAATTATACATCCAACTATATTAGAAGCTTGAAAATGTTATATCATTAAAATTGGATTTCAAAAGTAATACACATATCTATTGCTTACATGATCTTCAAACCACGACTCAAAAGTCTCGCTATGTAAACGTTGAATCTCACGCTCACGTAATTTCCGATTTTCATGACGAACAATCGTCTGATGTTCTCTGCAATGTTAAAAGATGATAATGATGATAACAACAATAACAATCGCAAATAGAATATACGAAATGGAACTCATAACTTCTAAATAACTACTTACGTTCGAAATTCATCAACTTCACTACAATTGAACAACACATAAGAATGTGCTTTAGCCAAAATGTCAAGGTCTAACATCTCTACCTCTGTAGCACCTATCGGCCGACCCGACATAGAAAAGATAGGTAAAATATCCTCATAACCACCGTCATCATAATTTCGACTTGTCTTATTATGTATAGTCTCGACATCACTTGATAGGTATAATGAACAAAATGACAAACATTCTTCAGCCAAATATCCTTCTGCAATGGAACCCTCAGGTTTACTCCTATTTTTGACGTAAGATTTTAATGTAGATAAATACCTAAGTGATAAAAAATATTAAGATGAGATTCAATAATATTCTTTAAAAAAGGTATTTACTAAAATATAAATGCGCACCTCTCGATTGGATACATCCAACGGTAATGAACCGTCCCTCCTAATTTGGCCTCTGTAGCTAGATGAACCGAAAGATGAACCATGACATCAAAGAACGATGGCGGAAAAATCCTTTCTAAATCACAAAGGATTTTTCCAATCTCATGTTCCATTTGAACCAAATCATTTGGATTGAGAACTTTTGAGCATAATTGTTTATAGTAGCGGCATAGCTTCATCACAGGATAACGCACATGCTTAGGTAACACATTTCTCAAAGCAATGGGAAGCAACTGCTGCATCAATATATGGCTATCATGACTTTTAAGGCCAAACAATTTTGGAGGTTTTAACTCTACGCATCTTGATATGTTAGCTGCATAACCATCCGGAACTTTCACCTTTTAAGCACACGACAAAATATATCTTTCTCTTTTTTATCCATTGAGAAACAAGCAGGTGGCAAATACACTTTGTTGTTATTTTGAACTCTAGGATGAAGTTCAGGTCTAATACTTAATTCTTGCAAATCAAGGCGTGCTTTTACATGATCCTTGGTCTTTCCATCTAGATTCATTAACGTTCCAATGACACTGTCACAAACATTCTTCTCAATATGCATTACATCTAGATTATGGCGTAGCAGGTTATCTTTCCAGTATGGTAACTCAAAAAAAATACTTCTCTTCTTCCAGTTAAATGGTAGATTAGGGTTGGTGTTCACAAGTTTTCCAAATTTAATTTCAAAACCATTTAGCTCATCAAGTACTTCTGACCCTGTTAAGCCACGTGGTTGCCTATCCTTTTCTTCTGTGCCGTCAAAAGACTTCTTATCTTTTCGAAAAGCATGATCACTTGGCAAATATCGACGATGTCCCATGAAACAATATTTTTTGCAATGAGTTAACCTTTGTGATTTTGTATGCTTATGGCAGCAAGGGCATGCAAGTTTACCTTTGGTACTCCATCCGGATAAATTCGCATAAGCGGGAAAGTCACTTATCGTCCATAACAAAGAAGCACGCATCTGAAAGTTACTCTTTGTCGATGCATCATAAGTCTCTACTCCATTAACCCATAACTCCTGTAGCTCAGCCACTAACGGTTCCATATAAACATCTATATTATTCCCAGGAGCATATGGGCCAGGTATAAGTAAAGATAGCATGAAATAAGGTTGTTTCATGCACATCCAAGGAGGTAGATTATATGGCATCAAAACAACAGGCCATGTACTATGAGAAACACTCATTGTTCTAAAAGGGTTAAACCCATCGCTTGCTAAACCAAGCCTGGCATTACGAGATTCATTGGCAAAATCAGGATAATTAAAATCAAATGTTTTCCAAGCCGGGGAATCTGCAGGATGTCTCAAGTATCCATCTTTCGTGCGACTCTCTTGATGCCATCTCATGGAGGCAGCAGTTTTAGATGACATAAACAACCTTTGCAACCATGGTATGAGCGGAAAATGACGCAAAACCTTTGCTCTAATCTTCTTAGTCTTCTTATCTGTATCAGGTATGGTTGACTCATCGTCATAATCATTTTCACTTGCTTTATACCTTGACGTATGACATACATCACATTCTGTTTTCTTACTGTTTTCTTTCCAGTATAGCATACAATCATTAGGACATGCATCAATTTTATCATAACCAAGTCCTAGCTCTCTTATTATCTTCCTTAGGTCATACAATGACTTCGGTATAGAAGCATCTGGGAAGGCTTCCCTCAGTGTATCAAGCATCATGCTGAAACCCTTGTCATTACATTTCCCAATACACTTACTATGAAATAATCTAATGATAAATGAAAGAACCGAGAACTTTTTACACCCCGGATATAGTTCTTTCTTTGCATCTTCCAACACTTTATAAAACTTTTTTGCATTTGTGTTTGGCATACTCGAACTTTCATTTTGTGTTCCTATTTCATTTTCATGTATGTTATCACCAAACCCGTGGAAGGCATCATGAACCAACCCTTGCATGTCATCTTCAGCATCCAACATAGGAGTATCACATGGTTTGGAAATCAAAGATGCAATTTCGTAGCCTTTGATAAACCCGACACATTGCAGATGCGTTCTAGCCTCCTCCCGATCAACCCATATTTGATTTCCGCAATCAATACATGGACATGATATTTGACCATTTTTACCCTCAGTAGCAAAGATAAAATCAAGAAATTCGTTAAGACCTTTTTCATATTCAGTGGTAGCTCTTGGCAAAGATATCCAACTCGTATCCATTTTAAACCTGGATTAAACAAACAATAATAAAGTTATACAACTGTAATTGTTATCATTCATGTGATTAGCATTTTAGGAACCAACAAAAACACACCAAAAATATATGCCTTAAAATAGGAGTTGGCAAAGAAAGCAATTTCCCAAATGACCCAAGGAAGATAATAAGAGAGGCTAAAGTTTGAAATTAGTGGATGGTCAAATGACCCAAATCATTACTTTTCAATATTTTCGTAAAGTTGGAAGTGATTACAGTAATCTTGATTGAAGTGAACTGCAGATACAACAGTCAACAGAAGTAATATTCAATTTCATTCACATTTTAAACAGTAATGCTTTTGAATAACACATGAACTCGAATAAGACATGCTTTGGTGTCATTGGTGACAAGTTTTCACTCTATCCATTTCTCTGTCTTCAACTTTTACTTGTAGCTGTTTACCTAGGTGAGTGGTTCCTATTTATTCAATGCTGGGACAGTTAGTTTGTGTATGTTGTGCAAGTTATTAGTGCATAATCACTAGTCTGGAAATTTTGGTCTTTATATTGTTTTTTTTTTTTTTGAACTGCAAAAGTTTCTTTATATATATAAAGAACCCAGCCAGAAACTGGAATACAGGCGAACCAAAAAGACACAGAAACTAATAAAACGAGCAGCCCCAAAAACAGACAGCCGGGCTAAAGCACAGCTCCATTACACCAACTTCGATACCACAAACTCATTCCACTCCTCCCAAGTTAGCGCCGGGACTTTGGCACGATGGCGAATCCAAAGGAAAGACTCCTCTGAAACTCTGCAGCAGCGACATCAGATCACCAATACGGTTCCACTCCTGGTCTTTATATTGTGACAACATACATTGAGATTTTACTTTTTTTGTCTCACTTTGATTGATATTTGAAATTATTTAGCCGAGAATAACAAACTGCAAAGTGCTTCATTGCAGGTGTAAAAAGTACCCAACTAACCTAACTGTTTTCTATATTTTAGTTAGAATTAGATTTATTAACTAAAATATGCTTAAATCCATCTGTGTCCAAAGCCAGTGATTAACTAAATCAACCTAATCAACTTTTCAAATAACCGAACGGGTTACAACCAAAACCAATCTGTTATGAACACCTAAAAACAAAAATAACGGTTATAGATTCATTAGCCAAAAACCAAACCAAGTCGACACATGCTCACCACAAAAAGACAATTAAGATTAAGTTTTCAATTCTTGTGTTTTTTTCGTCGGATTATTACTGATACGTGCTCACCACAAACAGACATCCAATTAGATCTGCAGCAACACTACCAATATCATATTCCAAACTAAAGTTATGTTCATGGTTTAAAAAAACGGTTGAGGCGTGCGCCTCGAGGCGCGCCTCAATGCGAATCGGGAGGAAAACGAGTCTGAGGCTGCGCCTCAGGATGCTATTTTGTAGATGCGCCTTACAGGGCTGAGGCAGTAATAAAAACTGCGCCTCAGGGGTTTTTTAAGTTTATTTTTGATGTTTTAGACTTTTTATTTCAATTTCAAGCATGTCATGCCCTTTTAACGTGTGTTTTTGATGTTTTTGATGAATTTGATGCTGAAATTAGTTAGTATTTCATTTTTTATAACATTTATATATATTTTTTCATTCCGCCTCGCGCTTACGCCTCGGTTCGCCTCGAGGCGTACGCCTCGTGAGGCGAAAGGAAAACGCCTCGAGGCACGTTTCCGTACTTTTAAACCTTGGTTATGTTACAAATTCATATAAACTACCTGATATGTCATGGAAAGGTAATCAGGCATCGTGGAAAGTTAGAAACAAATATCCACTTAACAGAGAGATCTAAGAGCCACAACTTAAAACAAGTAACGCTTGAATCACAAAAGGTCGAACAAAATTAGCACAAACAATTGAGATTTTAAGAGCTAATCCTCACATCAATACTCAGATTCACATATCACCTAAATCAATGTTAAAGACTTAAAAGGTTAATAATAATAATAATTCATGAACGTATGAATCAACTTTTCAACAGCCTTAAATCTAACGAACAGAGTTACAAAGCTACACATTCAGATTAAAATTTTGAATAGCAGTAGGGGTGTTCTTTTTAACTGATAACCGAAAACTGTACCCGACCCGAGAAACTCACTTAACCGATTAACCCGAACCCGATAAACGGTTAAACCCGAACCCGATATAGTTAGTTGGGTTGGTTTTTGGGTTGACCCGAAAAACTCGAGGAACTCAATGAGAATCTTTGAAACTACACTTTTCATACCCCCCCGTTTCCACATTCCACTTTCCAAACAAAGTTGTAGAGATTATATGCGAATGTAGAGATCTTATATGGTATCATGGTTATCATCATGCAGTCATCTGTAGAGATATGGTATCACTTTGCAAGAGTATGTACCATGTAGAAATTTATACTTAGCTGCTTGATGCTCATATGATAGTTGCCAAAAATTATGATATTCTTTTGATCTGTTTCTAATTATCCAAGAATGTCAGCATGCATATGCATGCTAGCGTTACCTTTATCTATTTATCATCAGTGGCGAAGCTTGACCCGAAGGTTTGGGGGGTCGGAAATCACCGGGGGGTCGGAAGTCACTAGTTTCGGGGGGTCGAAACCCTATATTTCCAAAATTTTCTATACGAATACTATATAATCGGCACTTCTACGCGAAAATTCGGGGGGGTCGGCCGCCCCCGCCGGCCCCAACTAAGCTTCGCCAGTGTTTATCATGGTTAAAAAATGTATCGCAAGGTAGTTACTTGGGTGTAATTATGGTGTAATTATGCAGCTCAAACACTTGAACCGTTTTCACCGGTAACCGTTTAACCCTACCCGATATACCCGAACCTGATTAACACCATAACCGATAACCATTTAACTAGATTGGGTCGGTTATCGGGTATTATTTTCACCACTTAATACCCGAATAACCCAACCCGAATAACCCGATAACCGAAAAACTAACCCGATGAACACCCCTAAATAGCAGAGTAATACATATGCAAATGACGGATATATTTCAAACATTCAATCTATCAAACATCTCAATTTTCTAATTAAACTCAGACCTTAAAATAGAGAATAACAATCATAAATCATCAGATTCAAACTCAAATTCACAGATACATGAATTCACACAAATATAACATGTAAACTGTTGAACTTGTTCTATTAGTTTGAGAGATAAATTGGTCACTAATGGTGAATTGAATCGATGGTGGTTACCTGGATTGCGTCTGTATCACTCGATCGATGGCAGGGTTTGGATAGATGTTAGGGATGACTGATAGGGTTATTAGCTCTCAATGTTAGGCATAAATTAGGGAGTGTGTATCCTCTTTTACGGGTAAAAATTATTATATAGATTTATATTATTCAAAAAATTCATTGACTAATACGGGTGTAAACGAATCGAGCTCGAGCTTGACTAGGCTTGAGCTCGGCTCGTCATGCCCTTTTTGAGGCTTAAGCTCTAGCTCGGCTCGAACCAAAGTAACTTATTCAAATAAGTTCACCTGGGTCATTGATGATCTGAAAAAGCTCGGCACGGGCTCGGCTCATCAATATTATTAATTAAAATTTAATATGTTAAAAGGACAAAGTCGCATACATAAAAGCTCGGCTCGAACCCGAGTAACTTATTCAGATCATTATTGGTCAATTATGGTTAGTAAGGTTTGTTATTGATTAACTAGGATAAATAAGGTCACCTGGGTCATTGATGGTCTATTGGGTCATTAGTGGTCCACTAGGGATACTAGCGGTTATGTGGTTCAAATTGGGTGATCAAACGCCTGTGACATTGATTCAACTTGGAAGTAATATGTCAACCACTGTATTTGTTAATAGGACAAAATTGCATACATAAAAGCTCGGCTCGAACCCGAGTAACTTATTCAGATCATTATTGGTCATTTATGGTTAGTAAGGTTTGTTATTGATTAATTAGGATAAATAAGGTCACCTGGGTCATTGATGGCCTATTGGGTCATTAGTGGTCCACTAGGGATACTAGCGGTTACGTGGTTCGAATTGGGTGATCAAACGCCTGTGACATTGATTCAACCTGGCAGTAATATGTCAACCATTGGATTCCTACTCTTGACTTTCGTATCAAAGGCAAAGGCCTAATCGCGTGATTTGGCCATCTAAAAATAAAGTGGTTTGAGTTATTGTCAACTAGAGCCAATGATGGCCAATAAAACATGTATGAGATGTTATCGCCCTTTACTACGTAATTTGACTTACTACAACTGGTCCATTAAGAGCTATCATGATTCATGACATACGGTCTAACCTTTTTTAAGATTTAACGCTAGCCAATAAAGTCGTTAATGATATTATTAATACCTTGCCCAAGCCCAATCCAATGGCATCCCTAACCTTAATATTATCAAACTTATAAATATATATATATATATATATATATATATATATATATATAAGTTTGATAATATTAAGTCGGAACTAATCAAGCGGAATATGGATCGCTTTGAGGTCCGTTTTAATTGGCGTTAACTTTTAATATCGCTTGAAACGAAAAGACATTTCTACATCTTAGGGGTAGAGGTAAGGCTGTCTACATCTTACCCTCCTCAGACCCTACCTTAGCTTTGCTATAGGTGGGATTAACTGAGTATGATGATGATGATGATGAGGTTGGATTAAATCGCCACGTATTTGTTGAGTGTTTCAATTTTCGGTTCTCGCTTTGAGGTCGTTTTAATTGGCGTTAACTTTTAATATCAAAGAATTTACACCTCCCGTTTTAATTGGCGTTACTTTTAATATCAAAGAAAAATGCATATTAGTAAATATTTAAAATAAAATAAATAGTTGGATAAAAGGAAAGTTATTAAAGGAGTTAACCTAAAATTCTAAATTCTAGATTTTAATTGCCGCTATTTTTTCCTTTCAATTGAAATTAAGCGCCATTTACATTTACCCTATTTTTCTAAAGCTTTTTTAGTGGAGTCAATTCTTGCATCTTCTTCCATTTTTCAAGAATATCAACCCCTTCCCTCTCTCTCTCTCGTAGGAGACCTCTAAACAGGTACGCTCTACCTAATTCTTCCTAATTATGTGCGTATGTTTTCATATATGGTTATTGGTTGAAATTTTTAGGGTTCTCTGTTATTTTTTATATGTGATTTAGGATGTTGTTAATTAACCAATATGTGCGTATGTTTTCAAACATCTACCTAATTCCTCCTAAACATGTGCGTTTGTTTTGGTCTGTGATTTAGTGAGATGTTGTTAATTAACCAAGGTGCTTGATGTTTGATTTTTTTTTTTTTTGAACATCACCTAAAGATATGTAAATATTAACTGCATATCATATCAACAGTTAAATCAACCCATTTTATAGTTATAAGTGGTTTGTATTTTGTCTCAGACCGGCAAAAGTGCAGAAACAAACTGAAAGAGAAACCAGTCAAACAGGTTGAATTGAAGGTCACCAAAATGCATAAAAAACCTCCTAAACCATTTAATTCAAGCATTAGAATAATATTGTACTAACTAGTATTTTACCCGCCTCGCGTTGCGGCGGCGCGCAACGCGCGGCGACGGCATGGAACCGTACGTTAAACGCGTCGCGTTATGTAGACTGGTTGTAAAGGCAGGCGTTCTATTCGAATGAACGGAACAATTACCAAGCTTCATTATGTAGCATGGCCATCGGCTTTTGGTTATTCGTCTCTCTCGACTTCTAGTGTGTTTGAAGGGCTCGCGTGTCGCGCCTTGTCACTCTGTCAGATCACGAAGTGACGTGCTAAATCCGGTAAAACGATTTCATTCAATTCCATCGTCGCGCGAGTGTAAGATGGCTACAACACTTTAAACAACTATCAATGTGTTAAAGGAATGGCAAGTGAATTGCTCAAGTCTCAAAGTCATAAAAGAAATGCCCATTTAGTTGTAGAAATACATAGGTTCAGGACCAAGACTTTTGTGTCCAACCTTGAATTTTCAAGTACTTGAAAACTGACTAACCTGTTCTTAAAACAGCCTGAATCGCTTTTGAAGCCAGCCACCTAAAGCTCCAGCTTCTCAACCTTCAATAGGTCATTTATGCTCTCTTTATTTCCTTCTCACTACCTAGCGGCTAGCACCGTAAAAACGTCTCCATTTGTAAGTCACCGATGGCCAGATCTACGTGACCTTCAATCGACCAGCATCAGAAGCCCAAACCGGCCGTCGAACAACCACGGGTTCACCACCGATGAAGGAGCGCGTATTTTGCGTCGTCTCCAATCAACTTTCATCATAGCTATGATGATGTGGAAACAAATTAGCAGCAAGACAAAGAAGAGTTAGAGAGAAGGTAGAGAGATTAACCAACCGTCTACAAGCGGCAACCGGAGCGCTGAACACCGACGGACAACAGCGAACTGATTTCGGTGGCGTACCAAGATCCGACAACAGGCAATACGAAATTAGCAAAAGAATACATCTGGCGGCGGTGACGAAACAGTCTTCAGTGGTGCCGATGGTGGTCGGCACAGGGAGATTGCCGGACAGTGCTTACGACGGTATTGCGTCAGCGCCGACGTCAGCTGTTTTGTCGAGCGCCGACATTGTTCTTTCATATAGTAAGATAATATAGCTTTTTTTAATGATATAACCCACTAGTATTTAGATTTGATAGAATGCAAAATCTTGAAGATAAATAGCATTTTTGGGTCAACACGTTTTGACCCGTTGCCCAACCTACCCATTTTTTCAAACTCTAGTTCCTGAACATGCTGCACATAAATCATTTAAAGCAAGATGATGGGGAAGAACTGGGATAAATCAAACTATTAAAGATCATTAATACTCACAGGATAATCTGTATTTTCCTCTTCAACCTTAACTTTGGTTGGTATAATTGTCTGTTTCTGCACCGAGCTGAAATTGACTGTTTTGATTTTCTCCATTTGGTTAGCTTTCAAAGAACTGCCAACTTGTTTATTCTGATTTTCTGCAGGCACCTGACAGCAGGCGCTCTTCTGCACCAGGGTGAATTTGCCTTTATTGATTTCCTCCATTTGGTTAGCTTTTGAAAAACCGCTAACTTGTGTCTTCTGATTTTCCCATCTCAAAAACATACTGTAACCAACCGTATACTACATGGATTGAGACCAGCAAGCATTTGTCTGCAAAATTCCTCATCACTAAGCCATGAGAACTTATCTCCTATAATTTACACACACAAAGGTTAAACTAATAAACAATGCACAATGATGCAAATATGATAAATGCTTACTATCCAGGGTTTCAGGCATCTCAAACTGGATAACTGCATTTTTAGTATCATCAATCTTTTTCAAAAGTCCAGGCAAAGCACTTAAGATTCCATCGTCAGGGGCCGGAACATTAACACCTTGATTAAAAAGCATGTCTATGTCTGTGAATAATGGAAATCCCTTGGTCTATGTCTCAATCCAAATTTTTTTTTTTTTTTTTTTTTTAACAACATATAACGGTCACTTGTTTGCTTGTTTGTTTGTTAAGGAGCATCATGTTTTTTTTTTTGAATTTCACACTATGTAATAGGTTCCATTAAACCAAAGACAACCAATTGCAAGTGATACGTAGGTAAACGGGCCACAAGTTGCGCCGCTACCCCTTTTTGTATGAGATTATTATTGTTTCGTTAAATTTTAAGTTTCGAGTCTTGACGATTTTGTTTATTATATTTGTCTTGATTGACTTAGGTTATGAGATTATTATTGTTTTGTTAAATTTTTGTGCCTTTGCCGTTTTCGTGATCATACATATTACAGATTTGAAACACATATTATAGATTTGAAACATTTTTGTGCCTTGACCATTTTTTGTGAAATTAAGAGAAAATTAAAAACTTTTAACATGTCCTAGGTCTTGATAACTTGATCTGATAAGAATTTTTCTTTGTTGTGTACACTAGTAATGGAAGATAAAAGCATGCAAGGCCAAAGCCCTATAAGACATATGAATGCTTATGAAAAGAGTAGAATGTTGAATATTCTAGAGAACAAAAAAAAATTACAAGCCCTGGGATTGAAAAATTACAAGCGTGATGAAACAAAGAAAAATAAAAAGAAACCAATTGATACGAGCGAGAAAGATGTTGGTGTTGATCAAGATTATTTAAAAGAAGTTGCTACAAATATCTCTAATAAGGTACTAATAACAAATTTGGATAATATAATGTCTTTATGTTTGTTTTCTAACCGTTTGACTTACAGAAACATCCAAGATACATTGCTCCGCAGTCCATAAAAAGATATGTTTATTCAGCAAAGAAACGAGTTAGTGCTCCTAATGTCTCTCATGTGCTAACGTCTACAAAATCTCATATGCAAAAGAGACAAGTGATTGACACAACGAGGCCAATAAATAGTAGTGTATCAGAGTCTGATGAAGGCCACACGAGAGGGCGATCAGTTGTAGCTAAACGAAAGTTATTTGCAGTCGACAATAATGATGACCACGGGGAGCGTGACATGATATTTCATGGTACATATATTTTCTCTTTTCAAATATTTTATTATGATATTCAATTAGTATTAAGTTTAATTCAATTAACTGTTTTCGATGCTTACTGTTTTTGTAACTATATATATCAATTAAGAACAAGATACCGATGAAGATGATGTAAATAAACACATGGATGGTTTAGAAAATGAGATCGATGAACTGGTGGATGAAGAGTTTGAAGTCCCACAACCAGAAAATGAAGCAGGTTTATCTAATTTACTTGATTGCTTCATTTTTTTTTGTTTCTCAATACATATATTGTTTGACACATGATGAATATATATAAGAAACTATAATAAAACTAAGAAAACGTACAGACTTAATATATTGCCTTTCAATTTATATAGTATTTTTAATGTATACATGTACATTGTAAATCATGTTCACTTTTTGTAGTTCGACATGTACGTAAAAGAGTGAGAGGACCTACGCGTATGCCAGAAGTTTGGGCCCAAGAAAAAGGGGATAGAATTCCTATTTTAGTTAATGAACTTGGACAACCTATTGGTGACAAAGTTAGTAAACTAACCCATTTCATGGGAACCCTTTCAAGGAGTGGAAAGTACTGTTCGATTTATAAACCATGGAATAAAGTTAAGGACAGCAAAAAACAAACGTTGATCGAATTCATAAAGGTACATAATTAAAAATATGTTTGTTAATGAATGACTAAAGTATTTGTTTTCTAATGTGACATGTTCCATTTTTAGACAAAATTTGATATTCCAGAAGATGCTGAAGGCTGGGTATTGAAATCATTTGGGAAGAAGGTCAAGAACTGGAGGGCAAGAGTTAAGGAAAGCTACTATGATCCGTCTTTGTCACTTCAGGAACAAATAAATTTTAGGCCAAAACAAGTTCAAAAAAAACAATGGAGGAGACTTGTGAAGTATTGGAATAAAACAAAGTCTAAGGTATGAAATAACCTTACACTTCAAATATAAATCCTCAAAATTTGGGATGTTACAATTAGTTTATTTCTCATTATGATATTTTATTTTCTATTGAAGATGGTAAGTGAAAAAAACAAGGTGAATCGGTCAAAAAAGAAGATGGTGCAAGTTACGGGTAAAAAAAGTTATGCTCGAGTCCGTGAAGAGTTAAAGGTGATTGTATGAAATAGTGCAATTCTTAATGTAGCATGTCGATATCCGTTGTTACTACTTATTTTCTTTTTATTCAAACAGGCATCTGTGGGACAAGACCCAAGTTGATTGGAAATGTTTCGTGCATGTTTCTCCAAACATGGAACTACAAAAAATGTGGAAGCTGCAAATGCAATTGTAAGTAATTTCTTATATATTCATATACATATCTTTTCTTTATGTTCTTGATGTTGTTAAAAATACATATCTTATTTTTGTTACTATATCTAATATAGGCACAGATGCAACAACTTAGTTCTAATCTTCCCGATGGTTCGATCGATAAGCCTGGACCAGATGATGTTTTTTTCTAAAGTAATGGGGAAAGAAAAAAATGGTGATGCAGTCATGTATGGTCTGGGTGTTCGTGCTTCTGATGTTTGGGGTGTAACACCAAGTCGTTCAACATGTCGTAGAGAAAACATCCAATTGAAGTCTAAATGTGAAGAACTTACTAGTACTGTGGCTCGGTTACAAGCCCAGGTATCGGAGATTAAAGGGAGTACGGATGGTCCTAGTGTTCCACCTCTTACATCACCACATTTTCCCATTGCAACCAATGGACCTCCACGTTTACGGGTATTTTTCTATATAAATCTTTTTTTTTTTTTTTTTGTGAAACGTTACTTGTACTATTGTGACTAGAGTTTGATATGTTTGTTGAAAACTAAAATCTAGGTCGGAGATGAAGTTGTCCTCAAAAGCATTCTAAACTCTGCCGAGATTGTAGCAAGAGGATGGGTGAAGAGCTTGGACCCAAATGAGCTAGTTGGTGGTACAGAGATTGGACAAGAATGGTGTGAGGTAAACGTTCAAGTAGCAATAAAAATAGATGAAAAGTTGGTGAGACCATATGGGTTATTTTCCACAATTCAAGATTGTATTGGTGCCTCCATTGCATGGCCTTGTCCTTTCATCTCGGTATGTAGTTATTAATTTTGTGATACGAATAATTTTAATAATCTGGAACTTAATGCTTATACACGGATGGTTTATTTGTAGGTAGTCCGTGAGGATTGAGGACACATGATGACTCAGGATTCTATGCTGCTTATCTCTTTCGTTGCTTTTAGTTTCTTTGTTAAATGTTACAAAACTTTATGTTGGATGATGCTATAACTTATTCATGTTTAGTGTTTTTGTTATGAATATGTTTATTTGAAATATAATAAAGTTTTATTTCTTTCGTTAGTTGATGTTATATACAGTATATCATAAAATTGTGTGCGTATATGTTTAAAAAACCGTTGTATCATGACTTGTTAGGACTTTCAAATTCGGTCCTATTAAAGTGTACGAATATGCTTTTCTTAGGACGCTATATTGTTTGTTCATTGACATCTTATGCGACCATAAAACTGGTTTCATAATCTTATTTGAGATATTAGGACCCTTTTTTTTGGTACTAATGCTTCTATAATGTTACATCATAAGGGTCCTATAACTTAATTTTTTAGGACTCTTGTATGTGTATTAAAAGATTAAAACTAGGTAAGCACATGTTAAAACCTTGTAAAAGTGTCCTAATATGTTTTATTAGGAGTTTTTTTTGGGACATATTATGCGACCATAAAATTGGTTTCATAATCTCATTTGAGATATTAGGACGCTTTTTAAGTTTCGTGACTTATTACGACCCCCTTACATGAAACGCTTTTACCGTTGGTCCTATTAAATAAAAGGTCCTATAAAATAACATTTTAGGACACTTTTGTGCGTACTAAAAACCCATTTTTGTTGTAGTGTGAAAAGGCATATGACAGCGTGCCTCGTACACTGATTTGGGACAGTTTAGAGAGTAGAGGGGTTTCTGGGAAGTATATAGACCTAATTAGAGATATGTATGTTAGGACGGAGACTAGCGTTCGGTCGCCTGTAGGAGAAACTGAATCTTTCCCTGTAGAAGTAGGACTCCATCAAGGGTCTGCCTTGAGCCCTTTCCTGTTTGCGGTTGTCCTAGATGAGTTATCAAAGTCGATCCAGGAGACGGTCCCGTGGTGCTTGCTTTTTGCAGATGATATTGTGTTAGTCTCCTAGAGTAAACAAGGTTTGAATGCGAGGCTAGAGGAGTGGCGTGTAGCGCTAGAAAGTAAAGGTTTAAGGATTAGTCGATCCAAGACGGAGTACTTGTACTGTGACTTTAGTGGCGTGGGCAATGATGAGGACACTCAGATTACCATTGAGGGACAGGTGGTGCCACAAGTAACTAAGTTTAAGTATTTAGGGTCATTTGTACAAAGGGATGGAGAGATAGATAGTGACGTAGCCCACCGCATCCAGGTTGGATGGTGTAAGTGGAGAGCAGCTACTGGGGTTTTGTGCGACAGAAGATTTCCAACTAACTTAAAGGGGAAGTTTTATAGGGTAGTTATTAGACCGGCTATGTTATACGGCTCTGACTGTTGGGCAATCAAGAAAATGCAAGTACAGAAGATGGAGGTAGCTGAGATGAGGATGTTAAGGTGGATGTGCGGTCACACACGGTTAGACAGGATAAGAAATGAGGTTTTAAGGGATAGATTGGGGGTAGCTAGTATCTCGGATAAGATAAAAGAGGGGAGATTGAGATGGCTTGGGCATGTGAAGAGGAGACAGACGACTGAGCCAGTTAGAGTGGTAGAAGGTCTCATTGTGGAAGGGAAGAAGAGTAGAGGCAGACCAAAATTGACGTGGGATGAGCGGGTTAGACAAGATTTACTGGGGTTGCACCTCTCTGAGGACATGGTCCATGATAGGGGTTTATGGAGGCGAAGGATAAAGGCTAAGGACTATTAGGATATGGGAAAAATGTATTTTAGGTGTTTCGTAGGGTCTTACTTTTTGTTTTCACGTTATACGAATTTTATATGTATGTGCATATGTTGTTTTATGGTGGTATAGTGTCTGTTCTTTCGATAAATTGTTTTCAATGTTTATGATGTTATCAGTAGTTGTGTGTGTATACTTTTTTTTTCTTCGTTGTGTTTTTTAGCAGAGGGTCTCTCTGGAAGCGGTCTCTCTATCCCTAGGGGTAGAGGTAAGGCTTGCCTACATCCACCCTCTCCAAACCCTACTAATAGCTTTACTGGGCTTGGTTGTTGGTTGTTGGCATTGTAACGTACAAATAAGATTAGTTCTAAACTTATAGAATAATAATTGTATAATGCCACTTAGTTTATAGCCTAATGGTAGAGGGGAAATCCTCTCTTAGATGATGTTGGGAGTTCAACTCTAAGGGTGTGCAAAAAAATGTGTAAAATATGTAAAGAAATGGGTGTAAGAAATTAATCATTAAAAAATTGTATAATATTTTAAAATTTACTCCACGAGTCAGACTCAAATTAAAAAAATTTAAGGGGCAATTCAAGTTTGAGTTTTAGGAATAGAACCGATGTAGAATTGTAGATTACTTGGTTTACACTTTACACTCGTAAGCCCAAAGACCCCCTCACGGCCCACCCACCCCAACCTCGCCTCACGAATAACGAATTCCTTATCACATACTTATTACCAAAACATAAAATATCTCGAATAACCCATTTAATGATGTGATAATAAATTAAAAGATTATTAATGACAATTATGTAAGACCATAACTGGTGGTGGTGGTGGTGATGGTGGCGGTGGTGGTGGTGGTGGTGGCGGGAAGCAATTGCCCACCTGGGGCGGTGTCCCCCCCCCCCCCCCCCCCCCCTCAAGCCCCTTTCACCGTCCCACTCCGGGTGCTCTAACTAAATACAAGATTGTGAATTTTAAAATGGAAATAGTATGGTAATTTTGACTTAATTCTTTTCCACAACTTTTTCATGTTGTCTCATCTTGGTTTCATTATCTCTACCAAGTTTAATTTAATTTGTTCTTGGTTCTCTGCCAAATCTCTCCCGTCATCTTCTTCCTAGAAAATAGAAATTAACCTCAATTTATTTAACATCGTATTGAATAAAAAGAACGAACTAGTGTTTTTACAGCCGTGTGTTGCGGCATAACCACGAAATGAATCACAAAAAAATTTACAGATTCACGACCATTAACATCTGTAGTAATGTGGTTCAGAAAAAGAAGGTCATTGTGACTGCAAATAAAAGAATTATCAATGCCATAACAATAACAATCATCCTTTTATTCCTCATCATCACCAAGAAGTCACTTGGGGACATGCACCTTCATACCAAAACAAAGACAATAGAGACGTGTACAACCATATGCAGCAAGTTTCAAAAAGAAGTACAGATTGTTATAGTAACCAACAATCACACAAAATTGCAACACCTTTTGCTGACCAATGCTTCAGAGACAACCGGTTTCACCGACTACATTTCAAAGCGGACATGACATTGAGGGAATTGAGTGACCAGCATATGGCTTAGAAAAACGAATCAGATCAAGCATAATATAAACCATTAAAGGTTTGTTCACTCACCTTTTTAATATATTTATCACAATACTTTCATTTCAAATACACATTTTTTAGTATCGATGTCTTATTCACTTTGGGCACTTCTAAATATTTCTACAAAAATTATGTAATAATTCATATATATGTATATATGCACACACTCCTAATAAATAACTAGTTGCATCACATGTCACAAATTTACAAGCCCAATGTTTCACAAATTCTCATATTTGCAACATTTCTTTTATTCAACCCGTATAAATATGTAATACATTAATAGAACTCCAATATTTCACAAAAACATTGAAAAGGTGGCGAGACTACCCATCCGGTTTGATTCATTATGAATTAATGTTAGATCAACGTATGGCATTGATTTATCCACAAATAATAAAGGGAAAATCACGATTTTAGCCCGTTGATCAACTTCTTTACGAAAATAGTCCACTCCTGTCTCTTTGGAGAAACGGGTCACACATTCCAAAACGTATCAGACGTCTCCCGAGATGTCTTCAGATTTAACCAATAAGTCACCGCCACGTCATCCCACACACGCACTCTCTCTCCTTCGCTCCTCATTAATAATACCCTGACACTCTCTCTCCTCCCTCCCCTCCTTCTCTCTCTCCCCACCCTCAGACGTCTCACAGAAAACACTCCTCCGATGCTCCTCCACACAACAACGTCATTCCCTTTCAAAAGTGAAAAGCATCAACCTGTCAATCTCGATATACCCTCAGACGCCACTGCCCTAAACTCGCAACAACGTCTTCGCATAATACAACAACAATGAAACCACACTTTACCGGATACCCTTTACAGGAGACGTCTCCGGTGCTCCTCCACACAACAACCTCAAAAATGAAGGGAACATTTTGCATACTACTAATAAAACATGTAGTCAAACTGTAAAGTTAAAAATGTAAGACCCCAATCCGTAATCACGCGATCAACGCCTAATCATACGGGTTTTGACCTTACGTAAAACCACTCCCGATTAAAACTTTTTAAATTATGAGAAACAATAAACCGTTGTGATCAAATACTGTAACGACTTTAGAAATTAATCACGATTATAGTTAATCTAAAAATAATTAATAGAATAGTATTGGGCCACCCAGGGGTGTTGCCCAATAACCTTACCCGGATAAAATGACCAAGCCCAATAACCAGCCCGTTAGTAATATAATTAAGGCCCAATACGGAACACCTCGAAGGCCCGATGGAGTATAATGGGCCGTAACCATGACCCGATAAGATTTAAGGCCCAAAATAAACCCATGATTAATGGTTGGACCTAAATATTAATGGATCCTATTTTTCGGCCCAATATAGCAATATTATAATTATCCTTTAAACCCAATAGAATTACAACAAAGCCCATTTCTATAAACATAAGCATAAAAAGTCCATTTATCTAGTAAAAGTCCACCAAAATTTATAAAAATAAATCGGCCATTTTGTATTAATGAGGAGCCGCCATTTTTTTTAGAATCTTACACCTAAGCATGAAAAATACCAAGATCACACTCCAATCTTACACCTCAACCTATACTAGAAGGCTTAATCATAACATGCATGCACCCTAAAGATCTATAAAGAAACCATGAGCTTTACCAAAAACCATTTAAAAACCACCATCCTTTTTCTTTCTTAACATGCATCGATGGAACCCATTTATCCTCACTCACCATATTAGTCATTCACCATAATATTAGAACTAGCTTGTACCAATCGGCCAAGGTGATAACCGGCCGATCATATAGATCAAGTATTCGACATCCGGGTAAGTAATCTATTCTAGTAGGAACACGAGTGCCAAGCTGTAATGGCCAGCTTTTAGTTAGTTATTACGCCTAAGCTGTAACGGCCAGCTATACTATATTATTACTTATAAATAACCGATATTAACATGCAACAGGGAAGCGGCACCACACGAACACATACGGAAAGTGACACGAATCCATCAGAAATTATCAACGTGAGTGTGTGTACCCCATGTTTGTTTATAATGTTTTCGGGGTAAATGCATGTTGGTCGAGTCTTGATTTTTACTTGCATGCGTCTTGATCATATGAAATTATAGAAATCGATCGTATAGAAATAACGAGAGTGGATCCATTCGGTATTATTTTGAATGTATTTCCGACCACTTAGAGGATCGGACCACAAAACATATGTCAAAATGTTCCCTCGATATACATTCTACCTTAGAAAAGATCGAACCATACGAATATTGCATGTTTTTATAAAGAAATGAGTAACCGGTTGTTTTACGAACCGTTTATGTGATTATTTTGTGTTAACCGGTTGTACTGGCACCACTCACTAGCTTCGCTAACGTATTTTCGACATGCATTTCAAGATGACGAATGAAAGGTTGGAACCCGAGCTCCACGTAGTCTAAAACGAGTCGATGCAATGTGTATAAATAACCGGCCCAGTGGGCCGGATTGCGTCCAAATGGCTTCGGCCAAGTTGTTGTTTTAAAATGTTGGTTTGTTTTGAAACTTGAATGGTTATGTAGTTGATGTTGATGGTTGTAAGTTTGGTATGTAAAACAATGATTATGTTTTGAATAATAAAAACGAATGTTTATTAGTAAAGAATTATGTGTCGTGCTTACCAATCCGTAATGACTCGGTAAATTCCGGGTCGTTACAAATACATATTTGATTCACAATTATTTATACATTTTAATAGTTAAAACATATACTAAGATTTTGCGTTTTGTCGAGAGTTCCTTGAATTCTAATGCGGAAGCTTGATGAGTGTTCGGGTGTGTTCGGTTCTTCTCGCGACTCGATCCTTGCTCCGGGATTTCCATCAAAGGTATACCTAGCACCATTACATAAATAATGGTTAGTTGTGTTGATAATAACACCTTTTAAATAGTTAACACGCTGATACACGTCAAAACGGAACAAACGAGTTTGGAATACAAAGCAAATATTTTGGGATTACATTCCTCCGTAAGCTACGCTTCCAGCGTAAGCTACGTTGGTCACTAGATAAAATTTCCCGAGAGGGTCTGGCGTAAGCTACGCTGGCCATTGGACAAATTTTGCGAGAGGTCCTGGCGTAAGCTACGCTGGACACTGGGCAAATTTCCTGAGAAGGCCTGACGTAAGCTACGCTGCCAACGTAGCTTACGTTGGCCACTGGCTGAAAACTCATTGTTGTTGCTTGCTTTTCCCCACTTTTCGCATCTCGTTTACTTATGTTCAAAGCCATTCCGAGGAACACTTGAGGACTCATTTGATACCATATTATCATGCATATAAGATACCATTTCTGAAAATCAAATACACCCTTTCGGTTATTCAATGCTTATGTTGATTTTACCCAAATCGACCCGTTAAGGCCATGGATTATACAAAGCCTTATTTGACCGTTCAACGGGCATAACAATCATATTGTTGACTCATTTGACACTTGTTTAACTAAAAATATCACCCGGTTTATGTCCCTATGGCCCGGTTCTTGGTTTTAAATGTTTATGTCGATTTTTGCCCAAATCGACTAGTTAAGGCCCTAGACTATACAAGACACTTCTTAATCACACCAAAGGCATAGAAATAATATTTTCATCTCATTGGACACATGTTGAACTAAAAGCATTGTCCGTTTTGTGTCATTATGACTTGGTTCTTAGATTTAACCTTTAGTAAATCTTTAAATTCCCAAAATGCCCCTTATAGCCAAATCTTTCAATTTGGTCATCCGTGGCGACACTTCTTGATTGAAATCCATTGTTTTTGACTCAATGACCTGTTTAAAAACTTCCAAGTCCTTACGGACTTAGATTTTCACTGTTTCATATGATTTTTCTAATTTGATCAATTCTAAGCGCATTAGCGCGCATTAGACATAGTTTTGAAAATAACTTACATATTTGGCACCCACACTTCATGTGGGTTGCTTTTAGCACCCATATTGCTTCGCCCAAAGGCGTTTATTTAACTACAGACTTACCGGGTGGCATTGACCCATGACTTGCACCCACTATGATTTCTTAGGCATCGAGTGCCCAACTTCCTATTAATCTCCTGCATGCATTCTAGATTGACCCGTTAGTCTCTCGGGGCTCAATGGTGATCATTCACCATTTGACATTAAGTCTTGCGGTTCATAATCCTATGATAATCCAACTTTAACTATAGGCAAGTGGCAATCCCACTTGACCCATTTACCCATATTGCATATCTTCCTTATTCACACGATTGTTTTCCTTATCAAAACTTGAGTTTAGATTCTTGATTACCACATAGTTTTGTCTATTGACCCAATTGATGATTTCCATCATTTGATCAACACACTTTGATTTGTTTATTACCATAAATCTTGTTTTAACATATATACGCATAAATCGCCCATTTAATAGGTTTCACCCCTTGGGGGTCATACCTTCTTCCCACATCAAAATTAAAACCAAGGTATACAACACTTGACCCATGTTCATAGTATAGTAGTGTAAGTAAACTTACCTCATATCCATTCTTGCTTCCATGCGCATTGAGCTTTCATCCGTTTGATCCGTTTGCATCCCTAGTTCTTGTACCTAACTTAGGGACATGTCAAACCTTGTTTTGTTAGAATACATTATATGGATTTCTTTCATTATCCATGGCATTCATGTATTCATTTTACCTCTAGCTCAACCTCACATTTCAAGTATTCATGTTCATACATGTTTACACATTTATTTCCTCATTCAAGCATTTTATCAAACACTTGGTGTGCACTCACCAATTCAATTGATTTTCATGAGTTTTAAGTTAGCCAAAGCATACCCATTTAGCTAAACATCACCACATCATGTTATCTAGACTTCTTAGTCTAATTTCTCATTATAATAACTCCTAAGAGTTATCACAACTACTAACCTTATGTAGTATCCACCTAGAGGTATAAACCCAAATTTTCGCATTTTACATATTCATATGAACATAGCAAGAACACATGCAAAGTGCTATTTATACTCAAATTAAACATGTTTAGGGCTCCCTAAGGTTAGGGAAACCTCCATCAACATACACATTCACGTTTTTATAAAAAGGGGTATTGGATTTTAATAATCCAAAGTTTCCACCATTGGCCGATAATAATCCCTACTTCCAAAATTCCCAATAATAATCTCAACTTTCAAACATTTGGCCTGTGGTAAACCTTTTTTAACTGAGGACTAACTGGGTTAGTTTGTGCTGACGTGGCATCTGACTAGGCACGATGACGTGTACAACTTAATCTGACGTGGCATTTTATATTATTAACCATTTTTATATGTCTTAGCTAAGAATCCCCCTTTCACTACCATCCCTATACCTATCATTCCTCCTCTCATAACCATCAACATCATAATCAGACCTCTTCCTAATCAACCTCGACCCTTTTCGATCATCCTCGACACGGTCATACCATGATAACGACGAAGACGATAATCCCTTCTTCCCACTTTCAGACTTGTAATGAAAACCCCAAATATCAAGTTTGCAAACACCCAGACAATCTATGTCTTCCCATCTTCTCTGCTAGGGTTTCTTCACGATGAGCTCATCATCGTCTTCTGCAACCCTCTCCCTACCCCCCTCTCTCTAAAGCTAAAACCTAGATGACGACGACGCCTCCTCCTCATCCTCGTCCTCAACAGACGCAACAGGGGTTTAGTGGAAGAAGAAGAGGGTTGATTGGAATGGCGGCGAGTGGCTTAATGGAAGAAGAAGAAGAGGGTTGATTGTGTTGGTTTAATTCTGAACCGGTTTCAGTTTTTTATTTGGGTTAAAAGAAAGAAACGGGTCAGTCAATTGGGTTCAGGAATAAGATGAAAGGTCAAAGTCTTAGCTGGAAATAAGGAGGTCCTGATTTCAATCGTGGGGAGCGGCTGAACAGGTCTGCAACGTTCATATTGGATCTACAACGTTCACCTCCAGATTAGTAGGTTTTTCAGTTTATTTTTCATTATAAATTTCAGCTTTGCTGTTTAGTTTTGTATCTTCTTTTTTTCAATTCGTCGATGTAACTTGTAATCTCGCCGACTCTTTTCAATAAAATAGCAAGTTTACATCCAATTAATAATCTCGTCTCTGTTGTTTTATTAGCATATCTCTGATTATATACCAACAGATTGCAGAAGGATGTTGGGAAGAAGAAGAGGGTTGATTGCAGAACTTTGGGGAGATACGATTGTTTGGGTGTTTGATTTTTTTTAATTGTATTATTTTTTTAAATAATATTGATGATAAGATTTATGTTCATGTTTAATAAGACATAAAAATGGTTAATAATAAAAAATGCCACGTTAGATTAAGTTGTACATGTCATCGTGCCTAGTCAGATGCCACGTCAGCACAAACTAACCCAGTTAGTCCTCAGTTAAAAAAGGTTTACCACAGGCCAAATGTTTGAAAGTTGGGATTATTATTGGGAATTTTTAAAGTAGGGATTATTATCGGCCAATAGTGGAAACTTTGGGTTATTAAAATCCAATACCCCTTATAAAAACCCTAATTTTTCACCATGATCAAAAACGGATTTAACATCAAATTGTACCAACTAAATGATACCTTTTTGTTTAATAAGCTTGGATAATCCGGATTTTAGCTCATGCATCGAAACCCCTTTGATTTGGCTTGGATTTGAGCTTGAATTTGAGTGTTTAGGGTTTTGGTTGTTGAAGGAGATGATCTCCTGATCATCATACAACACACACACACACACACACACTTTGTGTGTGTTTTTATTGTTTTATTGTTATTAATAAAACTCACTTTGTCATTTGGCAACAATGGTCCCTCAAGTTTTAGTCTCGGTTTGCTTTTAGATTATAACATTAACTAGATTAGTATCTTGTAGTGGGTTTTAGTCTCGTTTTTATTCCGTTGACTAAAACATCCACCGCTAAATTCGCTTTCGATACTTTATCAATCACGCCTAATGGCGTATTTAGGCGAAACAAGATTTCGGGGTGTTACAAAAAATAATAATAAATGTTGATTGCTGCCAACAAACCTAGAGTTGGACTCATCATGTCATGATGGTAGCCGAAGAGAGAGAGAAAAAGTTAATAGCAAAGAGAGATCTGAAGAAAATGGTGAGGGCACCTTGCATGGACAAAAATGGCATTAAAAAGGGAACTTGGAGTGAAGAATAAGATAATAAGTTACGTGAATATATTGAGACGAGTTAATAGCCATTTTCGTCCCTGAGGTTTGGTCCAGTTTGCCACTCCAGTACAAAAGTTTTTTTTTTTTCAATCTCTTACCTGTGGTTTGGATTTTTTTGCCAAATTCGTCCTTTTCACTAACCCAGTTAAAAAATCTCGTTAGTGTCAGGGGTAGGGTTGTCTTTTTACCAGTCAGGGACGAATTTGGCATTTAAAATTCAACCTTACCTCAGGGACGAATTTGGCATTTAACTCTTAATTTAAAATAATTGTTAATTAAATAATTTATTATGAATTTTTAAATATATTTTATTATGAATTTTTAAATAATTTATTATGAATCGTTAGTGACAAATTTGCTTACCCATGCTTCCAAGACTGGTATCTTTTTATTATTATTCATTACGTATTTATAATAAAATTCACAGTTCACACAGTTTTTATAAATTTCAAACATACCATTCTCCATTATTGATTTATATAAGCATTAAATATATTATCCAAAACATACTTTTAAAGCTTATATGTGTCTAAATACCCGGATGTTGGAAATCTATTGCGTGTTTTTTGGATAATTGCCGTTTTGGAGATAAGCCTCTAAAATACTTTTTTTCCTGTCAACTTGGTGATGGAAAGGATACTAGATTTTGGAAGGATATTTGGTTTGGTTCGGTGCCTTTAATGGAGAGACTACCTAGGCTCTTTGCAGGGGATAAAAAGAAAAACTGTATGGTCGCGGACAGAATTAAAATGGAAGATGGTCAGCTGGTTTTGGCTGCTGTGGGAGAGCTTCAAACGGATTCGGTGGAGGCGATTTCGGAATTTCAGGACTTGTTATCAATTCTTTCTCAGGTCAGCTTTGGGGGTGGTTGTGATAGATGGAGGTGGGATCCGGATGAAGCGAAAGATTTTTCTGTGGCTGCGGTGAAAAATACACTGAGAAAGGCTGCTTACAGCCCAAGTCAGCAGTCGATGGTTTGGGTATCTTGGGTCCCTATTAAAGTTAATATTTGTATGTGGAGAATAGAAAAGGATCGTATTCCGACCCGTTTGGCGCTTATTAGGAGGAACATTAACATTCCGGACGCTTCCTGCCCCTTATGTGCAGCTTACGACGAGTCTGTGCTGCATCTGTTGATCGAGTGCTGGTTTGCGGAAGGGGTTTGGTCTGCTGTTTATCGCTGGTGCAGAATTCAGAAGCCGGCTGCGAAGAGTTTGACTGAATTACTACATGTTCAGGACGATATGCAGGTAGATAAATGGGGTAAACGGATTATCAGAGGTATTGTTATGATATCTTGTTGGGTTATTTGGAAGGCGCGGAACAAAAAGGTGTTTGATAGTGTGACTCCTAAAGTTGTCGAGTTAGTGGCTAGTATCAAATGTTTTTCTTTTCTTTGGTTAATGTATCGCTCTAGATTCAAAGAGATAGAGTGGTCTAGTTGGATTGATTATCCCTTGTATATTATGTAAGGTGTTTTGGCGGCCTTTATTTGAGGTTTAGCCGGTGTTAATGAAGTTTACTGTTCAAAAAAAAAAAAATACCCGGTAAAGAATGGTAGAAACCCACACCTAAATGATGATAGAGTCCGATGGTGTGTCATTAACAACACCCTTCAAAATTTCCATATAAAAACCTAATCAGTGCTTTATAACTTATATGTCACATCTAATTTCATACTTCCTTGTTCCATTTAATTAATTCAAATGAAATAGCAGGTTCATTTTGAACCAAATAAGATCCCAAAATGAAGCAGAGCAACAACGATATGAAAATTTGAAAAAGTAACAGAACCTAACCATCATCAAAGCTCTAATTAGCAACAGATCAACATCAATTAGAAATCGAGTAGCGTAGACCAAAAAAAGTCAAGGGTTTGAGAGAAATTTACCGATAAATAATAAACCGTTGGAACGGCTCGTTATCACTGCACGGGTCGTTATGACTATGTTGTTCTATACAGCGGAGCGGCCAACGGCTTCGTCAATCGTCGCCCAGCACCATCTTAAGCCGACATTCAAAGGGATATTACACGGTGGGTAGGGAAACCACAACTATCAGCGCACATCTATTCTTCCTCTTCCTGGTCTAAACATGTCGCCGGCAACCTGTGTGGCTGATTCAAGAGGAAAGATTGTTGTCAATGGAGGTTGATGGTGAATGTAATTGAAGAGAGATGTATGTGAGGGTCAAATTAAAAAAAGTAGAACCTGTGTGTGCAAAGCAAAAAACTGAATAAATGGCATATTGCACCGACCTTCACGAATGAAGAACTACAAAACACAAAGTAAAACAAGATAATAAGTTAGGTGGAGCGGTAGAGTAACTAAACCTTCACGAATGAAGAGATCACGAAAGATCCTCTTTAAATAAGCATAATCTGGTTTATCATCAAATCTTAATGAACGACAGTAATGGAAATAGGATGCAAATTCTGTAGGATAGCCCCGACACAATGACTGCAAACAAAAAAAGGGACCCTTGAGAAAATCTGTGGGACATAATGCAAGTGGCTACCGAAAACATCACAAAACAAAATAACTTACCTCAATAGAGGTGGAAACCTTCTTTTCACTAATTTTTTCATATATTTAACTTTTGACTTGTGAAAGTCAAACAAGGAGTTTAGACCTTAGATATTGTGCACTAAAATTATGAATATAGTTAAAATTTCGCTATATTGTGCTTCAATAAATTATTTAAAAATTCATAAATAAAATATATTTAAAAATTCATAATAAATTATTTAATTAACAATTATTTTAAATTAAGAGTTAAATGCCAAATTCGTCCCTGAGGTAAGGTTGAATTTTAAATGCCAAATTCGTCCCTGACTGGTAAAAAGACAACCCTACCCCTGACACTAACGAGATTTTTTAACTGGGTTAGTGAAAAGGACGAATTTGGCAAAAAAATCCAAACCACAGGTAAGAGATTGCAAAAAAAAAAACTTTTGTACTGGAGTGGCAAACTGGACCAAACCTCAGGGACGAAAATGGCTATTAACTCTATTGAGACGGAGTCGTCTTTTCTATGTGAAACGTCTAAGGGTGGGGAGAGAGAGAGAGAGAGAGAGAGAGAAGGAGAGGAGGGGAGAAAGTGTCAGGGTATTATTAATTATTATTGAGGAGAGAATGAGAGAGAAAGAGAGAGAGAGAGAGAGAGTGTGTGTGTGTGATGACATGACGGTGACTTATTGGTTAGATCCGAAGACATCTCGGAAGACATTTGAGACATCTTAGAATGTGTGACCCGTCTCGATCTCTAAAAAGACAGGAGTGGGTTATTTTCATAAAGAGGCTGGTCAACGGGCTAAAATCATGATTTTCTCAATAATAAATGCCTTATTGAAGAATAAAGGTGTACCAGGTCAGCACCATCCTTTCCAAATTTCTCTAGAAATAAAGATAAAACATGTCATTGTTGTTTATCGGATGAGAACAAATATGTTTTGTACATTTTCAGTAGAACTCATATACATACACGACCATACATCACAATTATCCACAGTGATGTCGGCTAGGAAAAATTGTTTAGCTATAAGTATACTAGGTGAAATCTCGTGCGATGCACGGGAAGACTATATCACTTTTTAAGGTCTGTTCACTAAAGACCAAATCAAGAAATCGAGCATCTGTTGCAAGCAAAGTCTGTTTACTAAGGTTTGTTCCAGAGCAGTGGGTCTGTTAATGAGATCTGTCTAAAACAGCTGTTGTTTCAAACAGATGTTGCTTCAACAGTTTGCTTTAAACAGTTGTTGCAAGCAAACTATTGAAGCATCATCTGTTTAAAGCAACAACTGTTTTAGACAAATCTCATTGACAGACTCACTGTTATGGAACATACCTTAGTAAACAGACTTTGCTTGCAACAGATGCTTTACTTCTTGATTTGGAAAGATAATAAAACGCTCGTTTTTTTTCGTTTTTTGTATAGCACTATAGTACTCGTTGGAAAGATAATAAAACGCTCGTTAATTTGGTGTAATTTTTTCAAAGAAAATGTCATTTAAAAAAGTTATTAACGTTTAAAAATCATGGGGGAAAGTGCATGTGCTATGCACATAAGAGAGAAAAAATAATTTAATAGTAGATGGAGTATCCATAACCCGTTTAGTTGACCCAGTAAAATGAGCAGGAAAAACTTAGGGGTTGTTTGGTAGCCTCTTAATCAGTCTCTTAACCATTCAAGTCTGAATCATTCAGCATTCAGACTGTTTGTTTCAACATCTGAATGGAATGATTAAGTGCTGAACCATTAAGCTAATAAGGGATGCTGAATGATTCAGCTCTTAATCATTCAGAGCCTTTTAACCATTCCGACCATCTTAATATTCAGCACTCAATCAATCAAACAACCCCTTAGTTAGATGGTCTGAGAATATGTTATGTGTCTCAACTTTGGTTTCATTTATATATAGTAGTAGATATGTATGACATTTTAATGTTTCTTTAATATAATTCTTCTTGACTTGGCTATTCAAAAACATTGTTTCATTTTAACTTCTCTTATGTGCAACTAAAAATCCATAACTCAATTTTCAAAGTGAAGTCAAGGTCATAAAGTTATAATAGAAATGACAAAGATTAAAAATTCAGAACACCATATACCTAAAATAGGAAAAGGTTCAAGGCACCATACCAAATTGGGTGACACAAAAAGATAGGGGTTATGATTCGTGTCCCACCCCACCTCCATATATGCACACCATATAAGGAATTTCAATATTTTATGTTAAAAGCCAATATTATCATTTTTATACTTTTTTTTTTCACTTAATTATATAGCTTCTCTTAATAAAATCTAAACATCTCATACCAATAGATTACAGAGAAAGAATAAAGCTCAAATATTTTAATTTACTAAACACAAGAAGTGAATGGGGAAATTCTGTTTTTATTCTGATTTTTTCCATGTGCTTAAATATGTTTTCTAGATAAATAATATATAAAAAAACTAGCGTAATTACTCTACACTATTTTTTTAAAAAAAAAAAATTAAGTACTAAAATACATGTTTAACAATATGGAAAAAAAATTTTAAAAAAATATCCTCCTTCACTTCTCACATTAAAGGTTATTCGTAGGATAAGAACTATTAATTGTAAAAGAACCTTCCCCTCCCACCCCCCCCCCCCCCGTCTCTCTCTCCCTCTCTCTCTCTCTCTCTCTCTCTCTCTCTATATATATATATATATATATAGGGAAGGGATATTATGGAAACCCATTCTTAGATGGTAAACCTTGGAAACTCCATCACATCCATTCATTTAGGTTGATCAATGGCCCATATTTAAAGTTGATTTTTGATTTAATAAAATGGTTGAGTAAAAGTAAAAAAGGAGATAAAAGGGTATAATAGGAAATCTAAAAACTTTTTTTTTTCTCCTTTCTTGTCAGACATCACCTCTTCCAACAACATCATCCCTCTCTCCTCTCTCCTCTCTCCTCTCTATCTTCTCCAACTCCATTCAACCTACTCTTCATCTTCTCCAAGATAAACAACCTTCACCCAATCTTTCACAATAACAATAAAACCACCACGATCGACAAAAATCCCCACCGGTCACCGTCGTTTGTCCTCTTAATCTACATCACCATCATCATCACTAGAAACCCCCAAACCGGAACCCTAGACCAGTGCCATCCCCTTCACCGAACCCGCCGCTGACGTCTAGGAGCCGGCGTAACAGGGAGCAGTATCTTTCTATCTTTACAGATCTGATTGTGAGTAAGGGAGTTTGTGGGTGTGTAGTTTGGGAGTGGTACCGGATGAAGGGGAAGGAGAGCCGCCATGGCTCCTCCGGAGCTGGGTCGTGAACGACGGCCGGTGACTACCGGCTTCTTCTTCTTGTTAGCTTTCCCTTTCTCTCTCTATACTCGGTTTTCTCTCTCTCTCTCTCTCTCTCTCTCTCTCTCTCTCTCTCTCTCTCTCTCTCTCTCTCTCTCTCTAGAGTTTAGTGTATAGTGTGTTTATTAAGATTTGGGATAAGTTAAATGGATTAATAAGGTGGGTTGAGGTTTTCAAATGGGGACACGTCTGGTTATTGTGAAAGCCAGCAAATGGATTTAGAAGAGGTGATGTCAATACATGGGGAGGACATGCGTCCTCCCTAATGACTCACCCAAGTCACCGGACGGGTTCGTTATAAGATATCAGTTTGGTACTGCCTCGTATGCTCGTGTATAATAATTTGTCAAAATAAATATATATAACGTTCTCAGTTTCGGTGTTATAATTGTATATTTCTAAATAATATTACTCGGACTTTCGATATGTGTTGCTGCCCACAGTCCACTTTAATTTTTTTGTTAACATGTGTTAATAACAGAATGTGAACCATAAAAATAAACGATATGTCTAAATGACGCGTGGTTTGTAATATATAATATATATTAACATGTGTTAATAACAATCTATTAATAGGGAAAAAGGCGCTTGTTACGAAGAAGACAACCGTAAAGTCAAAAAAGGTCAAAGTGACATGTGGCGGGGAAGGTAGTGACTATGAAAGTAGTTAACATGTGTTACCTGTTTACATGTGTAGATATTTATATCTGTTAACAGGTGTTAAGACCATTACATCATTTACAGGTACGAGCAAGCAGGTTAGGATGCGTAAGCGGAAGAAAGCGACGCCTGCTGATGGTGAACAACCATTAGATTTGGGACGTAAGCGCAAGAAGTCGAGGAGGGACGATTTCCCAACGCTTAAGACACGTTCATCTCCTGTGCAATTTTTTAGATGTATTTCATTGTTGTCATCTGAACAACAACTAACTGTGAAGGTTATAGATTAAAAAAAAGGAACAACGCAACTGGGAACAGTAGATTAGATACTGTCTGTGCACATCATTTTTTACGTGTATGAAAAAGGTTGTATTACTGTTAAGGTTCCTGTAACTAACACTTGTTAAGCTGGTGTTTAGTTATGTCTACCGTATAAGTAACACGTATCAACCACGTTGACTATGTTGACACGTGTCAACCACGTTGACTATGTTCACACATGTTAACACATGTTAACACTTTTAATATATCAACTATTGTTTTTTTACTACCAAGTATCTGATTTGAGCCACATTTGAAACCATTAGATAACACGTGTTAATGGTTTTTAATATCTCAACTATGTTTGTTAACTCATGCGGATAATATAAATTTGTTAACATGTGTTACTGACTGAAAAATCTGGCACTATGACATCGGATGATCTGTTGTCTGGTGTCGACTGATAAACGTCTTAACATGTGTTAAAAATCATAGTTGAAAAATCATGTGTTAAAAATATTATTATAATGGGTCATGTCACACCCTCTCTCATACTTTTTGTTTAAGAAAGTATTATTATAATGGGGCAAGTACAAAATAATGTGTTAATGTTGCATACGAGGGTAACATGTGTTAGTTGGTCATAAAGGGCTAACATGTGTTATCTAATCTGATAAAGTTAAACCTGTTGCCCCCATATACCCATGAGAAGATCTAACATTTGTTAGTATGTGTGGTGTGGTAACATATGTTAAACCTGTTGCTCATATACCCCTATAGTTTTCACTTCTTAAGTTTACTAAGAAAATAAAGCACACAAACTATTAACACACGTTATTACAAAGTATCATTACAAACTATTGAACTGCATGGAAGGTTAACATGTGTTAGTTGGTCATAAATGGCTAATGTGACATCCGTCACTTTTTAATAATAATAATAATAATAATAATAATAATAATAATAAAAAAAAATCAGATTATATATCTATAAACACCTCTTAAATCCAAACCATTAACCTTATCAAGGCTAACCAAACCATAGCACAAACCCAACCCCTTATCCTTAAACCCACTAACTCTGCAGGCCCAATCCAACACCAAGGCCCAACCCCCCTCCCCTAGTGTCTGTTATAAAAAAAAAAAAAACGGGATTGCTTCATACGGGTCTCGAACCCGGGATGGTTCAGATCACACACACGCATCATAACCACTTGAGCTACACTCAAGTTTTGATTTAAACTCAATGCATATTGTATTTAAACCATTTAACTCGCTGCTTCTTTTTTTCTCTTTTCCTTCTCGCGACAACAGCAGCAACAAAGAATGGAAGGTTGACCATGGAAGCTTCCCCTTGACCAATTAATTGACATAATTTTAGGAGGTTGAACACGATTAACTGTTGTGGACTCACTATAACGATCATTACGCGTGTATTCATCACCAATTCATTCCAATTAGAGCTATTCACGCGTATATGCCTTTAACGAGTCAAAACTTGCCATACGTACAACCCGAGCCTTCTACTATAAATTGAACGTGCCTAGACTATCCCTAATCGCCGAACATCATATCCTCACCTCCAATTTCTGTTAACCAATCGTTTTTAATCAACAATCAAGCAGAGTTGACTTTTTCGTTGACCAAGCGTAATACACGAATTCGTATTTGTAAGTTGTGTTTTTCTTGTGGGTTTTGTTCATCGATCATCTACAAACAATAACCCTATGATTAATCGGGTTATTGTTTGCTAGATTTGATTATTGCACAAGTTAGGGCTCGTGATCATATGATTTGGGGAAGAACATTGATTTTATATATACATTATATATTAAACAAACTGAATCTTAACACAACCACAGGTCTAGACCAAGTGGTTGTGTTGATGTTTGGATTCCCAGCAGACGCGGGTTCGAAACCCGGCTGCCACACCTTTTTGCCCTTTTATTTTCCTTGTTTATCAATTATAGATATATGTTATTTATATCTTATAAATTCATTCAAAAATACTAAAACTCTTTTATTAATTCCACAAAAATTATTTTAGGTAAATCTGATGTTAAAGTTTTACCTACAATTTTTAGTTTTCTAAAATTTATTTATTTAATATTTATAATAATTAAATCAATTTTATGCTATTATATTTATAAAAATCTATAAAAATATCAAAACGATCTTATTAATTTCCACAAAAATTATCCTAAGTTTTTATGACATTAAACTTTACTGAAATAATTTTTAACTCAGTAAAATCACTTATTTTATATTTTTAATCAATTTTTGTTAGATTTAATCATAATTAAATCATAATAAATCCAATTTTCATCATTTTTGCACCAAAATTTTATACAAATTATTTTTAATTATTTGGAACAGAAATATAAATTTTAAACTTCTAATTCTTTGATTTTAATACTTTTAAATATTAAAGTCATATTTTGACAATTTGAAATAATTAGATTAAATATTCTATATTCAGGAAAATAATTTTATAAAAATTATTTTCATACTCAAAACCTTATGTTATGATTATATTCAACTTAAGATTTTACAAAGAGACTTTCATTTATTTATTTATTAAATTTCCTATATTTAATAAACAAATTGTTTATTAATCAAATAAACGTTTATCCCCAATTCGAAGCCCTAGAAATACATATATCTTAGAGTTATTTCCCTTACGCATTATCGAATACTTTAGGTTGATCATTTGGGAGTAATCTCAATTCATATCTCGTTGTCCAGTTAAATCTCAAACTACTACGTGAACTGTGAGTATTCCTACCCCTTTTTGCTTTTATACATTTTTGGGGTGTTACATGTACACTATTACAATTTCAAATACAAGTTTACATTTTTACAATACAATTCTAGTACTATGTGCATTGCTTACAACGTGCTTTATGCTTAGACATTACATGTGGATTACATTTGTACTTAGTGAAATCATTAACATGGTACAAGCCGACCTTAACATTGGATAGCGCTATTTGGATTGACACCCCGCCTAGATTGATTCTCCCCCTTTTTCATCGGAGAATCCGTGGCCAGTGTTAAGTTATCATCCATTCATTGGTTGAGTACACTACAGTTCATACAGTACATTATACAGTCACAGGGTTGATTTCGCTCATTTGTATGATACATGGTTTACATATTTGCACTGTAGCTTGCACTTGAATTGTATAACTTTTTAATCTACTATATATATCAAATCTAGGAATGCTCACCAACATTTCATATGTTGACCAAACCTATTTTTGTACATGTTTCAGGTGCAGTTTGATCTAGTGCTTTAGCAAGAGACATTTAGTGTTTTATTTCAATTCAGTTATTTCAATATTTACATTTCATTTAGACAATGTATTTTCCATTTCCATGTAAGACAATTTTGATTATTCAATAATATTTACATTTTAGTACCATGTGCTTTTGAACAATCGTCACTACGTGGCACCTCGATGATTCCGCCATCGGTTGGGGTGTTACAGATTGGTATCAGAGCCATGGTTATAGGGAACTAGGTTATTAGATAAACTGGCCTAGACTATAACCGAACTTAAACCTTCATGCATAACATTTCCTAAATTACCCTACCCCTCATTTCCTTCTACTTTCTTCCTCTATCTTTCCCTCTTTCTCTCTCTTCCTTATTCTCATCTTTCATCATGGTGCATAGAGATGGTGTCCTACAAGGAGTGGAAAGCCTACATCACCATGGAACAGGAGCAGTACCTTTCATGAAGACACTCTTTGGCATAATGCCTACTCTTACTTTTGTTCCTTCAAAGTTGTTGAACTTTAATGAGTGTGATAAGGACACGTGCAATCTGGAAGGGTGGACGCCTGTACACTGGGTTTTCTGGCATAGGCAAGCATAGCGCATAAATCCATTTACGGACCTGTTATGCTTACCTGGGGATTCCTGGAGTGAGTGTCCACTTATAGGCTAAAGCACGTCTTCTTTGATCACCATTGGGTTCAATTCCTTGAAAAGTCAACGTTCTTGTTGGGCTTTACAGCTAGACAAGGGCACTCCAAGCATTTTATGCAAGCTTTTTTCAATAATACTCTCTCGATTCATATACAATATTTTGTATTTTACGATTTTCATATATTGCTTACAAGTTCATACTTTCATAACCATCTATGGATTTCACAATCACACTTCACCTTACCCTCTTAGCCACTTTTTAAATATTCAACACCCTACCCAAATCATATTATTTATTTTAAAAAAACTATAACCTCATACTTTAGCACAAACTAAAGATTTCTAAAACTAGTTGTATTACCTAGTAACTTTACAAAGTACATATTTTCCTCGAACTTAATTGATTAACGTAACAAGCGATTTTTATATAATGTTTTAAACTATTACAAAGCCTACTTAGCTTGTACTATTTAACAACTTTTGCCTTATGTACAAAACCAAATTTTGAAAATATTTATTTCTTTGGAATAATATCTAGTCTCTAGATTCTACATCAACACTCACTCATTTTCAACTTGTTCAAATTTTTACAATATTTGGCATACACCACAATCATGTTTTCTTATACACTTGATTATAACCTTTGATCCAAACCCCAAAATTTACACTGCTATACTATAAAATAAACTCTTTATCAACTATCTTCACATTCACCATCTCTCACAACCTTGATTCTGCTTCAAGATTTTTCATCATCATCCTCTCAAGAACTAAATTCATATCCTTCACCTTCTCATACGTGAGCTAGTTACCCATGATAACCAAACTACTAAAAACCTGATACTTGATTCTACATGATTCTTTTTCCAAAACATCATTATTTGTGAAACTTGATTTCCCCTTAATTTGACTATTCACTGGACATTTAATTATTCATGATACTCGTGTTTTCATTCTCTTAATCTCATTATCATTTTGTACCCAATCATGTCATACTCATAGGCATACAACATCTAGAAATTTCCTTGCATACTATCGTGTATTAACACAGACTGGAAATTTATCATATTGATTACATTTATCATACAAGACTCTACCTTACATTTATTTGGAACGTTTGGACTTGATACTTGATCTTACAGATGCTTTTCTAAGAAAACATCATTGGTTATTACATGAAACTAGATTTTTCCCTTAATTTGACTACACATTGAACATCTAATTATTCATGATAACACTTACACTTAATGGTTGTAGTACTTACAAACTTGCTTGCATAAACATGCTATCAATTTGCAATCTATGTGAATAATAATTGCTGCACTTAATAGAAGTCATCATGCCTTTTTCAACAGTCGGGAGAGGCCCTACAACCTGCTCCACGACTGGTGGAGACTATCGAACATACTCAACGATTGGTAGAGGTCACTATGCCTTTTCAAACAGTCGGGAGAGGCCCTACAACCTACTCCACGGCTGGTGGAGGCTATCAAACCTGCTCAACAATCGGTGGGGTCATAGAAGGACGCAAAACTTTAATGTAAGGTAAATTGATGATTCCGGTCCGGAACATAATCATGAATTTACAGGTACATTAGGGTAGTGTGAAATTCTATTAGAGTTTTTGGTAGGCATCCAGTACGTTTTCGAGGTATCAAAGGTGTGGTGGGTTAGCTGCGGTACACCCTGTATACAAACACTAATGATGCATTGAAAGTGAGACTGGAAGTCGGACCAGGAACAAACTCTAGTTGCTTGGTAGTTCATTTATAGTCAATCAACCCGTACATTTATTCTAGGATTCCTACACTTGCAATTTAAGTGATTTACTAGATTCTTATTCTCCTTATTACTCGAGACGAACCTAATCCAAAACCCTTAACTCACACCTATCAAACCTCTCATCCAAATCATTCGAATTTTTCAAACCACGGTCACCTTAATTTTTACCCAAGCATCCAAAACCCTATGTTTCTAATAACTTCGGGACGAAGTTTCTAAAAGTAGGGGATGCTGTGACATCCGTCACTTTTTAATAATAATAATAATAATAATAATAATAATAATAATAATAATAATAATAAAAAAATCAGATTATATATCTATAAACACCTCTTAAATCCAAACCATTAACCTTATCAAGGCTAACCAAACCATAGCACAAACCCAACCCCTTATCCTTAAACCCACTAACTCTGCAGGCCCAATCCAACACCAAGGCCCAACCCCCCTCCCCTAGTGTCTGTTATAAAAAAAAAAAACGGGATTGCTTCATACGGGTCTCGAACCCGGGATGGTTCAGATCACACACACGCATCATAACCACTTGAGCTACACTCAAGTTTTGATTTAAACTCAATGCATATTGTATTTAAACCATTTAACTCGCTGCTTCTTTTTTTCTCTTTTCCTTCTCGCGACAACAGCAGCAACAAAGAATGGAAGGTTGACCATGGAAGCTTCCCCTTGACCAATTAATTGACATAATTTTAGGAGGTTGAACACGATTAACTGTTGTGGACTCACTATAACGATCATTACGCGTGTATTCATCACCAATTCATTCCAATTAGAGCTATTCACGCGTATATGCCTTTAACGAGTCAAAACTTGCCATACGTACAACCCGAGCCTTCTACTATAAATTGAACGTGCCTAGACTATCCCTAATCGCCGAACATCATATCCTCACCTCCAATTTCTGTTAACCAATCGTTTTTAATCAACAATCAAGCAGAGTTGACTTTTTCGTTGACCAAGCGTAATACACGAATTCGTATTTGTAAGTTGTGTTTTTCTTGTGGGTTTTGTTCATCGATCATCTACAAACAATAACCCTATGATTAATCGGGTTATTGTTTGCTAGATTTGATTATTGCACAAGTTAGGGCTCGTGATCATATGATTTGGGGAAGAACATTGATTTTATATATACATTATATATTAAACAAACTGAATCTTAACACAACCACAGGTCTAGACCAAGTGGTTGTGTTGATGTTTGGATTCCCAGCAGACGCGGGTTCGAAACCCGGCTGCCACACCTTTTTGCCCTTTTATTTTCCTTGTTTATCAATTATAGATATATGTTATTTATATCTTATAAATTCATTCAAAAATACTAAAACTCTTTTATTAATTCCACAAAAATTATTTTAGGTAAATCTGATGTTAAAGTTTTACCTACAATTTTTAGTTTCCTAAAATTTATTTATTTAATATTTATAATAATTAAATCAATTTTATGCTATTATATTTATAAAAATCTATAAAAATATCAAAACGATCTTATTAATTTCCACAAAAATTATCCTAAGTTTTTATGACATTAAACTTTACTGAAATAATTTTTAACTCAGTAAAATCACTTATTTTATATTTTTAATCAATTTTTGTTAGATTTAATCATAATTAAATCATAATAAATCCAATTTTCATCATTTTTGCACCAAAATTTTATACAAATTATTTTTAATTATTTGGAACAGAAATATAAATTTTAAACTTCTAATTCTTTGATTTTAATACTTTTAAATATTAAAGTCATATTTTGACAATTTGAAATAATTAGATTAAATATTCTATATTCAGGAAAATAATTTTATAAAAATTATTTTCATACTCAAAACCTTATGTTATGATTATATTCAACTTAAGATTTTACAAAGAGACTTTCATTTATTTATTTATTAAATTTCCTATATTTAATAAACAAATTGTTTATTAATCAAATAAACGTTTATCCCCAATTCGAAGCCCTAGAAATACATATATCTTAGAGTTATTTCCCTTACGCATTATCGAATACTTTAGGTTGATCATTTGGGAGTAATCTCAATTCATATCTCGTTGTCCAGTTAAATCTCAAACTACTACGTGAACTGTGAGTATTCCTACCCCTTTTTGCTTTTATACATTTTTGGGGTGTTACATGTACACTATTACAATTTCAAATACAAGTTTACATTTTTACAATACAATTCTAGTACTATGTGCATTGCTTACAACGTGCTTTATGCTTAGACATTACATGTGGATTACATTTGTACTTAGTGAAATCATTAACATGGTACAAGCCGACCTTAACATTGGATAGCGCTATTTGGATTGACACCCCGCCTAGATTGATTCTCCCCCTTTTTCATCGGAGAATCCGTGGCCAGTGTTAAGTTATCATCCATTCATTGGTTGAGTACACTACAGTTCATACAGTACATTATACAGTCACAGGGTTGATTTCGCTCATTTGTATGATACATAGTTTACATATTTGCACTGTAGCTTGCACTTGAATTGTATAACTTTTTAATCTACTATATATATCAAATCTAGGAATGCTCACCAACATTTCATATGTTGACCAAACCTATTTTTGTACATGTTTCAGGTGCAGTTTGATCTAGTGCTTTAGCAAGAGACATTTAGTGTTTTATTTCAATTCAGTTATTTCAATATTTACATTTCATTTAGACAATGTATTTTCCATTTCCATGTAAGACAATTTTGATTATTCAATAATATTTACATTTTAGTACCATGTGCTTTTGAACAATCGTCACTACGTGGCACCTCGATGATTCCGCCATCGGTTGGGGTGTTACAGCTAACATGTGTTATCTAATTTGATAAAGAAAATATTATTATAATGGGTCATGTCACACCATCTCTCTCCTCTCTCCTACTTTTTTTTAAGAAAATATTATTATAATGGGTTATGTCACACCCTCTCTCATACTTTTTGTTTAAGAAAATATTATTATAATGGGGCAAGTACAAAATAATGTGTTAATGTTGCATACGAGGGTAACATGTGTTAGTTGGTCATAAAGGGCTAACATGTGTTATCTAATCTGATAAAGTTAAACCCGTTGCCCCCATATACCCATGAGAAGATCTAACATTTAGTGGTGTGGTAACATATGTTAAACCTGTATCATTTGTCAACCCTTTTTTGACTTGCTTACCACTATAGTTTTTACTTCATAAGTTTACGAGGGTAACATGTGTTAGTTGGTCATAAAGGGCTAACATGTGTTATCTAATCTGATAAAGTTAACATGTGTTAGTTGGTCATAGTTTTCACATCATAAGTTTACCGATGAAATAAAGCACACAAACTATTAACACACGTTATTACAAAGTATCATTACAAACTATTAACCACTTTAACAAAATAAATCTAGTAACTCAATACACTGAGTACAAAAAAGAAAACGTTACTAAAAAGTTTTTCTACATATTTTTCTCGGCTTCCTTCGACTTCGTTTGTTAACATATGTTAACCAGTGGTGGTCTTCGTTATCAACTGCAAAACAATAAATGAGATATTAACCGGTGTGACCAACTCATCTTTTAACATACTAAGTATCATTACTTATTAACACGCGTTATTACAAAGTATCATTACAAACTATTAACCACTTTAACAAAATAAATCTAGTAACTCTATACATTGAGTACAAAAAAGAAAACGTTATTAAAAAGTTTTTCTACATATTTTTCTCGGCTTCATTCGACTTCGTTTGTTAACATATGTTAACCAGTGGTGGTCTTCGTTATCAACTGCAAAACAATAGATGAGATATTAACAGCAGTACCAAATAACACATGTTAACCTATATTGCTCGCGAGTGTCTCGGCCCGTTTGCACCCCTCGAACAAAACCCAAATAACACATGTTAACCTATGAATTATGATGTTATATTATTTTTACTAACACACTCCATACCGGACCCAAAACCCGTCGGGTATTTGTCGGGTATCGGGTTTACCTACGGGTTCGGGTTTTGTAACACCCCGGTTTCCGACCCAAAAATTTTCGCGCTTAAAGTATTATAACGAATAAATAAATCATAGATAGTAATGAATACTTAATGCGAAACCAAACTTAAGAACTGAATAACTATTTTTGGTAAGATAAAATAAACATTGTATACGAAGGCTAGTTGCGTAACCGAGTAGATACTGGAAAACGAACTAACCATGACTAATTAGATTAGTCACATATGGGACACTTGTCCCCTTTTATATTCTCACAAAACATATCACACATACAACAAATAACCAGAGAAAAAGAAGAGAGAGGGAGAGAGGAGGAACTAGAGAGAGAAAGGAGGCGGTGGTCCTTCTCAACCCACGGTGGGAGTCCAGCGACATCACCCACCCTTTTCCATATCGATTGCACCCTGTCAAGATCGAGAGAGAGAGAGAGAGAGAGAGAGAGAGAGAGAGAGAGAGAGTCGAGTTGCAGAGAGAGAAAGAGAGAGGGAGGGCAGCAAACCTATTCCGGCCATGGTCTCTGGACAACCGAACCTGTTCCGGCAATGAGCGAGCAGCGACAGTGACGGAAGATGGATGGCAGCGGTTGGGGTGTCTTAGGGTCCCGATCCCGGCGGAGCTTCGGCGGCCACAAACCTCCACCCCACCACCACCTTCACCCTACCCCCATTATTATTATTATTATTACAACGAGGAGAGAGAGAGAGAGACAAACGGAGATCACGAGGCCCGATTGAGTCAGATCTGATGATCGGTAAAAGCAACAATAAACCCTCTTCTTGTACTAATCTGTAAGATATGATTATTAGGAATTGATGGATGATTGTTGTTGAGGGTTTATTGTTAAGATTGGGTGTAGTGATGAAGGAGGCAGAGGTAGAAGGTGATTTGAAGTGGTTAGGTTCAAATGAATTTCCATATAGAGAGAGATAAGATAAAGAAGACTAATCTGACAAAAAAGAGAGATGTGATGTTTAGGGGAAATGACTATCCTACCCTTGTCTTATTATTATATTGATTTTGGATTGTGGTGATGTGGCTTCATTATAGCCACATATTGGGTTTCTAAGGTTTACTATCTAACAAGGGTTTCTTGTAGATACTCATACTATATATATATATATATATATATATATATATATATATATATATATATATATATATATATGGTATATGGTGGAGTTATGGTACAAAGGTCATAGTTCGTGAGAAGTGTGAGAAGGATTAAGAATTGATTTGTAGGCATCAGCTTTTGGAATTATTCATGATGTTTTAGATTGTTTATGCTAAAATAACATCAAACATAAAAATTAAAAACACTAAGCAATTTATTTTAGGCTTAAAAATTTAAAACACCATGACAAGAACATGTGTTCTAAATTGTTGTGTTTTAGCTGTGTGTTTTAGCTATGTTTTAAATTTCATGGCTATAATATATTGCATTGTGTTTTAAATTATTGTGTTTGATGTTTTTTCTAGAAAAACAAGCTAAAACATCATACCTAAATCCAAAACATGATGCCTACATATCATTTTTGATCCTTCTCACACTTCTCACGAAATATGATAGAGATCTTAAGAGAACCAGCCCCTATTTGAGAACTGAGAGGACCATTCTGGACTACACATTTCTCTAAGGCAAAACACAATATATATATATATATATATATATATATATACACACACGCTTAATCAAAGGTTTTTTTACAAAAATAATATTTTTTTATTATTTTTTTCATTTATACATACGTGTATATTACCCTTTCAGTTATATATATATATATATATATATATATATATATATATATATATATATATATATATATATATATATATATAGGCTAAGTATCCACAAGAAACCCAAAATTTTGAAGAAACTCCCACAAACCCATCTTGTGGTCTAGATTAATCCACAACACCCTCTATTATTTTAATAAATAAGGTTAATATAGTAAATTTACATTTCCCCCTTTTTTTAGTTTGAATGTTTTGTCTTCTCCCTCCTATATAAACAATTCACACACACACACTCTCTCTCCATCTCTCTTTCACCTTCTCCATCAAGATTAATATAGCCACCATCACCACCACCACCACCACCAATATTAATCTCCGGCCACCATAATAAACCCTAACCTTACTGTTTCTTCAACCCAATAATAATAATAATAGACGGAAACAGAAACAAAAGGGTTAGAATAAACGAGAAACTGTGACTTGAGTGTACACACGTGTCTGGCTTCACAAAACGTGTACAGCACCACACACATATGCCAATCGGTTGCAGCCACCAACACATCCACCAATAAGAAGACAACTATTGATAATTACTCTTCAATTTTATAAATCTATCGATAATAATAATAATGGAAATTTAGTATACTTTATAATAATAGGAAAAGGACTAGTGGGGATCAAGAAATGTTTTGTTGAGTGATGATGTCAATCTGAATCTTGTCAGGTAAATTTTCTTTCTCAAAAATTATTGTTCTTTTTATTCTTTTAATATACTTAATAAGTAGTTGTTTTGTTTTTTTTGAACGGCTAAGTAGTTGTTTTGTTGAGTGAAATTTTTGAACAGACGTGTAGATCTGTTTTCAAAGATTATTCTTGAAAATAGTAATAATAATTAGTTTCTAGTTAATCGTATTTTTATTTTTTAGTTTAGTGTTTAAATCATAATTGGTATCTAAAATCATGGTTATCATGAACCTCGTCTTCTCAATTGATTCTCATTTGAGTATTTTTTTTAGGATTTTTATAGGCTACTTACATTAGAGTTTGATTTTTTTTTTTTGAAAAAAAAAACTATATGTTTTTGTTATAATATGTTTATATAATTTGAGAACTCAAACTGGTGTTGTTTCATATGTAACAGTAGGACTAAGTTGGTATAAATTAGTTTTTGATTTTTTTTACCAGATACAAATGTTTGATTTTTTTTATTTTCATGAGTTACACATGTGTAATAATAATAATAATAATAATAATAATATTGGTTTGAGATGGTGGGTGTTTGGGAAAATGGTTTTTGGTAAATGATGATCACCAAGTTTTGATTTTTAATATATTTTGAAAGGGGTTAGAAGACATTTAATGGTTAGAGTTTGAATTTGAGCTAATTAGTGTTTAGTATGTTTGCATCTGTTTCGTATGTAACACCATAACTAATCATGTTTACACGTAGGTTTACATATTAATTAACCTTTTTATATGTTATTATTATTAATATGTTTTTTTTAAATCAAAATTGGTGAATTTTAGTGTCTCTTAACGTATGCAACAATATGTCTGATTTGTTTTTTTTACCTGTATGTGCATGTTTGTATGAGTATTATAATGTGTGGAATGTATGTTTGCATCTGTTTCCTATATTTGCGTCTGTTTCGTATGTAACAACAGAACTAAGTTGGTATAAATTAGTTACTGATTTTTTAGTTTGATTTTTTTGACTTTTCATGAGGTACACATGTTTTACTTTCAACAGCAGTTGCATATGTTAATCAATAAAAAAAGTCACTTATCAGGAATGTAATATTGCATATTATAGAGGAAGAATTGGGAAAAAAAACTCTTGAATGGAATTTACTTAGGGTGTTTTAAGAATGACTTTTCAGAATGTTGTTATTTGTGTTTTCTCTGTGTTTAGTTAGGGTGTTTTTCTCGTCTATATGGTCGTATCATCTTTGTGAATTTACTTAGGGTGTTTTTTTCTGTGTTAAGGTAGGATGTTACGTGTGTAGCGTATCTGTTTTGCAGTCAAAGGTTGCTTGTAATTCAGTAAAAAATGTATGTTGGGTGCAGACTACAAAAGTTTGTCTGTATTTCCAGAAAAAAAAAATCCTGTTACACATGTAACACTCGTGTTTTTTGCACCTTATCAAGAATGTAATATTGCATATTATAGAGGAAGAATTGGGAAAAAAATTCTTGAATGGAATGTCATTGATCATGGGATGAAATCTATGTTTGCGTATGTTTCGTATGTAACAGCACCACTAAGTTGGTATACATTAGTTTCTGTTTTTTTACTAGATACAAAGTTTTGATTTTTTCATGTAAATTGATCAATTTTGTTTTATTTTTGCAGGTGAGCATATTTTTTTTGCATTAAAGATGAAGATGATTATCAAGAATGAAGTGTAGACAAATTTTTTTTATTTATGATAGTTTTTTTTAGCATTTTGTCGATTTGTAATGACCGTTTTGTTTGTTTTAGCACTTTGTAAGAAACAATTCTTGTGTACATTTGAATGTTTTTTGATCTATAAAGTTTTTAATTGATTATATACAATCTGTGCAATTTTAACGTACGCAACACTGCATATGTTACATATGTAACATGGCGTGCTGACAGATTTAGGACCATGGTCACAAAAGTATGAGAGAGATGATGTGACATGTGTGGGGTCCACACTGTCATATCTGCTTTTCAGAAAATGGCATTTGACCATTGTGCCCTTTTTTTGTCATCTACCTTAATAAATCTATTATAATATTAAGCATTTGATCCACACCATTGATCTAGATTGATCAATGGTTGATATAGGGCTTAATGGGTTTCTTCAAAATAGGAGGGTTTTTATTTAATCCTTGCCCTATATATATATATATATATATATATATATATATATGTGTGTATAGTGTCAAACATATATGTATAATACTTGTTTTTTAAACTGTAACACATAGAAACACATTTGTACATTAAAATAACATGCTCTTACCTACAATTTTTTCTATACATGTATGTGAAATCATTTCTACATATTTGTACATGTATATGCATTACAAAACATGTATATACATATATGTAGAACACTAGTTTTTGTAGTTTTGGACACATATATACACATATGTCTAAATGAAAAAAATTAAAAAAATATTCTTGTAAAAAAACTTGTGATTAAGCCATTTTTTTTGCCTTAGATAAAATGTCTGGTCTAAAATGGTTATCTCAGTTCTCAATTTGACTTAAAAGTTCTCGTTTGAAACAATTCCTATATATATATACATATATATATATAAATATATATAAATATATAAGGGAAGTATCCATAGAAAACCCTAAAAATTTGAGGAAACTCTAGAAAACCCTTAAAAAAACCTACTTCCCGAGCTTTTTTTTTTTTGAAAAAATTAGGGCATGTAATATACATGTTTTTAAGTGTTTTAAGCCAAAAAAATCAAAAAAGCGCAGAGCGGATTTTTTTTAAAAAAAATAAAATAAGTTGTGCATCATAACATATGTTAGCTTATTTTTGCACTGGTAACATATGTTATGATGCACAACTTATTTTTTTTTTTTTAAAAAAAAACCCTTCGGCGCTTTTTTGATTTTTTTGGCTCAAAACACTTAAAAACGTGTATATTACATGCCCTAATTTTGGCCACCAACCTTGAGTTCTTTTTCTTTTTAGATCTACAAAACTCATCTCTTGATATACGAATCCAAGAGACCATCGCCTACTAGCCTCAATATACCGCCACATGACTACGGTCGTTGATTGTCGACTTACCTTTAGTCGATCGTGTTTTATCATTGCAAGAACCAATAACCAATGATTTGTAGCCGCGTAATCCCAAGAAAATTGGTGATAGTTTTTTATATGTAAAAACTCAACCCCACAACTACATGCTTTGAAGACAACGACTATAGTGCATTGCTTTGCAACTTTTTTTTTTTTTTTTTTTTGAAGACTTTGGATGACAAATCAAGCAAATCACGGCTAGCACAATGAGACAAAATATGGATGGCAACATCAAGCAAAGTATGGATTTGTTGACAAAAGTTAGGATTTCTGAGCCGATCAAAGCACGTTTATCATATTACTATTGTTTTTTTTTTTATGTTTTTGTTTCCCCTAGTCTAAGCTTCTAATTTCCTTCCGCTCTGACTGAGGGAGAGTATTATATAGTATTATCATACTAGGGTTTATTAGTGTTAGCACACGGGCCTACTAGATTAGTTAGGGTTTTGTTATGATGTCTATATATTGTAGCTCAATCCTTCAATAATAATCAATCAAGTAATCCATAATCTTATATGAAGGTTGTTTAGGACTTGGAATGTGCATAAATGATTGGTAGGGCTCGATCTATAAAGAGGTTCGATAAAAACGGGTGTTTAATGAGTTTTTTTACAATCCGACCGTTACCTATTAAAACTTAATTAAAACTCCTTAAAACACACGTTAAAGACCGATTTTATGATAGGAATTTGTTATAAACAAGTGGAGAAACGTATGGGATTCAAAAAATGGCATTAAAACGCATATAAAAATCCGTTTACATGTCGTCGGAGAAGCTCACCGGAAATAATTCCGGTGGTGACTTGGCTCACTGGCGATTAGAAGGAGAGGGATAGACTTTGTTTTAAAAAAAAGTTTCATTATTTCCATATTCAGTCCTTGAACAATCCAGTCCAGTAGCTGTGATTACATTTTTGCTCCTAACTTAACTTAACTGGGTTGAGATAACCTCGTTAAAAATGGACTGTTTTTGCACATTTCGTCAAACTACTAGATTGTTCAGGCAATTAGTTTCTTTTTGGGCTGGACTGGCAAAACCCGCCAAACCAAAGGGACGGTTTTGGCTATTTACTCTTTAAGTTTTAACTAAAAACAAGGGTTAAAAGAATTTTATCATACCCACAATTAGTGGTGTGCACGAGTTGGTTTAGGTTGATTTTGGCCTAAAACCATAGCCATAACCGAGATGATCGGTTTATGGATATCCATAACCATCAATTATGACGGACTATGAAGGTTATAGAGGGTAGTTATGGGTCGCTTAACAGTTTCATCAACTGCCTCAATGACTTCTATATATCCAAAAGCAGGCATGCTCACTCATTGACTTTTATCTAGACTTTAAAATATGATCAAAAAGTGTCAAACACGTCATCTATTAAAATATTATTATCCAAAATTCATAACTAGTAATTAGAGTTAACCCTTTACTATGTATACTATAGGGTTAGACCCCCGGAGTGGGGCGGGAAGTTGGATGGCGTGGGGCTTTCAAGGGCGGGAACACCGCCGCCAAGGTGGGGGGGGGGGGGGGGGCGGGGGGCGGGGGGAGGGTGTTGCCCCTTTGGCGTGGGGGATCTCATCGGCGTGGGGTACTTGGTGGGACACGTGGCATCTTCTGATTGGTCAGTTTTTTTTTAACTTTAACACAATATAATATTATTCCCCCCTTCCACTCCCCACAATTCCCCCCCCCCCCCCCCACCCCACAAGGGTCCCACAAGTGCCACATGGCGCTTCATCCCCCTCTTCCCCCCCCCCCCCACCCCACCACCACTCCGAGTAGTCTTATGATACGCGTGTATATATGTACTACATATTTTTTTTAATATTTTAATTAATTTTATTTTCTTTTAGAAATTGCGTTTGTTAACTTTTTTAGAAAAACTTGAATCCAGTTCAATACACAGTAGTATTTCGGTATACATTTTATTGAAAACTAATTTGTATTTAAATTTGGTATCGTAAACTAGAGATGAGATCGGCATCATAACGATACCGATTTTTCGGAAGAGTGGATACCGAATTTATCGGTATTAAGTACTGAACCGGTACCAATACTGAAAATACCGATATCGATTATTTAAAAAAGTGAGTACTAAATACCGTACTGAATCTTCTTTTTGGTACGATACAAATACCAATACGGTATTAGTATTCGGTAGCGTCTACTTTTTTTTTTTTTTTTGAAACGGCAAATTTCTACTACTTGTGAGACTTGAACCCATGACCTCCCCTTAAGTATTCCTAGAAGCTTTGCTTCTGCTATTGGGCCACCACCCCCAATTCGGTAGCGTCTACTTATCCCAATCGTAAAACATAGCAAGTATCTCGTTAGTTTATATTTAAAACTTATGGTAGTTAGAATATTATTAATTTGTTAAAGAGACCAAAAATAAAACGCGGTTTCTTGCAACAAGAGATTCATTACAAGTGGGCCCTTATTTATTACTTTAAAAAAAAAAAAAAAAACTCTCCAACATTTCATTTCTCCCCTCTTTCTTCTTCTGTCTCTCATTCTTTCAATACTTTTCATCATCACTACTTCCGTCACTAAACTGCTTGTCACTATTTCATCACTAAACGGTCGTTATTTATGGGCAATTGCTGCCTGGGCAGCGGCGCCGCCGGTGGCGGTCAGTCCGCCGTCGGCGGATCTTCCTATCATCCCGACGCCAATGTTCCAAACGACGCCGTTGAAGGTTTTCTCAAGACTCGCGGCTACCATGGCCTCTACACGCAAATCGAGGTCCCTTTTTATTATTATTATTATTATTAATAAAAACACTCTGTTTGGCAAAAATGCTTTGATGGGTCATTCAAAAATCGTTTCTTTTGCACTTCTTACTTATTAATTCATCACTTTAATGAATAAGTTTGTCTTAAAGTTATACAGTTTATGTTTCTTGATTACCTCATCTTATGTTTGTCTGATTGGTTATATGGATTCTTGCAGCTATCCTTATCTGCTTCTAATTTGCGTGATCGGGATATGATTTCCAAGGTAGCTTGCTTTATTCTGAGAATCTATCTGCTTAATGAAATATTTTTATATTCCTGATGTTCATTTATATTGCTTCTTTTAATGTTTAGAGTGATTGATAAGTTTTTATGGCATGTTTGTGAGAAAAGAGTATTAAGAAGAAAGAATATTTTTTATCTTTTTTATATTTCTCATATACAATAAGGCCGTCCGTTGTGGAGGCGCGACGGCGTGAGCCACCAACTTGACTCTCAAGTAACCCGGTCACTTGACCCGGTTGTGGCCGGAGGTGAGCATCGGGGCGACCAAAGGTCACTTTCTCCCGTTAACCCACACGACCACCATCGCTTGTGCTCGCTCGCGCAGGCGATTGCGGGGTTCGAATAGGGCTGTTGTGGCTAGGAGTGAACACTGGAGCTAAAACCCCGTTGGCGTCGTGCTGCTCGCGCTTCCACAACGGACGGCCTAATTAGCAAAACTTGAATCCATGCTAGGAGCCTAGGACTTTGAGTCATACTTTTGGCCTCTTAACTTGGTTTCAAAAAGCGCGTAGCACGCAAAAACGACAATGTCTAAAACCGAAGCGCAAGCGCAAGAGCAGCGGGTTTTTTGTACTCGAGGTGCAAGGCGATTATATAAATTTGTTTATATATAACATAGTTTTTTGGCTTCCCGCCTTCCCCTACCTAAAATATAGCTATAAATAAGGGGTTTTTTTTAATGGTTTTACTTATATGTACAAGCCAAAAAGACCAAGGTTCAACGGTTTGGTGCATAACAACATCCAATGTACAAGAGGCGCGTGCCACAGGCCAGAAAAAACCCCCAAAAATGCGTGCTCTTTTGGCACTTCTTGGGTTTACTCAAGCCGTTGCAAAAAAGCGATGGCCCTTGCGCCTAGACGTGCTTTTTTGAAACCAAGCTCTTATAACACAGCAAGTATGCATTGCACCTTTTCTAGTGTCAGTAATCAATTGGATGCACATCAAGATTTTCATTTTCTTGTTTATATTTAATGTTCTGGATAAAGTGAAAGTTGCTTTTAACTATACAGGTCTTCTTCATCTTTATACATGAAAGTTTGCCTGCTTCTCACATGCATATATGTTTCATTTATAGAGTGATCCTATGGTAGTTATATATACAAAAGGATGGGACGGTTCTTTGCAAGAGCTTGGCCGTACTGAAGTTGTTCTAAATTCATTAAGTCCACAATGGATTAAAAAAGTTATTATTACTTATTATTTTGAGGTGGTTCAGACACTGGTGTAAGTTTTGCAAACCAATTTGGCAATTTCTTTATCTTCTTGCGTGTATATATCCCATTGAATTCCGTTTGCTATTATGTTCTATCGCAGGTTCCGTGTGTATGATGTTGACACTCAGTTTCATGGTCTAGAAGAAAAGGTATATTAAATAATTATATATATTAAATTATTAAAAATATCCCTTAAGAAGTACGAACTCGAAAAGGCATTTTATTTTTGTCCTACAGATGCTTAAGTTGGATGAGCAGCAATTTCTGGGTGAGGCTACTTGTTTATTATCTGAGGTACCGACTATTCATCTGTTTAATTTTTTTTTATAAGTTATAAGTCATGGAAACATTATTTGCTATGACCGCTTGAGAAACATGCTGACTATATTTCTACATAGATAGTAACGAAACGAGACCGCACATTGGCCATTGATCTTGTGAAGAAAGGGGAATCTACCAGCTCCACTCATTTAAAGAAATTAGGACAGCTCAAGGTTCATGCAGAAGAATGTGCTGTCTCAAAAACTGTAGCTGAGTTGGTATTTAGGTGCACTGATTTAGAGAACAAAGAGCTCTTCTCCAAAAGTGTATGGATTCTCTGATCAATTTTTCTCTCGTGAAATGTAGACATCGCATGATCGCAAAACGGTTGGGTTGGGCAAGTGAAAAGTTTTATTGGATTTTTTTTTATTTATTTTTTTTTTGTCAGTGGAATTTGGTATTTTTGTTAAAGTGTTAAGTGTGATTACAACTTACTACTTCAACAATAATATACAATTATATCATCTTTCTTGTATAGAATGACTTAAGATTTAGGAAGTTTTATGCTTTTAAAATACACTTTGGGTGTATTTTAACCCGTTCGAAATTGCCACCTCTATATTTCCTCATAATTTCATAATATGACCAGGCGACCAGCACCGGTGTATCTGAATTCTCATATTTGTTTTTTTGCAGGATCCTTTCCTAGTAATTTCTAAATGTGTGGAGAGTGGGAACGCCGTTCCTATCTGCAAAACAGAGGTTTTGAAAAATGATTTAAACCCAATGTGGAAACCTGTCTCCATAAGTATCTCACGAGCTGGTAGCAAGGAAACGCCTCTCATTATTGAGTGCTTCGACTTTAATAGTAACGGGAGGCATGATTTACTTGGGTAAGTTAAATAATATTTTCTTTAGCTTCAGTTTTAGTTTTACAAGCTAAAATGCTGACGTTTAAAAGAAATTAATGTGCGGCATTTAGCAAAGTTCAGACGTCACTTGCTGACTTGGAAAAACTGTCTTTTGGTGGGCAAGGAGAGAATATGTTTGTGCCCATATCCGTTGGGAAAGACCAGCAAACTAAGGTATTAAATAAGTTTGTGTCATTGTGCTGCACGGCTACATTCTTATCCTTATTTTATAAATTATTGAATACAGGTATTGAAGAGTCGGCTCTATGTAGACAAGTTTTCTGAAAGCGTTCATCATACGTTTCTTGATTACTTGGATAATGGCTTTGAATTGAGCTTCATGGTGGCCATAGATTTCACAGGTATCTGACTCTGCTCTAGAAATGCTTATGTTTCCCTCTTATTTGGCTACATTTCTATACATTGTCAAATTGATAAATCATGACTTTTATGTTACATTTTCAGCATCAAATGGAAATCCACGTTTACCAGATTCGTTACATTATATCGACCATTCTGGACGTCCAAATGCATACCAGAAGGTGATAATCGAATTTTTTCATACTTCTATACAAAGTATATAATACCCTTCTAAAAATTACAACCATGGCATTGTATATATTATAGGCAATACTCGATGCTGGAGAGGTACTGCAGTGTTACGATTCTGAGAGAAAGTTTCATGCATGGGGATTTGGAGCACGGCCAATTGACGGTCCTGTCTCTCATTGTTTTAACCTAAACGGGAGCAGTGGCCACTCAAAGGTGAAACTTATACTGTGCGATATATTTATTAGTTTATTGGAATTGTTGATGTTTTAAATTGATTTCGTTTTGTTATTTGTTATCTTTCTAGGTTGAAGGGATCCATGGAATTATGATGGCATACGCAAGTGCCCTTTTTAATGTCACACTTGCAGGGCCAACCCTATTTGGACCTGTGATTATCGCTGCAGCAAGGATAGCTAGCCAGTCTTTAGCAGCTAATGAAAAGAAATACTTTGTTTTGTTAATCATCACGGTATACATAACCAGTTCACCATTCAGTTAGGGCTGGCAATTCAGACACGAACACGATAACCTGACACGAACCTACACGATTTTAACAGGTTTCGTGTTTGGCCTTAACAGGTTTCGTGTCTATAACAGGTCCCTGTTTATTTTCGTGTCATGTACGTGTTTACCTATTTCGTGTTCGTGTCTTATCTATCGTGTACGTGTCTTAATAGGTCTTATCGTGTTTCTTATCATGTCTTGTCGTGTTAACTTATTTTACTAGGTGTGTCTTATCGTGTTAACCTGTTATACACAGGTTCGTGTTCGTGTTTGAAAAAAAATGACAATTAGATTTCGTGTCGTGTTCGTGTCTTAACATGTTCGTGTAACCTGTTATGCTAGCCCTACATTCAGTAGACTATAAAAAATATTATATTTTAATTTAAAAACGTTATTTCAGTGTTGTCTTATTGTAACCAATTCACTGGGAATGTGACAGGATGGAGTGATAACTGATCTACAAGAAACAAAAGATGCCATTGTGAATGCATCTGATTTGCCACTATCTATCCTTATTGTCGGGGTTGGTGGGGCCGACTTTAAGGAGATGGAGGTACTAAAATTACCCTTTTGCTCGTCTTGTCTCGTTGTAGCTATTACGTTTTGCTTAAAAGGGGTCTTAGTTTCTTCACTTGTAATGTTTGGTAGATTTTAGATGCTGACAAAGGAGAGAGGCTTGAAAGTACAACGGGACGTGTTGCAACACGTGATATAGTTCAGTTTGTTCCATTTCGAGATGTACAAGGTAATCCATCTTGTTCAATACACACGGAAATACCTACATACATAAATATATGTATAACACCATATGCGTGTGTGTGTGGTAGTAACTAACTATTGATTTACCCAACCCAGCGTTATATTGTGTCCGAGCCCTCGAACACTAGTCATGCACATAAAAAGAGTTAAGGTTTTACTTTTTAATGTGAAACATCATCATCATCATACTCAGTTAATCACACCAATAGCAAAAGCTAAGGTAGGGTCTAAGGAAGGTAAGATGTAGACAACCTTACCTCTACCCTGTGGCAATAGAGAGGCTGCTTCCAGTGAGACCCCCGGCCCTCGATAGTGGTTTTGTATCAAGCCTTAGAGACATAAGGCACATAACACTTAGCAATCGAGACAAACCCGATTGGTGCATGTACCCCCTTGTCTTTTGGCTATCAACGTCACCACCTGATGCATGATTAACCGTCCGTCATTTTTAATGTTATTTTCACGAAATTACTTTTTAATGTGAAACATAACCTTCAAAATATGCTCCATAACGATCATTACTGTCAGTTTTTGAATTTGAAAGGGGAAGTTCATAATTTTTCAAAAATCGAAAGGCGACCTTTTGTCTGATTTATCTGTTTCTATATGCATGCAGGTGGAGAAATGTCTGTTGTTCAATCGCTTTTGGAAGAACTACCTTCGCAGTTCTTAACCTTCATGAAAAACAGAGATATACGCCCAACTACATAATCACGTACAAAATTGTAAATACACGCTACTAGTGCTTTCTATCATATTTCGTGTGCAATTTTCGATTTCATTCTTTTCATCCTCATGATTTGGATAGATCTTCCGGTTTGACTGTCCCGTATCATTTTGCTGGACCCCAAATCTATCCAGATTATGAGAAATGGAGAGAATGGCTTTGAAATTTGAATATGTCACTCCAAAGTGATAGAAGCAGAAAATCATCATGTTGTGTGTTTTAGATTTCATTTGCACATGACATCATGTGAGAGTTTTGGAGTTGAACTATTTAACAGTGTACCTGTGCTGAGTGTAGAAACCTGTTATAAAGAGGGTTGACTTGTCTTGTTAAGGATGTCAATAGCTTCATATCTTGAAAATTTGTAATTTTATTTTATTTTTTTAAATCCTGTAATTTACTCCTTTTAAAATTATATTGAATATTTTTTTGTTTAATTATTTTTTAACTTATGGTAGTTTCGTTTCATATCCGTAAATAATTACATCAAGATAGCAGGCAGGCAGGTGCCCCTTTCTGGATCGCGAAACCTAGTCTACTAAACAGAAAGTCAGAAACCACTGCCTCCGCAAAGCGGAGACATTGCTATGAAAAATGAGTTGTAATTTTCAGTAAATGTGCCGAAAATCTAAACATTTTAAAACAATAGAAAGAAATTGGTAGCAAATGAATGCAACTTATGCCACTTTCTAAAAGATGTTTTTTTACATGTCTCGGTATCCATTTAGCCATGTTTACGTTTAACTACACCTTCAAACTTTTTAAAGTAGTTCCCTTGGTTATTTTTTTCTAGTTTCTATATACGGGATTCGATACTTGGTCACACTAGGTGTAAATATCACTTGAAAAACTCACAACTACAACTTAGTATTACGTGAGTATCAAAGTGGTGTAGAGACTATACAAAAAACGTTGAATCAGGTTGAAATGTTAGAATCTTAACGTTTCGATCATACGTAGTTTTTTTCTTTTTTTTTTTCTTAGTCATCCTATTTTTACTTATTTTAATAAAACAAAATAAAATAATAACAATGTAACCATCACTAAGTAATATATAACTTTATATATAGGAAGTCACATTTGTTTCCTTTACTCCTACGTTTTCGTTTCCTTTTCTTTAATCCTACCTTTTAGATTTATATTTTTAAAATGATTATATCCAATCAATAAACACTAGTGAGCTGCACCGATTCTGTCTCCAAAACTTCATTTTAAGAGAACATAAGTATATCTTGGTTAAAATCGCATACATCCAATTTAGAGAATAATACAAACAATACAAGGTTAGGATCAAATACACAGTGAATGAAAAGTAGGAAGTTGAAGGATGGGTATTAAATGGGACTCCAATTGAATTCATTCAAGCGGTATTAGAATCGTCTCATCGAACCCTACGATCTTAGTTTTTAGGTTTTCGCTTTTTTGGATTTTTAGCTTATAGTTTTTAGAATTTACGTTATATCAGTGCGTCTTTTATGTAGTATTGTGTCTTTTTCTTATTTTCATCATTGTGTCATATTTGTGATTCATTGTCTTTTTTCTTCAGCATTGTGTTATATTTTATGGTTCACTAGCTGATTACCCCAGGATGGTCCTGGGGTTGAAAAATCTAATTTTACGTGATAACCTATTGCAAATGGCTCAAGTTAACTAACCACAAAATCTCTCAATCATTGCATGTTCATAATTGTAAGACCCACCCCGTTTAAAGAGGTATTATGAGAAGATTTACGAGTTAATAAACTTAGTTTGAAAGTTTGAGATTTCGTCATTAAGAGCTCAACGAGTTTTTGACAAAACATTTGCACATGTATCTCATGGTTTAAACATACGTACGATGATTTTAATAGCGAAAACGTTTTCAATGGCACCTTCCAAAACTAAGTTTATAACCATTTTAGCTCAAAAGTTGCGGAAGCGGACGAGTCTTGTGCGTTCGGATCTTTGTTCAATTCTTGATCATCATCCATTCAGTATAATAGAGTACCTGAGGGTTAAACGCGAGGAAATAACCCATTAATACGTTATTATGAATGTATAGTATTGAAAGAATAATAAAATGAAGTTTTTATTTTTACATAACCTTTACCCGGGCGGGTAAGTGTTTTACCCGGGCGGGTAAGTCTGCTGTTAGAAACTACCATTTTTTTTTCAGAACCGTTACCCGGGCGGGTGAGTGTTTTACCCGGGCGGGTAAACCTGCTGTTAGAAACTACCCTTTTTCTTGCACCAAGCTACACTTTTAGTGCAGCTTCAAGGCCATTTACGGGGATTCTTGGGACTTGTTAATGGGTCATAATACGTACCTCTTACATGATTAAAGATATGTTCAGATTCCTTGTTCGGTTTTTAACCCAAGAACCCTGAATTATATGTCCATCAATATGTTGACCCGTTAACTTTTGCATACATCCAAGTTTTTAAGACTTTATGATTTCCAAGGCCTAGTAATGATTTTTTTTCTATGCTCATCAAGCCTCAACTCGACTAGGTAACCTCCGCCCAAGTCATTTATACCGGGTTTGCGATGCCTCGTGTCCATGGCCACATGTGCCATTTCTCTCGGTCTTGTTCGCTCGGTCTCTATGACTTGCAACGTGATCTAAACACGATGTTTTCTTATGACCCTTGGTAATCACAATCTCATCTCATCTAAAGATATACCCATGATTTATACACCCAACATGAAAATATATGTATACATATATCCTACAAAGTCATAGATATGACTTACCTTGGCTCGCGCCCTTTTTGCTTCTAGACTAGCTTGAGGTAGATAACATTGAGCCTATGAATACACTCAAGCAACTAGCACGATTTCGTTACCGGCTTAAGGTTAACTCATGGCCTAAGCTATTGTCTATCTAGCATTTTTACCCAATTGACCCGATAGTCTAAATGGGATACTAACATCCTTCATCTAAGGCAATCGTCTATGAATCATGTATCGTATTTATGCTTCTTTTTGTGACATTACAATGTCTAATTCCCAAATGCATATACAAAGGTATAATTAAGCATATTAACATACTAGAGACATATTAAGAATTAAGTCATCGAGTGACTTACCTTATGCGTGCTTCCTCTTTACCTCATTCCGAGATTCCGGCTATCCAAAGTTTCTTGTATTCGCACCTATGAGGTGAACGATCACTTAGGTTGTTAGAACCTAGTCTTTACATGTCTATAAGCATTATTGGTCATGTTTTACCAACAAACATGTTTTCACCAAGTTATCTATGCTCAAGTGAAATCGAGTTTCATTGAGGCATTTTATCAAACACTTGGTAGGCGTGATTTTCCTAACTTTAATTTTAGGACTTAAGGACCTCATTGATCCATCCTTGACAAAGATTAACATTACTAGCATTCCAATAAACATCTAAACCATAGTTTATCATTGATAAGTATTAAAAAAAGCTAGTATTTCATGCTTTAAAGGTGGTTCCTACCAATCCACCAAGAAACCCAATTCATCTTATAACATGAATTTGCAAAGATATAATCATCTCATAAGGATTTTGCTTAACACACACAAATTATCATGTATTATGGTCTCCTCATACTAGAGTAACCTTTGCAAGCCTTTAATTTTCGTTTTTATAACAACCCATTATTTTTCATCATAACCAAGCATGAACATACCATTAAAATTAGCCAAACAAAAGGTTACCTTGGTGTGTAGTATGCTTGGATGATTCATTTTAGGGCTAATGAAATCAAAAGCCCCTTGATTCCACCTTGATTTAGGCTTGTTCTTGAGTTTCTTTAGGGTTTGGTGTATGTGTGTGTGTTATGAACGAATTTGGGGATATGGAGTTCATCTCCATATTTTTTTTTTGTATTAACCAAACTCAAGTTTAGTCATTTGGCAAATATGGCCCCTCCCATCTTTTGTCAAGTATTTTCTAGTTAAAAGCCCCGTGTGCTTATATTATCATAAAATACGGTTTAGAAATTTTGGGGTGTTACAACTCCACCCCCCTTAAAAAGGGTTTCGTCCTCGAAACCGGATATATCTACGAATTCCCATGGGTCGCGCCTCATGGTTAATCTTGAGTTTTATCCCCGCTCGACGAGGTTTATTTTAATTGAATTAGAATACACCCCCTATATTACATGTACATATTCATTTACCCTTGCCGGGAATTATTCTAGTTCAGGCACCCGTAGGTGTCATGGTTTGCCCAGGCGTCAGCGATTTGACTCCTTCGTGTGTTTGGATCCCTTAAATCCACAAGGGTTTAGGGAATTCATTCGACTACTTATCTTACTTGGAATCATTTCTATGCACTGAGGCACATATTGGGTTTAGTTATCATAATGGGTTTCCGAAGATCGTCACCCACTCTCAACGTGGTTTTAGTTTCAGTTTGATTTCACATCTAAGTCCTCTTATAATGCCATGGTTTTACTGGAAGGAATCGAGTCTTTTCCATGCCTCACGTTTTCCTTAACCTAGACACCTCATGTCCTTTCTGATAGTGTTTTCACCTGCCACTAGGCTTAGTTATATTTAGGCATTCCTCTGGGTTCCAGTCGTGATGACTACACTTAACCTGTTTGAACCTTCTAATGATCGCTTAGCTATCACTAGACTATTAATGGTTCATCATTCGTTCTGTTACTATCCAATTGCCAATTCTGTGAATAGTTAATTCATCAGGGTTTTCGGCTACAAATAGACTTAGTTTCATAAGTCACATGCTTTAGTTAGTCACCCAACCTCAGGACTGCGACTTATGATGTGTTTCTACACACCGTCTGTCAAACTTTTGAGTTTAGATTTGTTGGACTTTATAAAAGTCCAACTTTCATTTAACAGGCTGTAACTGCCCAAGGTAACTTGTATCGTATATTGTCCGCTTTGCCCGTCCAGCCGTATTAGACTGTGACCAAGCTCACAGTTTTGCATTGGTCTCACCCCCGGAGGACCGGCCAAAATGCGCTGTGATAGTAAGAGTAGCCACTCCCTTATAAGGAAGTTTTTGTTTCTCTTTCCCAACCAATGTGGGATCTTACAACATGCATATGTCCTAGTTCAGTCCTAGGCTAGTATTTCGCATTACTCATTTAGAGTTAGAATATTCCATGGAATCCTCCATATAATACCTCAGATAGCACTCCGCCTATCTCATGCATTCTTTAACTCACATTGGTGTTATCTTATCTGAATTTTAGTATGTGAGTTTCACTCTTAGTCAAATTAATTCTAGGCGATTGATCACCTATTGTCTTTTCGCCCCAATGCCTCGGGCTTCCAGGATTTTTATCCTATCGAAAGAATTAGCATAGGGTTCGTGAGCCATTTCTGTTTATTTATGTCCCTTAAGACTTATTGACCCATAAATCAATTCAACGTTTCTCAAAAGGGTTCTTACTCATCTATGTTTCATGGTGTTACATTACCATGTTTAGTCACGCAAGTCTATTACTTATGTTTTCTTTACTTAGTATTCGTATGCATAGTGATTCAGCAGGCTGCGTTTGGTTTATTATGAAGGCATTGCCTTCATTTCTATCATTTACAGCCATCTATATGATTTAGAGTTTAGATTGCATGTTCATCCATCGCATTCTAAGGCGCATGATATTTATCTCGCTTTATTTGATGTTATCATGTCCTTTTTTTTTGACCGTATCACTCATCGTTTTCTCTCACACGATTCTTGCTCGAGGCTAGGATCGTCCCTCTGGTGCGGATGCACCTCTGATTTCTAGGGTCTTCCACGAGCCCCTTTTTGACTTAGCATTTAATTCCTTCTTTTATTTAACACTTCGTTTTACGGTATAAAAGCTTGTTTTTAGCTCAGACTCGTGTGAATACACTTGTCCCATGTGTTCTGTTTTCGTCGCGTTCCAATTTAGCGAGACAAGTAGTTCTTGGTTGCCCGTGAACTTTCACGGATCCTTATGATTTAGCGTGACGCATAGTTCACATTTACTCCTTAGACTTTCATGAGTTTAACACGAATTGTGTGACACATAGTTCACATTTGCCCATAGGCTTTCACGAATTTATTATGATTAATGTGACGCATAGTTCACATTTGCCCGTAGGCTTTCATGAATTTATTACGAGTGAAGTTTAAGTGTAACTTAACCTTAAGCTTAGCCCTAGTCTTGGCTTTTGTCTTACCACAGTACGGGTTTCCCGTTGGTATACAAGTTAGCTCTCAGGTACGGTTTAGACTCATTAAAAGTTTACCCTTTAGATGAGGTTCAGAGTGGTTTATGATTTAACCTTTCGTTAAGGTTTGACGTAAACTGCTTGATTGACTTCCCATTTAGGTTCGAGTTTGACTATGTCTTAACCTTCGATTAAGGTTCAAGTTTCCTTACAGTTTAACCTCTCCTCAGGGTTCAAATGTGATTATGACTTGATCCTTTGATTAAAGTTCAAGTCTACTTACGAGTAAATTCTCGATTATGTCTCAAGGTGATCATTATTTAACCTTTTGGTTAAGGTCCAAATCCATTTAGGAAATTGGCCTTCGATTATGGTTTGAATGTATTTATGACTTGACCTTGGACTAAGGTTCAAGTCTATTTGCGTGTTAACTCTTAACTAAGATTTGAGTGTGTTTACGACTTAACCATTGATTGAGGTTCAAGTCTTTTATACGGATTAACCTTTATTGTGGTACGAATGTGATTATGACTCAACCTTTGATTAAGGTTCAAGTCTTCTTAAGGATTAACCTTCTATAAAGGTTCGAGTTTAGTTATGACAACCTTTGCTTAAGGTTCAAGTCTATTTATGAATCAACCTTCTATAAACGTTTGAGTTTAATTATGACTTAACCTTTGATTGAGGTTCAAGTCTATTTACGAATTAACCTTCTATAAAGGTTTGAGTTTAGTTATGACTTAACCTTTCATTAAGGTTCAAGTCTTACCTTGGTCCGTGTAACCGTTGTGGTAATACCTTTGGCTCTATGACCCCGTGATCATTTATGCATTGGTTTTACTTACCCGGTCTACCCGGCCTCTTAAGTTGTTTGGCAATACTTCCTTGTTATATGACCTTGCGAGTTATATTTTTAGAGAAGTTAACATGCCTTTCTCCTCTGACCCAGTCCTTGTCACGTGAAGGGTAGACGTGTAGATCATGAGAAGCCCACCGCACCATGTGTTTAACACTTACCTGGCCAGGGTAAGCAATCCACACATGACACGGTGATCTTATCGCGATCACCACGGTACTCTCCAGGTGAGCAATTTCTGGTCATGCATCTTGTTTAATAAAAACATTCTTCTTTGTTTGTGTAATACATTTTCGTATACACGCGTTATTAAGCTATTTGTGTTTTAACCGATTGTACAGTCTTAACCATACAATCACGTCTTCCAATTCTTGGTTCGGCTGAGCCTTGACCCACCATGACCGTATAATCGGTGTGTTTCTTGGGTGTTAGTGTCTAGTACACTGTTCCCTTAGTTCGTTTCTGATTGACTCGTGTTCAATCATGAGATAGATCGTTTTTGACAAGATTATTACATTTTGGAAGTGAATTACTTACTGGATTGATGATCATACTTGAACCGAACGCTTAGACTCGTTTAACCTTGGGCTCTGAATACCACTTGTAAGACCCACCCCGTTTAAAGAGGTATTATGAGAAGATTTACGAGTTAATAAACTTAGTTTGAAAGTTTGAGATTTCGTCATTAAGAGCTCAACGAGTTTTTGACAAAACATTTGCACATGTATCTCATGGTTTAAACATACGTACGATGATTTTAATAGCGAAAACGTTTTCAATGGCACCTTCCAAAACTAAGTTTATAACCATTTTAGCTCAAAAGTTGCGGAAGCGGACGAGTCTTGTGCGTTCGGATCTTTGTTCAATTCTTGATCATCATCCATTCAGTATAATAGAGTACCTGAGGGTTAAACGCGAGGAAATAACCCATTAATACGTTATTATGAATGTATAGTATTGAAAGAATAATAAAATGAAGTTTTTATTTTTACATAACCTTTACCCGGGCGGGTAAGTGTTTTACCCGGGCGGGTAAGTCTGCTGTTAGAAACTACCATTTTTTTTTCAGAACCGTTACCCGGGCGGGTGAGTGTTTTACCCGGGCGGGTAAACCTGCTGTTAGAAACTACCCTTTTTCTTGCACCAAGCTACACTTTTAGTGCAGCTTCAAGGCCATTTACGGGGATTCTTGGGACTTGTTAATGGGTCATAATACGTACCTCTTACATGATTAAAGATATGTTCAGATTCCTTGTTCGGTTTTTAACCCAAGAACCCTGAATTATATGTCCATCAATATGTTGACCCGTTAACTTTTGCATACATCCAAGTTTTTAAGACTTTATGATTTCCAAGGCCTAGTAATGATTTTTTTTCTATGCTCATCAAGCCTCAACTCGACTAGGTAACCTCCGCCCAAGTCATTTATACCGGGTTTGCGATGCCTCGTGTCCATGGCCACATGTGCCATTTCTCTCGGTCTTGTTCGCTCGGTCTCTATGACTTGCAACGTGATCTAAACACGATGTTTTCTTATGACCCTTGGTAATCACAATCTCATCTCATCTAAAGATATACCCATGATTTATACACCCAACATGAAAATATATGTATACATATATCCTACAAAGTCATAGATATGACTTACCTTGGCTCGCGCCCTTTTTGCTTCTAGACTAGCTTGAGGTAGATAACATTGAGCCTATGAATACACTCAAGCAACTAGCACGATTTCGTTACCGGCTTAAGGTTAACTCATGGCCTAAGCTATTGTCTATCTAGCATTTTTACCCAATTGACCCGATAGTCTAAATGGGATACTAACATCCTTCATCTAAGGCAATCGTCTATGAATCATGTATCGTATTTATGCTTCTTTTTGTGACATTACAATGTCTAATTCCCAAATGCATATACAAAGGTATAATTAAGCATATTAACATACTAGAGACATATTAAGAATTAAGTCATCGAGTGACTTACCTTATGCGTGCTTCCTCTTTACCTCATTCCGAGATTCCGGCTATCCAAAGTTTCTTGTATTCGCACCTATGAGGTGAACGATCACTTAGGTTGTTAGAACCTAGTCTTTACATGTCTATAAGCATTATTGGTCATGTTTTACCAACAAACATGTTTTCACCAAGTTATCTATGCTCAAGTGAAATCGAGTTTCATTGAGGCATTTTATCAAACACTTGGTAGGCGTGATTTTCCTAACTTTAATTTTAGGACTTAAGGACCTCATTGATCCATCCTTGACAAAGATTAACATTACTAGCATTCCAATAAACATCTAAACCATAGTTTATCATTGATAAGTATTAAAAAAAGCTAGTATTTCATGCTTTAAAGGTGGTTCCTACCAATCCACCAAGAAACCCAATTCATCTTATAACATGAATTTGCAAAGATATAATCATCTCATAAGGATTTTGCTTAACACACACAAATTATCATGTATTATGGTCTCCTCATACTAGAGTAACCTTTGCAAGCCTTTAATTTTCGTTTTTATAACAACCCATTATTTTTCATCATAACCAAGCATGAACATACCATTAAAATTAGCCAAACAAAAGGTTACCTTGGTGTGTAGTATGCTTGGATGATTCATTTTAGGGCTAATGAAATCAAAAGTCCCTTGATTCCACCTTGATTTAGGCTTGTTCTTGAGTTTCTTTAGGGTTTGGTGTATGTGTGTGTGTTATGAACGAATTTGGGGATATGGAGTTCATCTCCATATTTTTTTTTTGTATTAACCAAACTCAAGTTTAGTCATTTGGCAAATATGGCCCCTCCCATCTTTTGTCAAGTATTTTCTAGTTAAAAGCCCCGTGTGCTTATATTATCATAAAATACGGTTTAGAAATTTTGGGGTGTTACAATAATATTCTAATCAGTAATAACTCATATTCCCTAATCTAAAACCTAATCAGTAATCATCTATATAATCACTTATGTAAGCTGCAACTATTAAAAAACTCATCACATCTCTCTAATTTTTCACATTCTAATGGCTCTTACAATTCCTAACCTAATCAACTAAACAAACACTTAAGTTGGATGTTGTAATCATTGCATCTCATTATGCCACGTGGCATATAATCAAGAGATGGTTGAGGCCACCATTGAACGCCACGTCAGCAACTATCAATTTTTTTCGGGAGCGTCCCGGGGTTGAAAAATATAACCATTCTAATAATACTAATACTAATAGTAATAATTATTACTCTTGTAATTAAATAAATAAAAAAATAACCTTGTTATAAGGTGACACCATGTGTTGCAGTGTTGCGCGATTCTTTCTCCTAACTTCTCTTGATAAAGTATACCTAGTAAAATTCCAATGATAACATGGCGATTGAGCTGATTTTCAACATCGTAGATAAAAACCTGATTTAAAAAAAAAACATGATTAATGAATAACATGAACACTTTGTGTGTTTTTTTCCTGTATGAACGAAACCCCACAAAAAAATAGTCGATTTTTCTCCGTTTTTTATATAGGACTATGGTACTCGTTGGAAAGATAATAAAACGCTCGTTAATTTGGTGTAATTTTTTTCTTTAAAAAATCTCGTATATAAAAGATATAAACGTTTAAAAATTATGTGAGGAAACATGAGTGAGAAAATTTTAAATTTATTTTTAAATTATTTTTTTCCTAAAATAACTCAATTTAATTTAGGGTTTTATGTTTATCTTTTTTTTTAATAAAAAAGGAAGTAGTTCAAAAACACTAAAATCTTTCAATTATGATGCCACGTGGCACTCTCAAGGGGAGGTTGAGGCCTCTATTGCACGCCACGTCAGCATATACGTTTTCTTTTATATATATAGATAGATTGTGTCATATTTCATGATCTATTATGTTTTTCGTATCATTTTCAACATTCTCATTTTTATTACACTGTGTATGATAACTTGACTCTCTACGTATAATACCCATTGGATTAGATATTAGATAGTAAGGCCCTGTTTGGAAAGCCTCTTAATCACACTGGTCAGAGGTAACCTCTGACCGAATCAGAGGTGGTGTTGTTTGGTTGCAAAAAACCAGCCTCTTAATGGTGTGGTTCAGCGCTCACCGATTCAGCTTCAAATCCATGCTGAATGACAAAATTGACTACAGTGCCCTTATGAAAACGCAACTTCTGAATGTTGTTCAAGGATCCGGGGTTACCACAGACCACCGTTTCTGAACCCACCGAAACGTCATAACCAACCTCCGATCTCTCTCTCTCTCTCTCTCTCTCTCTTCTCTCTCTCTCTCTCTCTCTCTCTCTCTCTCTCTCTCTCTCTCTCTCTCTCTCTCTCTCTCTCTCTCTCTCTCTCTCTCTTTAAAACCAAGAAAGAAAAGTGTGTGCAGGTTGTGATTTTGTGTGGGTAAAGCTGATAAAAAAAAGGAACAAGAAAGGGTAAACTAGAAGAAGAAGGTAGAAAAGAAATAAGAAAGAAAGGAAAAAGAGGAAGACGGTGGGTAGGTGAGGTGGGTGAGGTTATGGTTGTTCACGAGCCGATCCGAGCGGAGCGGCTCGTTTACAATTGAGCCGAAAACCGAACAAGCATTCTTTGAGCGCAAATTTTCCAAGCGAGCGCCGAGCAAGAATCGAGCGGAGAGTAATTTGGACGATCATAAAATTAGGATGCTTCCTTCGATGTTTTCATTGTCGGGTGACAACTAATGTCGAACTGTCCGATGATAACACTAATATTGAAATCCTAGTGTCCGATGATGAGACTTAGATTAAGGCTGGTGAGGCGATGAGCATATGTTATAGAACAGTTGTTGCATTGTGACGTAGTGTGATATCAAGCTACAATTAGCGATGGACGACTAATAACATAAAGAAGTCAAGGCTGTCACCTCATGACTTATGGTTTTACTATTAAATCTAGTGTTAAATTTTTTATTGAGTTAAGTGGACTAGTTATATTTTGTTTGCATATACTAAGTTAAATCCAATATAATGTTATATATAAAGCCATAAATTTATCTGTAAATTGTGTGTATATTTATAATTAAATATATAATATATAAATAAAAATTTATTCGAGCCGAACCGAGCCGAGCGTACCTTTGCTCGTGCTTGGCTCATTTACAAATCGAACCGAGCCGATCGGCTCATTTACAACCTAGCGGAAGATCGAGCGAGCATTTTTCGAGCATTTCCCGAGCGAGCAACGAGCGATCCACGAGCGGCGAGCGCTTTAAACAGCCCTATGTGAGGTTGTGTGTGTTTAATAATTATAATAATAATAATAATAATAATAATAATAATAATAATAATAATAAAACATACTGGCTTTCAAAAAATATATATAAAAATATGATTAAAGGATAAAATAGTCATTTAACATTGTTATTCAGAGGTCCAACCAAACGGCACTTATTAGTTCAGTACCTACTGGTAGGGATGAGCATTTTACACCGAATACCGAACCGATACCGTATCGATCCCGTACCGAACCGAAGGTGTTCGGTATCGGTATCGGTATTCACATTTATAGGTTTTCGGTTTCGGTATCGGTACGAGATCGGTATGGTATCGGTATTTTAAGGTAAAATACCAATACCGTACCGTACCGTATGTTTTCGGTATCGGTATTGGGTTTTTTGAATTTTCGGGATCGGTATCGGTTGGTACCGATACCGTCCCGAGCTCATCCCTACCTACTGATTTAGAACCTCTTACTCATTCAGACATCTTAGTGGTTCAACACCTGCCAAAGAGCCCCTAAATAATGATACTGAATTATTTAATGGTATAACAAACAAATCCCATGCTTAAAATACGGACAAAATCCTGCATCAACAAGATCAAACAAGATATTCCAATTATTAATCTATCTCTATGCCCATTAAACGTGGCTTTATATTATATAGCCGTCGTGTTTGTTTCATGGGGTCCATAACCAGATAAGCAAAGTACTCGCCGAGTCACTCCGACCCAACTTCTTCGTCATATAGAGCCACTTTCGTTTTGTACACTTTATCCGCAAAAAAAAGAATCGATCTCATAATCCTATTAATCGAGGATAACGACTCCTTCTTTGTCACATCCACACACACACACTTGTTTTTTTTTAATTTATTTAATTAGTTGTCAACAATAAAACTCTCGTTCATAACATTTGACTTCTTGTTTTGATTAGTGTTGACCGATAGTAACTTAATTTCTCCGTCTGCAATGGCGGATTATCGGGTGTTTGTGATGTTAATCTTATATGTTGTTGTTGTGTGTGTTGAATCCAAGTATATGATATACGATACTGCACAGGGAGTAGTGAAGGGGAAACTTAATGTTCATTTGGTAGCGCATACGCATGATGACGTAGGCTGGTTGAAAACGGTTGATCAGTACTATGTTGGATCCAATAACTCCATTCAGGTAATTAGTTAGCTTTACTCTCTACTTTGCTTCATTGTTTGATGTCTAATTGATTTGTGCAATTGATTATACAGGGAGCCTGCGTTCAAAACGTGCTTGATTCTACTATTCAAGCATTATTGGCTGATAAGAATCGGAGGTTTATTTATGTTGAACAGGTGTTGACCTTTGACTTTTAAATACGCACTCTGGAAATTGATATTAGATAGATTTTGTAGTTGACTTTTAAATAGTTAATCGGTTTATTAGGTTAGTTTTAGTTTGTCGGTTCGGTTAATCAGTTAATTTCGGTTAGTAAGTAAAACCAAGCTTGGTCTAATTTTTTTAGAAATATATGAAATGGAGGTATAAAAGCTACAAATATATCAATATATGAATGGCTCAGTTTGGTTCAGCTATTTTCGGTCAACTGAGGGTATAAGAAAAAACCATAGCTATCAAAGGCGCATAGGCCTTGCCTGTTGCCTAGGCACGATGGCCTGAGATCAAAAAATCGAACAAAGAAAAGAAAGTAAAAATATATTAAAATAATACTATTTTTTCATCTAGTTAGAGGGTGTTTGGGATTGAGTTTCAAAACAACTTATTGACTTATTGGCTTTTTCAAAAAGCCAATAAGTCAATAAGTTGTTTGTGTAACTCAAAAGCACTTTTTGTTTTGACTTTTGGCTTTTAAGGGTGGAAAAGTTGTTTTTGAAAAGTTAGAAATCCTGGCTTTTGGCTTTTGACTTTTGGAAAGAAATTACAAATATACCACCTATACAACCAATATTCACAATAAGTTAAGCGAAACACTTAAAAAAAAGACAATCTATTGACTTTTTGACGTTTCTCATCCCAAAAGCTAATCCAAACACTTTTTCTAAAACTCCTTTTCAAAAAGTCATAAGCCAATAAGCACTTTTAACTAAAAGCACTTTTGCATCTCCAAACTCAATCCCAAACACCCTCTTAGTATCAAAAGTTATAAAATATTGATGTATTAGTGTATAGAAGTAGTTTTCTTTAGATAAAAGTAGAATTCTGGCCGGAATCTAGCCATAATTTAGCGAATTTTGGTTGGAAACTCTCCGAAATTCGGGAATCTAGCTGAAATCTGCGCCTAAACCATCACTAGGAGAATTAAAGCGCAATTTCCTTGACTCAAAGCGCAAATGCATCGCCTCGCCTAAAAAATGGGCCTAGGCGCATGAGGCGATGGCTTTTAACAACTATGGAAAAAATTGATAACCAATTGCTGGTTAATTCGGTTACTCGGTTTTCGGTTCATTTTGGTTTCCGGTTATTGCTCACCCCTAGTTGTGAAATAGGGCAGTTTGGTTAATGTACATGCTATGAATGATGTAGGCGTTTTTCCAACGTTGGTGGAGGGACCAAAGTGAGGCAACACAAGCTATAGTTAAACGTCTTGTTAGCTCGGGTCAACTCGAGATGATGTAAGCGGATGGAGTTGAGTTGTTTGTTTGTTGATGAGGATGTAGAAAGGCTGTTTCTGATGAGTTTGTTTTGTTGGGCAGAAATGGAGGTTGGTGTATGCATGACGAGGCAGCACCGCATTACATTGATATGATTGATCAAACAACGTATGGGCATAATTTTATTAAGGAACAGTTTAATGTAACACCAAGGATTGGTTGGCAAATAGACCCTTTTGGTCATTCGGCTGTGCAGGCTTACCTATTGGGGGCAGAGGTCAGATATTATATATGCGTCTTAAATAATAATATTGCCACATGTTTCTAACTCATATAAACTTGCGTGCTTGTGATTATTTAGGTTGGATTTGATTCTGTTTACTTTGGGAGAATTGATTACCAAGACAGAGCTAAGCGAAAAGGGGATAAACATCTTGAAGTCATATGGCGAGGCTCGAAGAGTCTTGGTTCATCTTCACAGGTGTTTTTTTTTAAAAATTTTAATCATTAGTATCTGTTTTCATAAACGGTTATCCAGAAGAATTACTATCTAACATGATCATCAATCTTTACAGATTTTTGCAGGTGCTTTTCCTGAGAACTATGAACCTCCACCTGGCGGTTTTTACTTCGAAGTTAATGATGATTCCCCAATTGTTCAGGTAACATATTAAATAAGATTTAAGTTTTAATGTTTATGAATGTTTATGGAGACATATAACATAATTACACCTCTAAATATTGAAGGATGACATTGACTTGTTTGACTACAATGTTGAAGAACGAGTTAATGATTTCGTGGCTGCAGCCTTGTCACAGGTGAGCTACATGTATATGTTATAAATGTTTATTGGCTGCCTGCATATTTTTTTTTAGAGGAGCTCTAGAGGAGAGATTAACCAATGATTAATTGAACTTATTCTTATATTATCAGGCGAACATTACTCGCACAAATCATGTAATGTGGACAATGGGGACCGACTTCAAATATCAGTATGCAGAGTCATGGTTTCGGAATATGGACAAGTTTATTCATTATGTTAATAAAGTTAGTTACTCCATCAATCCTTTGTTAACTTCACATTAGTTTGCTGTTATACTTCAACATCATTTATTGGCATATCAAGTATCACAGTGTCTTATTGAGTGGGTAGATGGGTTATGTTTTATCTCAAATAGTTCAAATCATTAAGTTCAGCTAAAAGGGTAATGTGTCAAATGGGTTGAACTGTGGTTAAACGGTTGAAAGTTACCCAATATAGTTATGTAATCATATAATCATATTTAAAAACAACCTAGCAGTAACCTGCACTAAAATATAACCTTTCTGACCCAAATCCTACCTAACCCACCCATCTTTTGCTACCTTTGTTTGTTTGGTTTTTGAAATTTTACTGCATATGCATACAGGATGGGCGGGTCAATGCTCTCTATTCAACGCCATCTATATACACTGATGCTAAACATGCTGAGACTGACTCATGGCCTCTCAAAGAAGACGACTATTTTCCGTGAGTACAATTATAGAAACTTTACCGTATACAATCAAGTAGTAAGTCTTCATATTGCTAATATTTTAAGCACTAAATTTGTTTGTTAGATATGCAAGCGATATAAATGCCTACTGGACAGGATACTTTACTAGCAGGGCAGGTCTAAAGGGCTATGTCAGAATGTTGAGTGGCTATTATCTGGTGGGCGACACAACTTTGAATAATTTACCTTATCCTTTAATATTCTGATATTAATTTTCATTTGACTTCAATCAATATCAGGCAGCAAGGCAATTGGAAGTAATGAAGGGAAGGAATAAAACAGGGCCCACTACAGACTATTTGGGTGATGCTTTGGGGATTGCTCAACATCATGATGCTGTTAGTGGTACTTCTCAACAGCATGTGGCAGATGATTATGCAAAACGGCTCTCAATAGGTCAAAAGGAGGTACAAAATGGAGTCTATATTATTGCAAGTTAATTTTTTTTTTTTTTTACTTTTTTTTTTTCCAACATGTAAACTGATCAGAAATACAATTTCATTTCTTGCAGGCTGAAGTGGTAGTTGCAGAATCAATAGCTTGCATGGTATCACCAAAACCTGGATGTTCAAGTTCAGCTGCCAATTTTCATCAGGTACCGAGGCAATATATATGTACATGTATATGTAATAATATAATTAACATATATCTATCTGTACTTAATGATGTTTTCCTATGGGTTTCTTCATTGATTTCCAGTGCCCACTTCTTAACATAAGCTATTGCCCTTCAACTGAAGTCGATCTTTCATCTGGCAAAAAGTTGGTAAGCGAGATGCTTACTTTTTACCTGATATATTACAATGTGCAAGGAAATGGCATAAAACTTTATGTTGCATTCTACATATATGCGTTATATTTGATGGATTTTATCACATTTACCATAGGTGGTTGTTATCTACAATTCCTTGGGGTGGAAGAGGTCTGATGTTATAAGACTTCCAGTAAGTTCTTTCCCTATGTCATACAAGTTGGTCAATGCTCACCTGTTTATAGTATTAATCTTATATCATGCATATGCTATAATTAACAGGTTGTGAGTGAGAATATCGCAGTCTATGATTCCAGTGGGAAACAAGTTGAATCTCAGCTTCTCCCTGTAGTAAAAGAATCTATACCCCTTAGAAATTATTACACCACTGCCTACACGGGTAAAACACCAAGTTCTACTCCCAAATATTGGCTTGCATTTACAGCATCTGTACCACCTTTGGGTTTTAGCACATACGTCATCTCTAGCACAAACAAACCAGGTAAAATGTCCTATAGTTTATATATAATACATTGATTTGAACATATAATAGTATCTTTTTTCATATTGATTAAATACTTTGCAGCTTCAAATTTTGTAAAAGAAGCTTTATACAAGCACACTGGGACAGGAAAAGATGATATAGAAATAGGGACCGGAAATTTGAAGTTAATATATTCTGGAAGTGACGGAAAGCTTTCTCAGTATGTTAATAGTCAAAGCTCTGTAAGTACATAATCATTCTATGGTTCAGTATTACTGATAATATATAGCTTAACCGATTAAGGTGAACGGACGTTAGTATTACTGAATCAGTGTTTTTCGTAAGACATGCCATATGTATTTTGATAGTGGGTTAAGCTATGTATTATTAGTATTATGTGTATTGCTAATGTGTATCTAACCTGTCTGGTGTTGGGTTATGAAAGATTGAAGCCTCTGTGAAGCAGTCATATAGCTATTATGCTGGATTTGATGGCACTACGGGGTTGCAGGTACTGTTGTTACTATTTTCATTTATTATTATTGTTATTGTTATCGTGGACATATTCTACCATGTGGACACTCTTTATTTGTACATGTCAAAAAGTGAGCCCTCGTAAGTGTTTCTTTTTCTTGTCTAGGCATCTGGAGCATATGTTTTCCGTCCAAATGGTACATATCCTATTGGTTCTCAGAAGCAGGTATAAAGGTTTTCTGATACGTGTGTCCTATGATTTATAACCACTTCCAAATTACTGAAGTTCAATAAAATTTCAGAATATAACAGTTTTGAGGGGCACGATATATGACGAAGTACATCAGAAAATAAATCCATGGATTTACCAGGTAATACATTATTTGATCAACATCCTTTGTTGATTAGTTTTAAAATAAATCCATCGACTTAATATCTTTATTGAGTTTTCTAATTTTCATGCTTGGGTAGGTCACTAGAGTGTACAAAAATAAGGAACATGCTGAAGTCGAATTCACTGTAAGTTCCTTTTCCTTTACTTGCGTTTTTCTGGGATATGTTTATCATAATCATTAAACTTCAGGTTGGCCCCATACCTATTGAAGATGGAGTTGGGAAAGAGATTGTAACTCAGATCACAACAACCATGAAGAGCAATAAAACATTTTATTCTGATTCTAATGGTCGAGATTTCATTAAACGGGTATGCTTTTTTGTTTAATTTTTTTGTCATCCCATATAACATATTATAAAACCCATTAAATATCTGTTTCTTGAAGAATCACATAGGTCATAATTGAAATCAAATTTCTGTTGCAGATTAGAGACTACAGAGCTGACTGGGATCTTGAAGTGAATCAACCAATTGCAGGAAATTATTATCCTGTATGTTTTTCTTTCATTTGCATATACAACTCAAAGTTGGACCTCGTGTAATTAACCCAAGTTGGATTATTGCGTAGATAAATCTTGGAATGTATCTAAAAGACGAAAAAAGCGAGCTCTCGATTTTGGTAGATAGATCCGTTGGTGGATCCAGTATTGTTGATGGGCAATTGGAGCTGATGCTCCATAGGTAGGTTTTTCCTTGATGATGTCATTAGTTCTCACAGTTAACAGCCAAACAAATTTGAACCAGCAACACATTATACATATGTGATTACGGATAATCCTTTTTGTAGGAGACTGTTGTATGATGATGGAAAAGGTGTTGCAGAAGCTCTTAATGAAACAGTTTGTGTTGGTAACGACTGTAGAGGATTAGCTGTAAGCATTTTCTACAAGTTCTTTGATTTAATAATCATTTCTTAATTAATCACATTACTTATGCAAGTTTGGCATTTAGCATTGCTAGTTTCTTATGTAAGGAATTTGTATGAACAGGTTCAAGGGAAATACTATATTAGAATCGACCCGCTTGGAGAGGGTGCCAAGTGGCGCCGGTCGTACGGTCAAGAGATCTATTCTCCGCTTCTTTTGGCCTTCACTGAACAGGTGAAAGAAAAGTGCAAGTCTAGTGTTGCTTTGAAGATTCATATAAAGTCATATTTAAAAACTATATCATGTTTTACAGGATGGAAACGAGGGGACAAATTTCCAGGTGTCGAAATTTTCAGGGATGGATTCCACCTACAGTCTCCCTGATAATGTGGTATTGCTAACACTTCAGGAGCTTGAAGATGGAAACGTTCTTCTCCGTTTGGCACACTTATATGAGGTTTCTTGCTTAGTTTTTTCCTTCACGTGGATGGCAAAATGGGCGGGGTGGGCGGGTTGGGTAACATGTCAAGGCGAGTAGTCTTTTAGTAGGGGACGGGTCGGGTTCTCCTAAAACATCTTTTTTTCTTTCTTTTTCTTTTCTTTCTTTTTTTTTTTTCATTTTGTAAAATAACCTATGTGGTTACAAAAACTATTACACAACTAATCAAACTTTTTGACCCCTTAACGGCCACCTGCCCGGTGCAAGGTGAGTTTTAGTAAAGCGTTCTTGCGGTTATGTAAAAAAATAACTTTTTGAAAAAGACAACAATGTAGAATGTTGTATGCATTAAAAACACGTTTTGGATAACTTTCAACTCATTTTATTCTTAGATAGTTGTAGCCCTTTCTTTCCTTGTCTTTCTTTTAGTTACTATGTTCTAAAACACTTCATAAAACTAAGCTGGTATATGTTTTTTTTTTCTTTATGGTTTTAGATAGGAGAGGACAAGGATCTCTCGGTGATGACACGTGTGGAGTTGAAGAAACTATTTGCAAAGAGGAAGGTAAAATCTGACATACGGACATACGGTTCATCATAATCTTCTTCTTGTTTGGACGGGTTCATAATTTTTTTTTTTTTTTTTTTTTTTTTTTTTGAATAATTTAAGATAACGAAAGTATCAGAAATGAGCTTAACTGCTAACCAAGGAAGAGAGGAAATGGAAAAGAAAAGATTGGTGTGGAAAGTAGAGGGGTCAAAAAATGATGAACCTGCAGTCCAGAGGGGTGGACCTGTTGACCCTCAAAAGCTGGTTGTTGAACTGGCCCCTATGGAAATTCGAACCTTTATCGTCAGTCTTGGTAAGACAATCTCTAGGAGACTGGTCAGTTCGGATCTTTCACTGCAATGATGTGGTTCAAAATTGATCTATTGTACCGTTTAAATTAAATAAAACCATCTATTAGAGATGCTAGGTTTTTTTCTGTCCCTTAATAAGTTGTCTTTTGATGCATTTGTCAAGGGCTGTTTGATCAGTAGTAAGTAATAATTGACTTAGTCATGTTTTCATCTTCTATTTTTAGTCAAAATCTGATTAAGGGTCATAATTGAGTTTTCGCTAATTTTGTTCAAAACACCATCGTCATGTGATTCCATTTTTTTCGAATGGCGGAACTTCTATATAACACATATTAGCATTTTCCCGCTAGAAAAGTCCTTGGTGGTCTCTATTATGGAACCATTTATAGAAAAAATTGGTCAGTAAGCAACTGGAAACTCGACAGTTACAAATTATATCGCGAATATTGAACTCTCACCGCCTATCCCGGTTAAGATTACAATGTGCAGATCTATTTTGGATCTATTTCTAATCCAAAGAAAGAGTTTTCTTTGATATGTTAGGTTGGAATGAATATGTTGACTTGTGGCTAGATATAATTTTATTCTCTTATTCATGACTGCACTTGGGTTATTAGGCCATCCATAATGGTTAGTTAATTTGAAAAAAAAAAAAAAAGTGAAGTCATGTAGAGTTGTAGACTGTTGTAGGAATGGTTCCGGCTTCACACTCACTAATGGCACTAAAGGTGTGTTACCTTAATAAACCAACACGTTTTCGTACCCCTAGCTTTTGATACCTTCGACTCCTTGGCACCGGAAGCCATCCGTTCCTGTCCAGAGTCCAACATGTCATTCATAGCAGTATCTCGACTCCAAAAGGGCAGGGGTTCGTTTTTAGTAGGCTAGGGTTTGCTGTCCAGAAAGGGGTGGCGGCGCAGCTTGTTGCCCGCCTGCCCGCTATTTTAATGTAATTTTTCGCGATTAAATAAGATCAGTGGTTGGCGCAGCTTGATAGGGTGATAGAGAAAACCTAGAGAAGATAGGAAGGAAATTCGGTTCTGGATACCCCAGACAACCGAGCAATTCACATAAATACCCAAGCTAGTTCAAGTTACATAAACAACCCAAAAGATTACCAAAAGGCCATAATGGTCCTTCCTCTAAACAAATACGTAAATAAGCAAAAGTATCCAAAACAAAACTCAAAATCCAATTGTTTGTATCAAGACTTCCTCCTTAAGCACTTCTTGACCTCAAGAAGTGAGGTCTGAGAAATCCGGAAACCGCACCCGCATCTCGTCCAAGAATTCCCAGGTGGCGTCTTGTGTGGCTTGACCATTCCATCGAACTAGCACCTTCATTGCAGCTCTATTGCCTCTCTTGACCAGCTTGCGATCCAAAACAGCTTGTGGTTGGAGACTGAAACGAGCCTCGACCGGAAGTGGAATAATTTTAGTAGGAACCCCACCTGCCTCTTTCAACAAGGAAACATGAAAGACAGGATGAATCTGAGCCTCCTTCGGTAAATCCAAACGGTAAGCAACATTATCGATCTTCTCCAGAACTAAAAATGGCCCAAAGTACTTAGGAGTGAGTTTTGAGTGCTTGTGGACCCTTAATGACTTCTGCATATACGGTTGCAGTTTTAGATATACCCACGAACCTGGTTCCAAAACCCGCTCCGTTCTATGTCTGTCGGCCTGTTGCTTCATGCGATTTTGGGCTTTGAGTAACGAGTGTTTAATTACTCCAACCGCGGCTTCCCGATCCTGCATCAACTCATCCACCTCTCGGTCACTAACATCCCGGGGAATGTATGGAATATGCAACGGGGGACGATACTCGTATAGAGCCTCGAAAGGAGTTTTTCCCAAGGATGAATGGAACGTGGTATTATACCACCATTCCGCCAACGACACCCACTTGACCCACGTATGAGGTCTCTCCATCACCATGCAACGTAAATACCCTTCCAAACATCGATTCACTACCTCCGTCTGACCGTCCGTTTGCGGATGGTATGCCGTTGACAAGTTGGCCACTATCCCTTGGAGGTTCAAGAACTCCGTCCAAAATGTACTCAAAAATATTGGATCACGATCAGAAACAATCGATTTAGGGCAGCCGTGGAGTTTAAAAACGTTATCAAGGAAGACTTGTGCAACCTCCTTAGCCGAAAAGGGATGACCCAATACCATAAAATGACTGTACTTGGTGAGTCGATCCACCACCACGAATATAGTGTCCTTACCCTTAGCTTTTGGTAGCCCCCCTGTAAAATCCATAGATATGTCCGAAAAAATAGCATCAGGGATTGGTAATGGTTGTAACAAACCCGGTGTGGCGACGTTCTCGTGTTTCGCTCACATGCAAATGTCGCATGATCGCAACACCCGACGAACCACCTTCGTTATTCCTTTCCAAAAGAACATACCCTTAACCCGTTGAACCGTTGCTCGCGTCCTGGAATGACCCCCCATAGCAGATTCGTGGCAAATTTTTACAATATCCTCCCTTAGTTTATTGTCTGCCCCAACCACCATGCGATCCCCCTTTGTTAACCATTTTCCATTCCATTTAAACCTTGGCACCATCTCACCCTTAATTAATTTATTTATCACATTTTTCACCTCAATATCTTTACCTTGGCTGTCGATAATATGCTGCAACATGATTGGTTCAAGCTGTGAGACAGCCATAGTGAAGAGAGCACTGCTTTCGACCCGAGATAAAGCATCGGCTGCCAAGTTTTCCTGTCCTTTCTTGTACTCGATGCAATAATCGTAACCCATTAACTTAGCAAGCCATTTGTGTTGCAGTGGAGTTGTCACCTTTTGTGTTAAGAGATGTTTCAAGCTTCTCTGATCGGTTCGAATAACAAACGGGCCGGTAATTAAATAATAATGCCATTGTTTTACCGCCACCATAATTTCTAATAATTCCTTTTCATAAACTGATTATGTGTTCTGTTTTGGTGAGAGAGCACGACTAAGAAACGAGATCGGATGGCGCTCTTGCATAAGCACAGCCCCGATACCACCCGCAGAAGCATCTGTTTCGATTACAAACTGTTTCTTTGGGTCCGGTAGTGCCAAAACCGGGGCCGATGACAAGGCACCCTTAAGATGCTCAAACGCGTCTCGGGCGTCTCCATTCCACCGAAATGCGTCCTTCTTGAGGAGATCGGTAAGGGGCTTCGCAATCATACTAAACGACCAAATAAAACGCCGGTAATAACCCGCTAAGCCCAAAAAACCCCTGAGTTGCTTAAGGGTTTTAGGAACGGGCCATTGTTGCACTGCTTCTATCTTTGTTGGATCCATCTTCACCCCTTCCCCAGAGGTAATGTGCCCTAAATATTCCACCGCTCGCCCCCCGAATACACACTTCGACTCCTTTGCGAACAATTTATTTTCCTTTAGGATAGTAAGGACTTGTTTCAAATGTTGCACATGATGTTCTTCATCTCGACTGTAAACCAATATGTCGTCAAAAAAAACCAATACTCCCTTTCTTAACATCGGGCGGAACACATGATTCATAAGGGCTTGGAACGTTGCCGGTGCATTCGTGAGTCCGAACGACATAACAAGGAATTCATAGTGTCCCTCATGGGTTCTAAAAGCGGTCTTGTGAATGTCTTCGGGTGCCATACGCACTTGATGATACCCGGAACGTAAGTCTAGCTTGGAGAATAACGTAGCGCCCCCCAACTCATCCAACAACTCCTCGATCAAGGGAATGGGGAATTTATCTTTAACCGTCGCTTCGTTAAGGCGGCGATAATCCATACACATTCGCCATTGGCCGTCTTTTTTCTTAACCAGGACCACCGGGGCTGCGAAAGAGCTTTGGCTGTTACGGATTACTACCGCCTCCAACAGTTCCCTGGTAGTTTTTTCAATCACATCTTTTTGCACCGAAGGGTATCTATAAGGTCGTTGACTTAGTTGGGGCATTCACTGTTGATGAAGGCATTCTCAATACCCTCAAACCATTGGAGGAGTCCAGTAGCTCCTTCTTCACCACTAAACTTTGGAGGGTTACAAGAGTTGAAATGCTTAAGGGTACAGGCTTGGGGTCCATTTCCATTGCCATTGCCGTTCCCGTTCCCGTTGTTGTGACCATTCCCGTTGCCGTTCAATTGGATGACCTGAGCGAGTAAATTGGGAACCAGAGTTGCGATTTGCTGCGCCATTTGTTGAGAAATGATCGCAGCCAGTTGAGCATCAACCCCATTGTTGTTGTGGTTAGGAACTTGGTCATGGTTGTGGTTATGGTTATCACCACCTTCTTCGTGGTTCTCACCATTGCTGTTGCGAGTGCTGCGACGAGGAGGCATGATCTGTAATAGACACAATGAAATGAATGAGATTATATAAGGAGTGTAATCATTTATTCATTAATTAAAACGAATAAACGAAAACGTTGACTTATCAAAGATTCTCAATTCTAATAACATATGAAGACGCGCTTTAGCCTATAAGTGAACACTCATCCCAAGAATTCCCAGGTAGGCATCCGGGTCCCTCGTCTGATTGGGATATATGCGCAATGCCAGCCTAGACAGAAGACTCAGAATACAGGCGTTCACCCTTCCAGATTGCACGTGTTCGTTATTAAAATCTAGAACTTCGACGAGATCTCAAGATGGTTCAGGCTAAGCCTGTGGATTTTGTCTTATTAGTCTAAGAGTGGATCCAGTGATGGAGAGCAACCTTATTGTAGGGATAAGAAGTAGGAGATAGAGAATAGCAAGCAAAAGAAGCAAGTACTGGTTAAATCCTATGGTTATAGACTAGATTATTTTTCTAATAACCTAATTCCCTATAACCATGGCTCTGATACCAATCTGTAACACCCCAACCGATGGCGGAAACATCGGGGTGCCACGTAATGATGATTGTTCAGTAGCTCATGGTGAATAATAAGTTTCATTAAATAATTTAAATGAATTACATACAATAGTTCTAGAGTTTGTACATCAAATTGAATAAAACTAAACACATATCTTCAAGCATTAATTCAAATCTTCAAGCAAATAGAACCTGAAACATGTTAAGTTGAAAAGGTTTTGGGTCAACAAAAGTTGGTGAGAATTACATAGGTTTTTGAGAAATAGTTGATAACAATAGTTTGTACAACACTCAGGGTTGTATGATGATAGAATATGATACCGACATGTAGCAATGCGTCTTTGTACAACCAAACCTTGTGTCGACTGATGACTAACTCGCAAGTTAGTTAAATGTTATTACTGTTATCGATCATCCCCGAGTCTATGCGGGGGATGGGTTTGTCAGACCTATAGCGCTATAATCTAAACAGGCGGCTTGATCATTGTTAATGATTGTATTGTGTCTTTTTGTTACAGTCAAATGATAGAATGATGTTGTAATTGAATCACAAGTAAATATGAGTAAATGATAGTATAAAATGTTTAAACATGTTTCACCCCAAAAATAATGAAAATAGAGAAAAGGGGCTATGTAAACTCACCTTGGTAAAATGTTATCCCTTGAAAAATAGTGTGTTGCCCAAATATGTCAAGTATCACCCTATAAGGTAATAAATATGTCTAAGTCTATCAAGTCTATAAATGTATAAGTTCCTAGGGCTTCGAATTGGGGATAATTGCTCGTTTGATTAAAAATATTCGCCAATTGAGAGAAATTTAGTAAATAAATAACTAAAAATCTTTTTATGAAATTTAAACTTAAGATGGTTACAAGAATGTGTTTAAAGTGTAAAAATAATTTTTATAAAATTATTTTCTTTAAAATAGATTTTTTAATCTATTTATCACAAATTGTCAAAATCTAACTTTAATATTTAAAAATATTAAAATTAAATAATTTTTAGTTTAAAATTCATATTTCTGTTCTAAATGATCAGAAATAATTTGTATAAAATTTTGGTGCAAAAATATTAGAAATTGGATTTATTATGATTTAATTATGATTAAATCTAACAAAAATTGATTAAAAATATAAAATAAATGATTTTACTGAATTAAAAATTATTTCAGTAAAGTTTAATGTTATAAAAACTTAGGATAATTTTTGTGGAAATTAATAAGATCGTTTTGATATTTTAATGGATTTTTATAAATATAATAGTATAAAATTGATCTAATTATTATAAATATTAAATAAATGAATTTTTGAAAAACAAAAATTGTAAATAAAACTCTTGACTCAGATTAAACAAATATAATTTTTTTAGAATTTATAAAATAGTTTTGCTATTTAAAAATGAATTTATAAGTTTTAAGTATAATATATATATATAGAAATGGTTGTTACAAAGAAGCAAAAAAAAATGGGGGTAGTAGCCGGGACTCGAACCCGGTTCCCTTCTGTGTCAAACCCATGTCACAACCACTTGGCCTAGGCCAGTGGTTGTGATGTTTTCTGTTAAAGATTTAATAAATACACTACGCGAATCAAGTTTATCCCCAATTCCATATGAACGAGCCCTAGAATTAGCAATCAAACAATTCAGGCAACTAGAGCCCGATTAATGTTAGGGCTATTATTGTTTGATAGCCGACTAATGAAACCCACACAAGAACGAAGACTCACAGTGTATAATTGATGATTATAGCCGGGTCAAACCAAAAGTCAAACGACGAATCCAATAATCAAAATCAGAGTGATTCAGAGAGAATGGGAGGTTGAGAGAGAGTTGTGAGCGAGTTGTTAAGCTTCGGAGAGGGTCTATTTATACAGAGGTTCGATGGTTTATGATAATTGGAAAGTTGACCTTGATTAATGTCATACGCGTTTAAATCAATTGTTTTGGTTAATTAGATTGAAATTATACGTGTAATAGGTGAATGTTAGGCCGGTAATCACGATTCAATGGTCAAAGATAATTATTCGTGGCTAAATCACCTTAATTATGGCAGATTACGATTAAAAAAAAGAAATAAAAAAAAATATATCTGCTGTTGCTGTTCGTGTGCAGGAAGAAGCAACAGACCACGTTTAAAAAGCTTTTAAATATAATACGATCTGGTTTAAAACCAAACATTTGGTGTAGCCCGGGTGGTTAACGCGTAAGTGTGGAGTGTGGGAGGTCTCCGGTTCGATACCCGGGGACACCATTTTATTGTTTTTTTTCTGTATAACAGATTTGAGGGGTGTGGGCTTGGTTAATGGGCTTCATTTCTGGTCTGGGTATCTTGGGCTCAGGACTTGGGCTGTTTGTTTGGTGTGTCCAGCGGCCTAAATGGCAAATGGAATTGAAGCTTTATATTTTTTTTTTGACATATTATTATTATTATTATTATTATTATTATTATTATATATGTACACATATAGATATATAATTATTATTGTATAGGGGTTCAAAATATCACCAAAAATAATAGGGCTTGTCGTTTTAATCCGTAACGTATAAATAGTTAAATGCGAAATGTTACAGATATCCTCTACCGGACATTGGAGTCGTTTGGCCAGCCTACTATCAATGAAATTGTGAGTTGACCCGGGGTCGATAAGGATGTGTAGTTGACGGTTTCCCCTTGCCCCTTGTACTCGCATGGTAGAGTAAGACGGAATTCCCGTTAATGCATGTATCGATATTTGGTGATCCTTTTCGTCTTCCTCTTGTTCGGTTTCTTCTACTCTTACGTCGTCCTCATCTTCTAACTCAATCATGTAAACTTGACCCCGGGTTCGCGTGCATTTATGACCCGGTACAAACTTCTCCGTGCACCAAAAACATTCCCCTTTTGCTCGTTTTTGTTCCAACTCTGTACTCATGAGGCGACGTGCACCCCCCGCGATTTTAGTGGCGGTAGCAGTAGTTGGGTTAGGTGATGGTAAAAGTGGTAGTTTGGTAGCATTGGTTGGTGGTGTAATCTTTGAATTGGTAGTGCTCCTTGTGTTTCCTACAGCCCACTTCCCTCTGTCAAATTTTTCTTCCAAAGCCTCATTGTTTAGTGCTTGAGTCTTAGCCAACCCATATGCCTCGTGCAAGGTGCGCGGTTTAAGCATCCTAACCGGTCCCCGAATATCCGGTCTAAGAGCCTTAAGATAGAGACTAATAGCTTGAGTTTCAGTGAGATTTACCTTGTTCAACAGAGAGTCGAATTTGGTGTTGAGCTCATGGAGGGTACCAGTTTGGTTGAGGGAAGCCAATTCTTCTAGGGGGTCTTCAAACATAGCATTAGAAAAACGGACTGAGATAGATCTCACGTAATCTTCCCACGGAACTTCAGAGACGGTAGCACCACGTGTTTTCATGAAACCCCTGTGCCATTGGAGTGCCTCCCCTTCCAAGTGAACAACGGCACACCTGAGTTTCACCTCTTCGGGAGTCTCGTCCATTGCGAAAAAGTGTTCACAACGGTAGACCCAACCCTCCACGTCGTCACCGGAGAATTTGGGAAATTCAACTTTCCCGATTCGCAAGGGTCGCGTACCCCTCGAGTCTGCATCACTGCCTGAGAACGCTGAACCCGCACTAAACCCACCGCCGCTTGACTGGGCCGATTTATCCCGCACCGCCTTTAAGATCTCTTCTTGTTGTTTGGAGGACTGTTCTTGTTGTTTCATTAGTGCTGAGAGAGCTGCTTGGATCTCGGTGATTGCCTTATCGTGATTCTTGAGGGTGTTGTCAACATCCTGGTTGCGAGTGTTTGTCATGATAACGAGAGGTTCCGACTGGAGATCGGAACGGCTCTGATACCCTTGATAGGGTGATAGAGAAAACCTAGAGAAGATAGGAAGGAAATTCGGTTCTGGATACCCCAGACAACCGAGCAATTCACATAAATACCCAAGCTAGTTCAAGTTACATAAACAACCCAAAAGATTACCAAAAGGGCATAATGGTCCTTCCTCTAAACAAATACGTAAATAAGCAAAAGTATCCAAAACAAAACTCAAAATCCAATTGTTTGTATCACCGCTATTTTAATGTAATTTTTCGTTATTAAATAAGATCAGTGGTTTTACTTAAAAAAATATAAAAAAAAAAAATAATTTGCGTTCAACGCTTGTTACCATGGCCACAACCCACTCACAAAATCGGGGGCAATGCTCGTGTGAAAGTGAAGCTGAATTGACATGGCATGGAATCTCTAACGCCCACTGGACCATAACACAAGATTTTATGGTTATATTTTATTTCTAAAACAAAGTAACTTTTAGCTAGAAAAGAAACTAAGCATGACTAATACACAATAAGATATAAGAATTTCATTGAGTGATATTTTTCAATTGTAATATTTATGTAAAAGATAACCCATAAGCATGACAATAGCCAACAATCCTTAAAGTTCATAACATAATTACGTATCTATTCTTTACTAGGTTAGAAACACGTGTATTGCACGAAATAAATAAAAGAAATATTAAGATAAAGTTAGACTGAAATCACGTATAAGTACTTTAAATAATAAAATAATAATATTAAAAATGAAAATATATTATTCATACTATATTTAGTAAAATGGGAATGTGAGAGGATTTGCACTATTGCAAAATGTACAAGTCTTTGATACGTTTTCTTTCTCACCTGTACAACTCCAATTTGCATACTCCATTTGCCACCGCGTGTTGATGTTATGGCACTCCTTTTGGCCACGTTCTTTTCCCCCTCCTTTAATTCTTTATCCACATGGTTAGGTAGAGAGCTCAGTTTCACCAAACGAGATTGAAGCGCTATCACCGATTCTCCGGCTGATAACTTTAGGGTTTAGCGAAGTCAAAACTTTCCGATATTGGAGCAGATTTGGTCTTGGATGTTGTAAGTGTTCCAGCTTACTCGAGTTTAATTCCGGTGGTGTTTGTAAGTATTCTTCTTCCTTCCAATGCTAATTGTATTTTCTCCTCTGTCGTTGTTTGGTTATTTAAGGTTTAGGGTTCCTTTTCATATTGTATTTGTTATTTACCATAAATACTTTATTATACACTGATATTTTGGGGTTTTGTTTGTTATGTTGGAATTTTGATATATAATTGTAAATTGCTCATGGGGTTTTTAGCTCTGTTTCAAGGGATTGATTGTTGTTAATTTTTGAATAAAAAAATGGGTTTTTGTTTCAGTTTTGGTGGTGACTATGGTTCGTATGCTTGGCCATTTCAAGATGGAAACACAACTGCTTTTGTACGAAGCTTTTGTTTTGTATCAGTTTGTGGTGATTGTTGAAGACTTGAAGTTCTTTTTCGAAAGGCTAATATGAAGCACTTTGTAAAGACAAGGCTTTATCATGTCTTAGTGGCACAACCGTGATGGTCATGTGATAAAGTTGCTATCATTTGGCAACCGGCTACTGTGTTATCGTGATATATGTGCTTTGTCTATGTTATAACAAACAATGAATGTTCCTAAAGGCTATGATTATCCCTGAAAAGTTGTCTTGGTGGCACCAATCACCATGGTTCATTTCTAAAATCCACTATAGCAAAGTACCCGTGTTAAGCGTTATTTACTACTTAGTTATGCTCTTTTCCTGGTCTCCTGCTACGTATGTTTTCTTTCCTATGTCTTTTCCTTTGTTTTTTCCTATGTTCGTTATGAAGACATCGGCGGTGGCGATGGAGAATATGGTTCGTGTGCTTGGTCGTTTTAATATGGTAACACAACCGCTTCTTTGTGTTGCTTTTGCTTTGTATCAGTTTACGGTGACGGATGCAGTTGCCTTTTTAGAAGGCTATTTGTGCGCTTAGTTGTTTGAAGATAGTAAAAAAATGGCTATTTGTGCGCTTAGTCGTCACTGTTTTCAGATGATGTCAAAGAAGGAGACATAGTTACAGAAACCTCATCGGTTGTTACACAATCAAAGGTTAGCTCCCTACCAATTAATAAAGTAATATAGTCAATGGAGCCTGCTTATTGGGTTTTTTTACTTCATCTTTATATACATAAAGTTGAAACTGAAATGCTTGATTTTGTTTCCAATTTACCTCTCTAACTATGTGTGTATTGTCCTAAATTTTATGCTATCTTTATCAAAAAAAGTCATGCCTAATGGATGGTTGGTTAATCGCCAAAAGGATGAATTCATATCCTTTTGCTTCAAATGCTAAAAGGAGATGATTTCAAAAAAATAGTACATTTATTTATGGTTTTTTAGGTGTTCAGATTTGACCAATTGTTCTTAGAGACGAATTATATGTTTTGCTTCATACATGTTCTTAAGTCTTAACACATGCTAGCATCTAAGTTGCTTTTTATTAGTGTGCATATAAAAGTGGGTGATATAAACTGCTTAATAAGAAAAGGGGTAGCCTTCCAGCCGTTTGATGAAATTGGTTACTGATAAAAGATAGATAATTTAACAAAACCTAGAATCAATGCTTTTTATTAGTGTATATAATAGGTAGCAGCTTTGAAGGCAACAACGTGAACGTCAATGTTGTCATGTTGACCTGTGCAAATATTCATGCGTCTTTGCAAATTAGTTCAAACATAAGTTTTATATAATACAAGAAACAATTATACTAATCATGTTCATTACAAAGGTAGGCCTGTAAACGAACCGAACGAACACGAACACGAACACATAATCGAACACATTTTTGTGTTCGTGTTCGTTCATTAAGAAATTTGTCGTGTTCGTGTTCGTTTATGTTTGTTCAATTAAAACCTAAACGAACAGTTCATTAACATAAACGAACATTAATGAACACAAACAAAAACAAGTTTAATAATGAATCATCACAATTCAACCAAGTCTAATACATCACGATGCAACCAAAACAAAATCTAAATTAGTGGGGTTGTAGAATGTGGAGAAGAAGGGAGGTGAGGCTGTGAAGTGTGGAGAGCGGTTGATATCTTTAGAATGTTAGGGTTAGGATTAAATTTTAGAACATATAAAATATATTGTATATAATATAATATGAATTAAGGTTACTTAACCAAAGGGAAATAAATAATAAAAATAAAGTAAAGTTTAATTAAACGAACATAAACGAACATAAATGAACGAACATAAACAAACGTTCATGAACATAAATGAACGAACAAAACGTGTGTTCATGTTCGTTCGTTTAATTAAACGAACATAAACGAACTTCCCGCCGAACAGTTCACGAACAGTTCATGAACGTTCGGTTCATTTACAGGCATATACCGGTCAACGCCAACAATTTGTGCAGGCATATTTATCGTGGCAATTGGTTAATTGTCAAAATATATAACACCACCAAGAGAACATTCCATCTAGGAAAAACTAGCCATCTAGATATGTTAACTTCCTTTAACTATTACCTTCAGACAAGGATGAACAAAAAAGTTGAATAGCAGGAATACCAACAAAATCCACAACTTTCTTTCGGAGACCTAAGGTTCTCTGTTTGTAAGTATGATAACAAGACAAAGTTTGTAAGAAGCAGATATGGTTCTCCATTTTACAAGTATAATAAGACAAGGTATGTTTTGTAAGTATCACCGGTCAAAGTTTGTAAGAAGCATAAACCTATATATAAATACTACTCCTACGATAACCATTTTCATAGAATTCCAACACTTTAAGATTAAGCCATCTCTATACTACAATACAATACAACATAAACATTTAATCACACAATTAAATCTTTTTGTATCCATGCAGGGTAATGCTGTAGCGGTTCCAATTGAATTTGATAGCCTCGAAACTAGACCACATATCTTTTATTTATCGACCAATTGTGGATACTTGATTGTAAATGTAAACATAAATGTTGGGATAATAGTTCAAGTTAAAATTGATATGTATGTTGACATTGTTTGATGAGATTGAAAGAATGTAATGGCATTATTGATATCGTAATAATTTGTTCGGATTGAAAGAGGCTAATGTATCATAGTACGTATGACCAAGTCGCAAACACCAAGCCGTCGCAGCAACGTGCGACATGGGTAAAATACTAGTTGTTATAATTCATAAAGCTTCAAACACTTATTTTATTTAAAATATGTTGTTCTATGGGACATGTAATTTGAATAGTTTATATGTTTCTTGTTCATATGCCTCACTTATGGTGTGCGCATATAATGTATATATGTGTGGTTATTGGGGGGCAAAAGTAAAGTTGCACTAGGTTTAACGTTATTTTACTAATTTCGTGAAAATAACATTAAAAACGGCGGACGGTTAATCATGCATCATGTGGTGGCATGGATAGCCAAAAGACAAAGGGGTAAATGCACCGATCGGGAAAATCCCGATTGCTAAGTGTTCTGTGCCTTATGTCCAAGGCTTAATACCAAACCACATCGAGTCGGGGGGTCTTACTGAAAGCAGCCTCTCTATTCTTAGGGATAGAGGTAAGGCTGTCTACATCTTACCCTCCTCAGACCCTACCTTAGCTTTGCTATAGGTGGGATTAACTAAGTATGATGATGATGATGATGATGATGATGATAATGATATGTTTCTTGGTCATAAGGTACTAAATGCTAACTAATAATTTAATATATTATTTTTTATTACTATTTTTTTAATTAATTTTTAAAATTAAGGAATAAAATACCAAAAAAAAAAATAAGAAGAAGAAGAAGATTTTGCTCATATAATTATGACATGTGATGCAACAAGTTACTTATATAAAGATTTAAGGTATTACTATTTAAAAGTGGCATACAACTTACAAATAAGAAAAAAAGGTTGAAATGTGGGGCTTTGATGTGTTTGAAACAAACAAGGACGAAAACACTCTCACATGTTCATCACGAGACTAGACTTAACGCCTAAAACTAATGTCTATTCACCTTAGGAAAATATCAAAACTTTAGAGGCTAAATATGAAACATTGACAAACCACATGGACAATCGAGAGACATCTAACTATTAAACTATTTATTGTTGAGTTAACTGCAATTTGTGTCCCTATGGTTTAGAGGTGGATGCACTTTGCACCCATATTTGAAACTTGTCGCACCTTGAGACAGTGTGCTTTTTTTTTTCATTACAATTTGCGTCCCTATGGTTTAGAGGTGGAGACACTTTGCACCCATATTTGAAACCTATCGCACTTTAAGCCACTGTGCTTTTTTTTTTCATTGCACTTTGAGCCACTGTGGTTTGTTTTCATTACACTTTGAGCCACCCCATTAGCTTGTCATCTAAGTGGATGTTATACATCACCACGACAGCTTCGCCACTAATCACTGTTTTGCTTAAGGAGCTCGATTCGAGGCTGCAGTTTCCTCTCCCGGCTAGCGCTAAACGAACTCGGATACACAGGTATGATTTTAAATATCTCTTGGTCCGTTAAACCAATAAAGGATCGGAAGAAGTTGACATGACTAGCGTAGTGGTCGACACTGTAAGCTAGGATGAAAGGAAGTTTAAGCAAAACAGTGATTGGTGGTGAAGCTGCGGTGGTGGTGTTTAACGTCCATTTAGACGACAAACTAACATAGTGGCTCAAAATGCAATGAAAAAAAAAAACACAGTGGCTCAAAATGCGACAGATTTCAAATATAAGTGCAAAGTATCTTCACCTCTAAACTACAGGACGCAAATTGCAAAAAAAAAAAAAAAAAACAATGTCTCTATGTGTGACTCAAAAGTACATAGAGGTAAAGTGTCCCCACATCTAAAGTACATAGAGGTAAATTAGTAAATTATAGTATCTAATAAGTTATTGACACTTTTACAGTACACTAATTTGGTTGGTTGATTTAGGTGGCAAAAGGTTCTGAATGGTTGCTTTTGGAGGCAACAATTTTTTACATTTAAGCCACTAACTATATTACTTACTTCAATTTGAACACTAAATTTTGACCATCAAACCTTTAACTTTTATAATTTAAAGCTTTGACTACCAAACTTTTACCTTTTAGGATTTCAAACTTTGATCACCCAACTTTTTTAAACTTGCATTGCACTTTGCTCACTAACTTTCTTACTAACCTATGTGCTTTATTTCCTTCCAATTTGACCACAAAACCTTTAGATTTTAAGATTTCATACTTTGACCATTAAACTTTTAGCTTTTAAGATTTTAAATGACCACCAAACTTTGACCACGAAACTCTCCACGCAACAGGAGCTCCCATAGCGCCGCACAATCTTTAACGTCCACCAAACCCTCAACGCAACAGGAGCTCCCGCCGTGAAGCGTGGGGTAATAGAATGCTAGTTACTCTTTATTGTTTATCTATTCGGATAGTCCGACTACGACCCAACCTCATCTACCATGTGCACGATAGGCGCATTTTAGAGAACAACATCAACAAGTAACAACAACAGCCCGTCACAAAATTCGGAAGCCGCCGTCGTACACTTAGAACTTCATCTGACAATATTAATAATAATCTGAGATGGCGACCGAGAAGACCGATGCGTCCTCCATGGATGTCGATGGCCAGATCACCACCGATAAAAAGTTCTCAATCAACGGTTTGTCCCTAATTCCACACATGCACATCTATTCACACGCACACGAAACCTTTCTACTTGTGTTGTTGATGAATCATTTCCACTAGATTAGATTAATATCTGAATTACAAAATCTGGTTCTTTTGCAGTATTGCAGCTTTTAAAATCCGCACAGATGCAGCATGGCTTACGTTTTGGGGACTACACTCGCTATCGGTAATGTCGGGCTTTTAGTTCGATTCTAGGGTTTGTTTTTTTAATAGATTGTGTGTTTTTAATTAATGATTTGTGGATGTGTGATTATAGGAGGTATTGCACTGCTCGGTTGAGGAGATTGTATAAATCGTTGAAGTTTACTCATGGGCGTGGGAAGTATAATAAAAAAGCCATTACAGTGTCTACTGTTACTGAAGTTAGGTATGTGAATCTGCAATTTGTGTTAATTTCCTCAATTATTATTTGGATAATTTTCTTGCTTTTCAAGTTAAGTGGGATGATGTAAGTTGAATAGTTTTCGGTCTGCATTGAATGTCCACGTGTAGGTGAAATTAGATGTAGATTGAAAGAAAAGGTTCGAAATGTTTTGAGGTCTAAGGTCCAGCATTAGGACATGCGTAAATGTCTTCCAGTTATGCATGTTTTTTGGCGATACTAGTAGCATTTGTAGCCATTGACGTTAATGAATGATGATGTACTGAACTACTGATAAAGTGATAGGTTTCTTAGGTGATAAGTGGTGGCATCTGGTTTAGTTTGAAATAAGGTAAGAGAGTGATGCGTGGATCCTAGATGATGAAATTGAACATCTAGTAGACTAGTAGTAAAATCTGAAGATTTAACCCAATATTGTTATATATATATATATGCTTTGTTAGTCAGTAAGTTAGCAAAGACCTGAATTGTATCACAGTTGATTCTAACAGCTTGTAAATTGTTCTATTTTGGTATCGATTGTCAATCTTCACCATATGCTATTGCATCCTCTCTGAATAATCTTATGCATCTTTTTGTCAATTTGAGAAAGGTTTCAGCGTTATGTATTTTTTCAAGAAGCAGCAATTTTAACTTTAAGACAGTCAAAATTTTATTGGAAAGGTTATTATTAGGTAAGGTGTCTTACTTCTGAGCTAACAATATTGTGGGCTTGCAATAGGTTTCTCCATTTGGTTCTCTACAGAGCAGAAAGAGCATGGAGCCATGCCATGGAGAAGAGGCAGCTGCCAGATGGTCCAAATGCACGTCAACGGAGCTACCTGATTGGTCGGTTGCGTAAGGCAGTGAAATGGGCTACACTTTTTGCAGAATTATGTGCTGTTAAGGGAGATTCTAGAACTTCATTAGAAGCCGAGGTATGTTTTTTGGCTGGTTATGTAGACTTATAAATTTTAAGATGTATCTGTTGGTCAGATGACCTGTACCATCTTTCCGTTTTTGCTGAACAAGTTGATTTCAATTTGCAGGCATATGCCTCATTTATGAAAGGAAATCTTTTATTTGAACAAGACCAGAATTGGGACATTGCATTGAAGAGTTTCAAGAGTGCTAGGCAAGCCACGTTTTATATGAAATGGGTTTTTTTTTTCCTTATGTTTGGTCTTTGCTCCCTCACCATTATTTTAAAAATACAAACAGGGTTGTTTACGAGGAACTTGGAAAATATGGAGATCTGGATAATCAAGTTTTGTGCCGTGAGCGTGTTGAGGAACTAGAACCAAGTATACGCTACTGTTTGCACAAAATTGGTGAATCAAATTTACAAGCTTCTGAACTTGTACACATCGGGGAAATTGAAGGACCTGCATTGGACCTTTTTAAAGCTAAATTAGAGGTAGGTTAATAACAACTCAATTCAATTCTACAGCCTAATTTCAACATTACATATCTGGACTCGATTCCTTATGAGTTATCATGATAAAATTCACACAAATATAAGTTTCTTTAATTATCTTGTATCTATGTCAGGCTGTAATGGCTGAAGCTAGAACTCAGCAGGCTGCATCTATGACCGAATTTAATTGGCTTGGTCATAGATTTCCCATATCAAATGCAAAGACTAGGGTTGCCATATTGAAAGGTTTGTTTTCTATCTTTCGAGACTAATGGTGTGTCATATTTATCAATGTTGCGGTAGCCAAGTTATCAATGTTTGTTTTTTGTTATTAGTGTTAGCAAACAATAATGTGCATGGGTTCCTTCTATACTCAGGAAATAGTGATATAATATGTTTAGGAGTAAGCCTGTTCTACATGATAATTAGTTCAAACACTTCTATTTTTTCCCTTTTCCCATTTATGTTTTTCTTTTTAGTGTTGAATACTTGAATCACTTTTAGTGGTTGTTTTTTGAAAGATTATCATTATGTAGTATGTATGCTCTCTTGTCCAAAACAGAACCTTTGGGATAATTTGCAATACTTGCCACATTAGAAGCTTGAATCTATAAGTTCAAAGTTCTGATATGTTACATGTTGGGTTTGGCAAGAAATCAGTCTATGCTATTATCTCATCACACTGTTGCACTTCTGTGCATATTAATGTGAAAACCATATGCTGATACATTTGTGTGATTCAGGGTATATAATTTAGTTTCCTTTTTTTTTTCTTTTTTTTTTTTGACACTTATGTGATATATGTGACTTATTCTTTCAGCTCAGGAACTGGAAAAAGAGCTTCATGATCGAATGGAAGGTGCTCTTCCTGCTGAGAAAAGACTTGCTGTTTATGACAAAATTTTTGCTGCATATCATGAAGCCCGGGGATCCATTCGCAATGACTTGGTATGTCGTGGAAACTTATTTAGTTAAAGCTTAGGTGTATGGTATGCTGTAATCAGAGAAGGACTATACCTTTATATTGGAATGGAAAACGCTGATTATTTTGTATGATGGAATTGAGATGGACCATTCTGGAAGGAATATGCATAATCTTTTAGTTGTTATCTTTCCACAGGCAGGGGTGTTGTTTCCTATTCCATCATGGAATGGAGTGAAAATTACATTTTAACTCTATTTTATAAATGTAATTTTCAATAACATACATCTTTTTTTTATGAAATTACAAAACTTTAATTAATTAATATTTCATTTTAAAAAATAACTAGAAAATTTATTTTTCATCAATAATAATCTTAATTGGCGTTTAATTAGGCTTTGTTGTATTCAACCATTATGAGAGACTGTATAAAGTTCATACTAAAACTCTTTCCATTCCAGCCAATCAAACAAACCTTCTAGTCTTCAAAGTTCAAAGCATTTCCCATCCCCTGTGAAGTGGATGAGATGTTAGTTACAAAAGCAAGGTTGATTTTTTATATTTATTTTGATAAAGATTACTTAGATTTGTTTATTTTTAGGCTACTGCAGGTAGCTCTGAAAACATAAAGGATGATTTGAGTGGGCTTGACAAAGCTATAGGTGCTGTACTAGGGCAGCGAACCATTGAACGCAACCAACTGTTGGTTAGCATAGCTAAGAGTAAACTTAGCAAGGCCCGTGATGAGAAGAATGAGAAAGTCACCAAACCTGAAGAGCTTGTGAGGTTATTTGATCTTCTTTTACAGGTATAGAAGATGCTTTGTTCCTCATTGGTGATTTCAATTGTAGGGGTTGAGAAATGGGCGTCCTTAATAAAATGTCAAAACAGGGTTGGGTCACTCAAAATTATTTTTGCTCTTTTACAACTAGATATAATTGCCAAGGCTATATTATCTCATACATAATCTAAAATTCTGGATATATGATTTACGAGGTTTTAAATAATAAAACTACAATATGGGCAACTCTCTACTTGTTTGACCCTTCCGGCCCATTTGATCTGATTCCCTATAGCTGTTTTTTATTTTATTTTACCCGCTCAAGATAAAATATAACCCAAATCAATAAATGGGCCACCTCTAGTTAATTGTCATTTCTACGCTGCTGACAAATGTTTGTTATTGTTGATTATAGAATACATCAGATCTTTCTGACTTGTTGAGTTCTGGAAGAGACAGAAAAGAGGAAGAAGTGGCATTATATGAAGAATGTGAAATCAAAAGCCTCATTTTTCGAGCAGAAAGGTTTGCATGACACTGTTTATTCATTAATTTTTTCACTACAGATTTGTTTGATTTTTTTATTCTTAATTAAAATATTACCTGGTGCGGAATTATGGTCAATCTATTTAAACAAGATGCCATGCGTGGCACGTGGCTGTTTGACCAGTATATGATAGTTTCTAGAGTCTTGTTCTGTTTTGGCTGAACCACACTGAACTGGCAAAATAACTGGAAGTATTCTATGGTCAGTGTCTTATTTTTGTTTGCTATGCATCAAACTGCTTCCACACTAGTCTCATTATGGCCCATTTAGGGTTGGATTCTCTTCTCTTCACTCATTGACTTGCATATTAGTTTTGAACATTTTAGGCTAGAAATCGGGAAGAAAAAAGAACCTGAGATATTTGGCAACAGTAATTTTGCACACCATCAAAGAATAAAAATATCTGAAAAACAATGTCTGATTAATTCATAAATGAGTCTGACCATTATGTAAGGTTATTGAAACAATTGTACAAGATTAGGAATCATATTTATGATAAATAAAATAATAAATAAAACTAGTCTTATTCATTATTTCTTTTGCAGGTGTTTTTTCTTGGCCAAGTCTTATAGCTCAGCTGGGAAGAGGACAGAAGCATATTCTTTGTTTTGTCTTGCTCGCTCTCTGGCTGAAGACGCGTTGAAGAAATTTAGGAGTGCGGCTAACCATGATCAGGTTTTTATTTTGGAACTCAAAAGTAAATAAGAGCTTTAGCAAGCGATAAATTCAGGTCTATATATGATTGATTGTTTTTGCAACAGGTGACGATCAAAGACTTGGAGGCATTGTATAACAATTGCAGATCCAACAGTTGTATTGAACATGCAATGGGGATTATGGAACACGAGAAGGCTCCCGAGGATCTTTCAAAAAAGATATCTACTGTATCAATATCTGGGAGCGATAAAAAGGTATGGATTAGAAAGAAACATAATTTACGGTTTACCACAAAACAACTACCTCATATATCCAAAGTTCACATCTTGTCCACTTGAATATTTTTACAAACATGGTTGGGAGTGTTTTAAATAGACTCAATAGTCAAAGCACTTCATTTAACCATCATATGCACGTGATACCTGATAAGTCAACACTTCGTTTTTTATTAGAAGCCAGTCAGCCACTCATTTGCTTATGAATGGCCCAATGGGTCGAGACCTGCATGATATCTCTTATTTTCTTATGGGTAAAAAATGGGTTAAATCAACAAAATTAGCTTAGAAGGAGCGAGTCTAACGTGCCAAAAGTCACCTAAAGCGTATTTTTAGTTCATAAAACCTCAAATTAGTTTTTGCAATAAGTAGAATATAACTGTAATACTATGATTTTTGTAATTGTATTCAACACACTATCATATGCGTTTCAACTTTTAAGTCGACCTATACAAAAATTACCCAATTTGACTGGTAACCTAACCTCTCCATTATGCTGCCTCTACTTATTTGTTGGGTAAACTTTGTGCTAGTTTTACATGCATCAAACTTGCGTATTTTAATTTTCAGGTGGAAAAGTTCCTCATTGAGAAATTGGATTCTTTCGAGTCTGCTGTTGGTGATTCAAGCACAAAAGTAGCACCGCGTATTGCAGCATACCAACCATCATTCCAAGCAATTGCTCGCAATCCCATAGTTCTTGATCTCGCCTATAATTCAATTGATTTCCCATCAATTGAGAATAGGATGAAGAAAGACAAAAAGGGTTTCATCAGTAGGCTCTGGGGATAAATTATACAATCAGAATTCAGGATGATTTTCATTAAAGTTTTTTAGAATTTGAACAATTTTGTTACTGTAATGTTGATTTTCTGGTCGCTTACTGTGTGTTGCTTTTTGAACCAGTTACTGATGAGGTTGTTTAATTGGATTTAAATGAGGGATAAGCTTTTTGCTCAATAAATTGGTAAGATCTGAAAAGTGGTAACTGTTTAAATTTGGGGGGCTAGTCATGTAATGTTAATCTAGAGAACGTCATTAGACGAGTAATGACATGACAAAATCGTATGCATTTTGTTTTTTAATATCATTAAAACCAAATTTTATAATATAATTTGACAATGTAATATGTCAATTCTGCAAACTATATATAATCAAATTATCAATGTTCAATAAAATAAAAAAATTATTGAAGAAAAGTGTAAGTAGTTACTAAAAAAACATATTTTGGAATTATATCATAAGAAAACCAACATAATTACTTACTTTACATAAACAAGGCATTTCAATGTAACTTTAGTATATTAACATTTTCATACTAGTTAAAAACACAAGGACTCGTAAAAACAAACTTGTACCAATTAAAGGGGTTAAGATTTGATCAAGTGACGCACCAAGTGTATAAAAATGCTGACATTCATAAAAAAATATCATATAAGATAATATGCATTTGTATTTAAAGCGGTTAAAACTAGTGAAATGTATGTTTTATGTCAAAAGAGTCTACATGACACTTCAGTTTAATTAGCAAAAAAGTTGTCCACATAGCCTCCACATATGTAATGATTGTGTTATAAATTAAAGTGTTTTAAGAGTTTCATAAGTTTACACTTATAGCGGGCCTTTAGTATTATGATATTAACCTATGAAGTTTAGAGTTTTTGGTTCAAAACATATGAAAAAACTTAATCGGTTGCTGAGCTAGTGGTAGAGTGGTTGGAAAAAGACTTGGTCTTCATTGTTGTGACACCCCAGGAAAATCCCACATCGGCCGTGGCCAGGAGAGATCCTTGGTTCATAAGTAATGTCTTGCCTCTTAAATCACCAACGCGTTTTGGGGCTTAATGTTAGTGGATGAGAGGAGAACTCCACAGTTAAGCGTGCTCAGGTGGGAGCAGTTTCAGGATGGGTGACCTCCTGGGAAGTTTCCACCAGGGCACCCAAAAACAAATCCGTGAGCTCTGGGTGGGCAAAACGGACAATATTGGTGGTGAGAGGGGCGGGGTGTTACAATTGTGACCAAGGTTTGACTCCCACTCTCCCCATTATTTTCTGCGTCATCCAGGTGAAGAGCGAATACATGTGGCACCGGTTCAACTTGGATGGGAGACGAGGTTTTACCGATTATTCCACTGCCGTGCCTTCGGGCGGGTGGAGGTCAGGTTTCCGCGCATCTGGGAGAGCCAACGGGTTGGCGGCGGTTGAGTAGCCAACCTTGGCCACAACGCCCAGTGTCACTTGGTTGGCACGTCGTTTCTTGCCGTTCAAAAAAATTGGTTAAAACTTAAAAAGTAGTTGATGGTTGGTTTTTTTTGGCGCGCAATGGTACGGACAGCCATAGCCCCTTAAAAATAAAAATAAAAATAAAAACCCTTTAGCTTTGGCTTTGAATTTAAATCCAGGAAACGAAGGAGGGTTGAATGGCAGCCATGAAAACTCGTTCTATTTCTCCTCATCATTCGGACCCCATAATTGATTTTCTTTCCCCTTCATTCCTTTATTTTTTTAAGTAATATCATCACAAATTTCACCTTTTCCTCTGCAATTCCATTTCAATAATCTGCGTCCGCTTTCGTTTTCATACATTTCGTGATCTAGAAGACAGGTTATATATTATTATTTCAAAGTTGCCCGTCTGTCTAATGCTGGAGGTTTGGATCGATGCAGCCTACCGACACAACCATGTATTTTTCCAAACTCGATGATTCCCCAATGTTTCGCCAACAGGTCTGCGTGTTTTGCCTTTTTTAATACATTATGCTGGTTTGTGTAAGTTATTATTAATATCCTAAAACCTGATTGCACTTTAAAGAATATTATCATGGGCTTAAATGTTTCGAGGAAAGTAGGGATATTATGAAGAAGATAGGAATATCTTCATTAGGGTTTCCTTTAAACAATTGACAAAGTTTTGATGATCTTGCCGCAAGGTCCTGCGTGAAAACATGTATAGTTTGACTTTTTAAGATGGAAATATGTACTAAATTGCTATGAGATTTATGTCCATCGATCCGGTTTTCTAGAAACAATCGTGTGTCCAGATTTATAACAAAAAAATATAATGGGTTGGTGTTGGTTGAAATAAATTTGAAAATCTTACACAAGTTTTTTATGTGAATGATGACAATTGAATTTTTAAGTCAAAATGAATTGAACATGCAGAAGTTGATTATATGCAAAATTCTTGAGTGTTTTACTTTGGTTAAGTTGAATGGTCTCTGGCTCTCTGCTATGCTCACCTGAACATCCTTTGAATTGGTTTAGTTCATAGAAGATTTGTTTTTAGTGTTTATAAAAAATGTATATCAAAAGTTCAACTGATACACACACTACTTATCCGTGAATTTGATGCGCCTTGGATGTCCAGTGATGTGTATGCCCATCGTTGACTTTTATATAAGAGTTCGACTCGTTCGATTGCCAACATACATGTATATTATAATTTAGTATTCCAGTTACATGTTTTATAGACATAAAAATGGTGAGTGCATTTTACAATATGTGACCATGTATGCACTAAAACCTAGTAAATTTGCCAACAACCCTACAAAAAAAAATTGATAAAATGTTAAAATGTTTTTTTCATGCCTTCAGATATTGATAAAACGCTTCACATTTTCAAATATGTAACATGTGAATGTATAATACACTGTAATGCAGGTCCAATGTTTGGAAGAAATTGCAGAAACTTTGAGGGACAGAGGTACAAAGTTCTTTAAAGGCTGTCGAAAATATACGTGAGGATTATTTCTTTCTTTTTTTCTTCATTTTCAGAATTATTTTATCAGGCTGTGGAAAATGGGTAATTACTTATTTAAATTGTACAGAGAAGGTTTAGGAGAAGCCTATGAAAAAGATATTGCCTTTTCAAGCTCCCTTGAAATTTTTGGTGGTGGACCTGATCCAATTGCTTTAGCATTTGGAGGTAAAATTTACTTTATATTCTCTTTTAAAACTTTTTAAATTGTTTATTATGTGTTAATGGTGATCAAAGTTTAAAAGAACGGAAATGAGGCTCGAGGCATTTTCCCTTCGCTTCACGAGGCGTAAGCCCGAGGCAGAATCAAAAAAATAAATATAAAAATTATATATCTTATAAAACATAAAAATAATTGACCCAAATAAGTCTAAAACATAAAAACATACATCAAAAATATAATAGTTGATCCAAAAAGTCTAAAACATAGAAAAAAAACACATAAAAAACACCCTAAACCACTTGAGGTGCACCTGAGGCGCACATTTTCTTGACGCCTCAGCCCTTAGAGGCGTATGTACAGACTAGACCCTGTGAGACGCGCCTCAGACTCGTATTTTTGACGCCTCGCCTTGAGGCGAACGCCTCAATCATTTTTTTAAACCATGATGGTGATACCATATCTTTTTCTTATGTTCACAGGCCCTGATATGATCAAATTTGCTGTTGCTTTAAAAGAACTGGGAGCATACAAAGATAATCTTCGATCTCAGGTCTCAATTTGCATGATTATATTTTTTTAGCTTGGTTTTACAATATAACCACCAATATAAAAATATTTATTTGCACTTTGTCTTTTCCAGATTGAGCATACACTAAGTGATAGGTTACTGCGATTTACCAACATTGAGCTGCAAGATATCAAGGTTACATGATTTTCTATTTGTATTTGTATTTGTATTATTCAACGAAAAGGTTAAGTGGATTTCGTGTATTGCTTTTGTGATTTGAATACAAAATTGAATATTGTATGATGCAGGAAGCTAGGAAACGATTTGACAAAGCTGATGCTGTTTATAACCAGGTAATTTTACTTACTTGTTTTTAACTGTATATATGGTTATTAGTTTTAAATAACTGACTTCCTATTATATTTGCGCAATTTGGTACAGATACGCGACAAATATTTATCACTAAGGAAAAGTACGCGGTCAGAAATAGCTTATGCCACGGAAGAGGTATACCTGCTGTCTCTCACAATTTATAAATATCAATTCAATATTAATTCGATAATTTAGTGATAGTTTTACATGGGTGACCATATTTATTTACAATTCTAATTTGGTAGACACATTTTAGGAACTTTACAGTGCCAGAATGGTTTTTGAGCAAGCTCGCTTTAGTCTGGTACTTCAACTTTTCACTACCATTATATGGACATGTTATATCTTTAAACTATCAAGGTATGTGATACACTTTTACGATAAAACCACAGGTTTGCGCTCTTTCAAATGTTGAGGCTAAAAGAAGATTTGAGTTTCTGGAATCTGTTGGTGAAGCAATGGATGCCCATCTTCAGTATTTCAAGCAAGGATATGAATTATTACTTCAAATGGAGCCTTATATCCACCAGGTTTTATTATTAATATTTTTTTCTCAACTTTCTTGTTCTCTAGATAAAAAATAAAGTTATTATTATTATTATTATTATTATTATTATTATTTTTGCAGGTATTACAAAATGCACAAAAATGTAGAGAAAGCCATTATTCTGAGCAGCAAGCATTAAATGAAAGGATACAAGAGTACAAAAGGCACATTGATTTTGGAAATAGAAGTTGTAATCCTGCGGTTGGTAATCGAGATTTAGCACACCTAACTTCTAGAAACTCCCATAAGTTGGTACAAGCGGTTATGCAGTCTGCTGCAGAAGGGAAGGTACTCCTTTTGTATATTATGTTCAGGTTGGTAATGGGTCAGAATACGTCGGGCTAATCTAGAACACTGTCTGTCTGAAATCATCAAACTTATTGAAGTTACATTTTTGGCTTTGTTTCTGAACCATTAGAGATGATTCAGAACCCGAAACCGATCCAGTCATAAGTTTATGGGACGAAATTGCGACCTCCAGCTTTTGGAAAATTTATTTTTCCTTACATGTCTTTAATGGCTAATTCTTCAATAGTTTAGGTTCAAAACATCAAACAAGGATATCTCGGTAAACGCTCTTCAAGTCTAAGGGGGGATTGGAAACGAAGGTTTTTTGTTCTTGATAATCGAGGGATGTTGTATTACTATCGCAAACAATTGAGTAGACCCTCTGTAAGTCTATTAAAGTTACATAGTATACATAAGATGTCATCCTTGTTATTTTATAATTTTTCAAATTTGAGCGAAATTTCAGGGATCTGGTACACAGAAGAGTAATACCGCTGAACCAGTCCCTGGATTACTGAGCCGGTGGCTATCTTCTCATTATCATGGCGGTGTTCATGATGTGGCACGCCACACGGTCAACCTGCTTACATCTACAATTAAGGCTGATGCAGAGCAGTCAGACCTCAGATTCTGTTTTAGGATTATTTCACCAACAAAGATATACACTTTGCAGGTGAGAGTTTGTTGTCTGTTGATTATGATGGGTGGATTTAGAATTTTAAAAGAAATTTTTGCGGGTCAACCCATCCCAGCCTGTCTGTCTCGGCCCGAACCCAAAAAAATCTTGCTTTTTTACCCAACCTGTTTTCGCCTTGTTACTCCATCGTTTGGAATTTGATAAGCAGGCAGAGAGTACGCTGGAACAAAGCGATTGGATTGACAAAATAAACGGAGTAATTGCATCATTATTAACTTCCCAATCACCTGAGTTGGTAGGTATAGTAATGTTCTACATAACTATCTTTGGTTTATTTTCCAGATTTTAAGATTGCGTTTATTTTTTTTCCCAGCATCTATGTAAGAGCCCCTCGGGTAAAACTAGTTTTATAGGAGAAAAACCATTGGGTCAAGATAAAAAGACATATGAAAAATGTACAGACAAGGATCATGATTCTAAAAGCATGATGCGCGTATGTAAAAGTTCACAACATTTACAATATAGTGTGAGAACTGAGAGGCCTGTTGACGCTTTACAAAATGTGCCCGGTAATGACAAATGCGCTGATTGTGGTTCACCTGAACCTGATTGGGCTTCCTTAAATCTTGGTGTTCTTATCTGCATTGAGTGTTCTGGTGTTCACCGAAATCTTGGTTGTCATATATCCAAGGTTAGTCGTCTTTTTTACTTTGGATTTCGTAGCACTTTACCAAATTGCCATAGCTTATGTTTGGATCTGTTGGAATGTAGGTAAGATCTTTGGAACTTGATGTGAAGGTATGGGAACCTTCTGTCATCACTTTGTTTCAGTCACTAGGTAATGTATTTGTTAATTCAATATGGGAGAAATCGCTATCTGATAATGGAAGTCCCAAGGCCGATGAATTGCCTGGAAGGTAACTTCAATTTGATTTGTTTCAGCTACAAACAATATATTCTTCCTTGGATCGTTACGACCTGAGTAAATGAGTAATCAAGTCAAATATTATAGTAGTCATTAGAGTTGCTGCCAATTTCAACCCATGTGGTTTACTGTGAGCAGGCCAAAAGTCGCTCAGTGTTTTTAAATGCATAAAACCTCCTAAATCGTTCTATTAAAAAAAGTCCACGTAGTATTGTTAAGATAATACTTTTGGCCTATGTTGTCAAAAGCCCCTCGGGCGCAGCGAGGCGCACCTATAGCGTCTGGTGGTGGCTTAGGCGCAAATCTGGGCTTTTTTTGTGAAAAACGGTACCTAGGCGCGCGCAGGCGATAAAAAACGAGAGCTTAAACTCATTAGGCTGATTTTCCGGCCAAATTCAGGCTAAAAGTAAGTCCTAAACAACCATAAAACATCCCAAAGTAGCCCTAAACAAGCCTAAAACATCTTTAAAATCCCTAAAAAATGTATTTTATACTATGCGCCTAATTATAAAAAAACCCTCGTTTTTTATGCGCCTTACGCCTAGGCTCCGGGCTCGGCCTATGCGCCTTGAGTGCGCCTAGGCGCTTTTGACAACTATGCTTTTGGCAATCATATTAACACATCAGACAATCCATATTCTGTTATCAAGAAGTGTTTCAGGTCAAAAAACCCAACCCATACTAAAAATTACCTGTTTTGACTTTTGACCCGTTACTGAGGCTCAGTCCGCCTAAACCACCCATTTTTCCAGGTCATCATAACATATCATCTTCAGATGGAAAAACTGATGTGAGCAGACTGTAGTTTTTGACCTTCAGGCATTGTATTTTTATGGTGTAGGTCAATGGAGTCTGATAAATCATTAGAATCCATTGGGAAGCCGGGTTCTGAAGAGCATATATCCACAAAGGAAAAGTTCATTCATGCAAAGGTACGTTTTGCGTTTCCATTTTCATTTTATTTCCAAACGGTTTTCAGTTACTTTATAACAACAAATACAAGTTAACAGGTGAATTTCATCTTCTTATGCAGTATGCAGAAAAGCGTTTTATACAAAAAGTAAAGGATCCGCGTCACCTCATTTTACTTGAACAACACTTATGGGAAAACGTGCGTGCTAATGACAAAAAAGCAGTTTACCTCTTAATTAGAATATGTGAAGCAGATGTGAATGCTGCTCATGGTCATGCCTCGTATATATCTTCGTCGGAAGCTCAAATCATGCACTTTGAAGATGAAAGTAATGCTGACCATGAGTTTGACTATCTAAAAGATTATACTACAGATGATCCCTCGAAATCATCTATGACCTCAATCAGAGAGATTGATGATCCTTTAACTAATGAATCTCTTAAAGGGTGTTCTCTGCTCCACTTGGCATGCCAAACTGCTGACTGTACGATGGTGGAGCTGCTTTTACAGCATGGTGCGAACATTAATGCTTCTGATTTGAATGGTCAGACACCGCTGCATCATAGTATAATCAGAGGAAGACTTGAGATTGCACAATTACTTCTTAGCAGGTAATGCCTTTGTTTGTTAACGTCTTTTTTTTAATCGAAAATCTTGCAGATGTTTGTAAGTTGTGCATTAGTGGTAACGACGCTGACCCATTTACTAATAAATCAGACCACTTAGGTTATCTTTTATCTGTAATGGGTCAAACTGGTTAAGACTACATTTTTTTAACTAAATAAATGTTTATCAGTGCATACTTGTAAAAAAAATCGTCTGCATCCCTGATTCTTTAACAGAGATCAGCTATGAAGTTGAGTTATTTATGAGCTTGAAAGCGGAACATGTTTTATTGATTTTCATATTGTGATGATATCTGTTGTAGGGGAGCTGATCCACTAGCAGCAGATACAGAAGGGAAAACGCCACGTCAGCTCATTACAGAACTGGGAATTGATGACATCCAAATCCTTGCCCTCTTACGAGAACCAAAGAGATAGCATATTAGCATATACATAAATATTATATATATAATATATACACAATTTCAGTGAGTTATGATAGTAGGAATGTACATCATCAATCGTTCTATTTACCTATACGGTTGGTGAATTTACAATTTTGTAAGAATTACAGTTATACATAATTCATGCTATAAATGCCAGAACTGCTAAACAGATTCCTATCACATTGAAGAATTTGATAGGGATTTACATTTTGTTGTATATAGAGAGCAAAGGGTTGAGGTACTTTTGTTTAAATTTTTATAAATTCCCATTGTTTTTGGTACCGTCATCGGCCCACATGAAAGATGGGTCCAAACTGGCCGAAATTTCCTGCTCAGACACTATGTGCCACATCTGGTTTCCCTCTAAAAACTTAAATTTGCATTTGATGTGTTGGGTTTTATGAAGTTTAAATAAAATGAGATATCTAGCAGGTTGAACCCACCCGAGACGCTTCAATCATTTTAGGCCATTCTGACCCGTTGCCCAACCCACACAGTTTTACCACATCTAGTTTTTTTTTTATAAAGCGCAAACAAACTGAATCATGCATGCTCTAGTAAAGATTCTCTAAGCAAATACATCATTGCTAACCCTTTTCATTGAATATACAAAAAAAGCATGGTAGGCTGACAAAAGTACAACAAAACAAAGATAATGAAAACAACTAAAACAATGATGAAGATCTCGATCTATTAGACAATTTTCTCTACTGATAATAAGCCAACTGTGATTAATATGTTCAGCCTGAGATGTATGTAGCCGTCTGTCTTTTCCAGAGTGCTAGTACTTGATTAAATATATAATATGAATCAGGTATAACAAGTATGATGTCATTCAAACGGATCAAACCTCAATTTTATTTTCTTTTAGCCAGGGAGAAGTCAAGAAAATTGCCACATCCTCAAGAAACACAGCGCCATGACCTGTGTGTGCATCATAACATATTATTAGCACAATACTACTAGAGAAACGATTAAGTAGCTGTACAATAATAACATCCATTAAGTAAGAAACACGAACCATGGTTCATAGTTCCGACAGCAGCAGCACCAACTTTCCGGAGCCAGAATTACACCCAAGAACAGAACTTTCAAACAACTTGGTTCGGTATAGCGAGTCCATTTTTCTCCCAACCACCATCAGCTTCATGCTGGTTAATAAAATCGGTTAAACTAGATGCTTGTGGGACCCATCCAAAACCTTCCATACTTCTCAAAACTTCAGCCAAGCTATTCTTGTAGCCTGCACTATGCAACCTCTGTACTAAAGTGCTACATGTAGCAAAACTAAGAATAAGCCCACGTTTCCCAATTTCATCAATTGAGGCCACTGCTTCTTTAAATTTACCATTTTGACACAACATGTCAACCAATTTATCATAAACATCACGACCCGGTAAGCCCTTTTGTAACAACTCATCTAAAAGCATAAAATATTTCTCCAGACTCCCTTGATCTTCATCCAACATGTTGTATACCATGGCATCTAAACCAATACCTTTTGCCACCGTTTCTTCAAAGATCGAAACCATTTTATCTTTATTTCCTGATCTCATGTAACCATGCGCTAAGCATGTGTATGTTACAATCGTTGGCCTTAAATCCCGATTTTGCATTTCAATGAAAAGATCTTCTGCCTCTTTCATCATCTCAGCTTTACAGTAACAATCTATCAAAATTGTAAATGTGACATGATTTGGTTTTATTTGCTTATTATCGATCATATCTTTCAATAATTCATCGGCTTCCAATATCTGCCCTAACTTACAGTACGCATCTATCAAAGTGTTGTAAGTATGTGCAGAAACAAACCCTTTTTCCACTATTTTGTGGAATAAAGTCAACGCCTTTTCAATCTCCGTTTCTTTGCAGCACCCGTTGAGAAGGGCGTTATATGCAACATAACCCGGTTGAATTCCGCATTTCTCCATTTGGTCAAATAAGTCAAAACCATCAGACAAATTCCCGGATTTACAGTATCCATCTATCATTGTAGCATAGGTCACGCCATCAGGTATCAAACCCTTAGAAGAAACTCCATCAAACAATTCACGAGCCTTTTTTATGTCACCTGACTTGCATAATCCACCAATCAAAACATTGTAAGTAACAATATTTGGATTAACCCCTTTACCTATCATCTCATCAACCATATTGTAAGCTTCTTGAAGTTCCCCTTTTTTACAAAACCCCGATATTATAGATGTGTAAGTGATCACATCAGGATTCAGACCTTTTTCCGTAAGTTCAGACAAAACCGCAAGAGCTTTATCCATTAAACCATTTCTAGCAAGACCGTTGATGAGTACACTATACATGTGCATATCAGGAAGAATATTTTTTCCTAGCATACTTTTGAATATCAAGAAAGCTTCATTCGTGTTTCCTAGTTTGCAGTGACCATCTATCATAGATGTAAATACAACACGATCTGGCATTATATTACAACTAACCATTTCCTTAAAATATTTATCTGCAACCTCCATGTCCGATATCCTACTATATCCACTGATCACAGCACCATAAGTGAAAGCATTCGGTTTTACACCATTAGCACTCATTTGAGCCAAAACCGAACGCACTTCTTCCATTCTCTTATCACCACAAAGACCGATAATAAGTGAATTATAGCAATAAACATCAGGAAAAGTACCTTTCTCTTTCATACCAGTTAAAACGCCAATCGCTTCTTCAAAGCGTCGTGCTTTACACAGCCCAGATATAACAGAACTATACGTCACGCCATTTAACCTAACTCCGTTAACAAACATCTCGTCTTTCAACCTTAAAGCCTCATCAACACACCCTTGTTTCATAAACCCGTCGATCAACGCACTATAAGCTACATGATCAGGACACACACCGACCTTTGACATATCTTCTAAAACAATCTTTGCCTCTTCCAATCTCTTTCTTTTGCATAACCCATCTATGAGCGCCGTATACGTATACCGATCAGGAACAAAACCTTTTTCCGTCATCAACCTCTTCATCTCAAACGCTTCATCTATAAGCCCACCTTTACATAACCCTCCAATAAGCACATTACACGTTACCAAACTCGGCTCACACCCATTTTCCCCCATTTCAACAAAAACCCTTTTCGCCTCATTCACCTTCCCATCTTTACACAAAGCACTAATCAAATTAGTGTAAATATAAACATCAGGAACAATCTTCAACCCAATCATCTTATCATACATCTTCCAAACCAACTCGGTTTTACGACACTTCAACAAACTCGTCATCAACGAATTAACACAACACGCATCCGGAAAACACTCCCTACTATTAACCCCTAACACAACACTAACACTTTCATCCAACATCCCTTTATTCTTTAAACCATCAACAACCATACCATACATTAAACCCCTAAATTTCAAAAAGCCCTCACTTTCCAGACAAAAACTATCAATTTCATCGATAATAACCGAAACCGGCATCCGGGTATCAATCATTTGCCCTAACACAACACTAGCATGTCTTAATTGACCTGAATTACAAAGCACAACACAAAGAATCAAGAAAGATTTAAGGTTTTGAGCAATACCCATTTGCTGAACAGACCAGTTGAAGAAATGGAGGAGACGGTTAGGGTCAAGTCTTTGACTTTGTTGAAGAACAGATTGGATAACATCTGGGTTAAGGTTATTTAAAAGATTGGGTGATGTATTGAGGAGGTGGGGCCAGTTACGGTGGTTTAAAAGAGATGTGATTTCATTGACGGTTTGGTTGTTGATTTGTGAGGTGGGTGATGATGAGTTTCTTGATTGGATTAAGATGAATCTGGTGGTGAAGAGAGATGGGTTTCTGGGTGTGAATAATAATAATCTGATCATTGTGTTTTGAGTTTAGGGTATGAATTGCATTTGATGTGATTTGGTGGAGAAGAAGGGAAGGGAAGGGTAGGGTTTGATGAGCTTTTGGTTTGTGGACGCAGGTGAAGAAGTATTTGATTCTGTGATGATACACACCTTTCAACAAGAACCTGCTTTTTTTTTTTTTTTATGCCCAAATCACAAATAAGTCATGTTTTTTTTTTTTTTTTTTTTTTTTTTTTTTTTTTTTTGTTAGGGCAAAATTGAAATGAAAAAATAATATTGGTGAAAATGAGTCGAAAATTAGGATATTATGAGTTGTTTTTTTTTATTCTCTCAACAATTTAATGCCTTCTATGTTTGTACAAATCTCTAAGAACTTTTTTATATACAATATTGGATGTCTGCTTATAAGATTACCATCTTTATCAATAATTACGAGTTTTGGTCAATCTATACTTTTGACACTAGACAAATTCACGTATAGTTAACCATGTGAAAAGATTGATTGTTTGAAAAACATACCTATTTTTGATGATGATTGAGACCTTGAATTTTATTCACAAATCTACACTAGGGGCTTGTTCTCCCTGTTGTTGCGGGTGTTTCACCAAAAGCTACAATATGATTAAAGTTATAATGCTAGTGATATAGTGCAGATGTGGTATCACGGATGGTTTGATAACGGGTCTTGATTATAATTAAGTCTTGCCAAAATGAGTAAGTGAATTTTACTACTTTAATTTTACAATAAAGTCTTGAAGGTTGTTGCCATGAATATAATTAAGTCAACCAAAATGGGCGAGTCATGTTGATATATCAAGCCGGTCAAAACGATAGGTTAACCCATTTACAAAATTAACGTAGGGTTATTTCAATGTGTTTCTCTTATCCAAAACACAAATGAAAGTACAAATCTATTTACAACAGAGTTATCTTATTATAGATATACATGAATTATTCATAGTAGTCTAAGTCGTTAAAAACAATAAGTTTTGTTCTTTTACACTCTGTTCCAGAGTTTCATTAAAGGATGGAAGATAAAGGATTGAGAAGGAAGTGGAGAAAAAATGTGCTCCAGAGTTTTTTTGTAGAAGGAAAAAGAAGGGAATGAGAGGGATAATAAAGAGGTTTTTAGGGTGATTTTTAATCTTTCCAATTTGGAAGGAATTGGAGAAGAAAGGAAGAGGAGGGAGATCATTTCTCTTCCATCCTTTAATTAAACTCTGGAACAGAGTGTTAATTTCAAATTTTCATGAAAGAGAAAAATCTTATGGATGTATATTATGAGTCGTCTCAATCTTTCGTACATAGTAAAACATGCAGTTCAAATTAATTTGTATAAAACATTTCAATTTTTTTTATTATTCTAGTTATAGTTTGATTGTTTCATATTTCTAATCATCCTCACCAAGTGTATATCCCATAAAAATGATACGAGTTTTAATTTCATGGTGTGTTAACTAGGGTATCGTTTGATATGCGGGAACGGGAGGCGAAATGGAATTAAGCATTACGATGGAATGACGAAAAAAGGTGTTCGGTTTGTTAAGGTAATAAAATCATGTATTACCTCCTCCATTCCATTCCCTTTAAAAACCCCACAAGTCATTCCACTCCCCCCCTTGTTTGTTTTTTTCATTTCATTCCCTCTGTCACCCTCCATCACCCGCTGCCACCACCGACCGCCGCCGCCGCCGCCACTCTCCGTCACCAACCACCACCGCCGCTACCCACCACTAAGCACTGATTGGCACTACCGACACTCTCCGTCACCGACCACCACCACCTCCAACCGTCGTCGTCGCCACCCACCCCCGTTATTGCTACAACCAAATATCGCCACCCACCAATTACCGCCACCATCGACCACCACCCATCGTCGTCACTGCCAATGACCACCACTACCACTACCGTCGCCGCCACTGATTCCAAAATGATGGTGACATAACAAACAAAGTATGAAGTTGAAAGTATTGATAATCAAATTGATAGTTGGAACTGATATTAGCTAACGAGCAATGTTTAAAGTATTTAAATCTAATTTCTTAACAATAAAAGAAAAGAAAAAAAACGTGGAGAAAACAAGATTTGGTAGGGTAATCAACAATTTATTAAAAAAAAAAAAAAAAAAAAAGAAAAAAAAGGAAGAGTGGGCGGTGGTGTTGATTGTTGAAGGTGGCTGGCTGCCTCTATCAGTATAACCCGATTAACAATTTATTAGCTAAACCCCTTCTTTCTGATTGATTGATTGATTATCTTCTGGTACTTACCTGATTCACTTCATTCTTATTATTAATTGAATGCACTCTTCTTTTTAATCTTTGACCTAGCATATATATAGTCTATATCCATTCTGCATTAAGTTATCGTACATGATAACTCATTTCTTATATCTTTCTTTATCTGGTGGCTTAGTGATAGTAATGAAGTTTTTTTTTTTAAGGAAAATCTGTATAAATGTGAAATTTGCTTGATATCATAAGGTCAATAGTTCAGAGACTGTTACTCAGTTTAACCTAATTAAGGTAGGGGAGATTATACCTCATCACTTCGTCTAATATTGAATTGACCGATTGCACTACATTACATTACATTAATATCGATGTAACAGTAGTTTGTTTCTCTACTATCCTGAGATAATTGAATATTCATATTGTGTGTTGCTTGCAAAAATTTACATAACTCATTAGTTTAATCCATGCATCGTTCTTTTGGTTTTTAAGCTTGCCAGACTATATAGCATTTCTTGGCTAGAATAAATTTGCAATATATTTTGTTTAGCTGCAGCTATGGCCGGGTCGCTAATTCAAGCCGCCTACTTCCCTTCCGTTGACCATGAAAAGAAACTTCATACAAATAAAACCGGAAAGGGCAAAAGAACGGTTAAAATGATGTCGTATTCATATGCGCCTCCCATGAGAATGCGGACCTTTTCAGGCTTACGCGGGTCCAATGCTTTAGATAATATTATGAAAACGGGCCAAGATTTACATTCTAAAGTTTCTTTAGCAACATCTTTTAAATCAAAAAGGGCTACTCGGATTGTTCCAAAAGCTATGTTTGAGCGGTTTACAGAGAAGGCTATTAAAGTAATCATGCTTGCACAAGAAGAAGCTCGTCGATTAGGTCACAATTTTGTTGGCACGGAGCAGATTTTATTAGGGCTTATTGGTGAGGGAACTGGGATTGCGGCTAAGGTTTTAAAGTCAATGGGGATTAGTTTAAAGGATGCACGTGTGGAAGTGGAGAAAATTATTGGTAAGGGTAGTGGATTTGTTGCTGTCGAGATCCCTTTTACCCCTCGAGCTAAACGTGTTTTGGAGTTATCATTGGAGGAAGCCCGCCAACTTGGTATTTATTATTATTATTATTATTATTATTATTATTATTATTATTATTATTATTATTATTATTATTTTGGCATATTTCTCCGGTAACAGCTATTTAGTTCCGTTATGGAAAAATACGTAGGCCATAACTATATTGGATCAGAGCATTTGCTACTTGGCTTGCTTCGAGAGGGTGAAGGTGTTGCAGCCCGTGTTCTAGAGAATTTGGGAATTGACACTAATAACATTCGCACTCAGGCAAGCCTGAATTTTTTTACTTTTTAAGTTTAATGCTTTTTGTTTTTGTTTTTGTTTTTTTTTTTAGTTTTTCTTATTATTATTTTTAAAATTACAAGTAGGTGATTCGAATGGTTGGTGAGAGTGCAGAAGCTGTGGGTGCAGGTGTTGGAGGTGGGACCTCTAACAGCAAGATGCCAACACTGGAGGAATACGGAACAAACTTAACAAAGCTAGCTGAAGAGGTAGTTTAGCGTATGGATTTTTTGCAGGTGGATTTTACTTTTTATTATCATATTGGTTCTAAAGCAGGTCATTTACAGGGTAAGCTGGACCCAGTTGTTGGAAGGCAGGCACAAATTGAACGGGTCACCCAGATTTTGGGGCGTCGAACTAAGAATAACCCATGCCTTATTGGGGAGCCCGGTGTAGGGAAGACAGCCATTGCTGAAGGTCTTGCTCAAAGAATTGCAAATGGGGATGTCCCTGAAACCATCGAAGGAAAGAAGGTGAGTCTAACTCTAGGAGGTTATATCATATTATCATGTATGCATGAAAAAAACTTTGGACGATTTTCAGGCCTTTCAAACTGTTCCTCCTTAGCTAGTCTTTTTATTTGACCCTTTAGATTTTGAGATGAAAAACCTAAATAAACGCATTCATAAATAGGTAATTGGGTCAAAATGGTCACGTATTATTAACACAAATAGGTGCCTGTCTGCTTGGTGCATAAACCTCAAAATATAGGTACTCCATTATGTTTACTTCTTTTACTTGGTTGAAGGAGTTGCATATGTTTGTTGTTAATAGTATATAATGGTTAAAAGGATAGATGTTTTTATAACTGTTATGAGTTTGAAACTATGTTGTCAAAAGCCCTTTGGGTGCGCACCTAGGTCTAAGCCGAGGCGAGGCGAGGTGGAGGACATTGTTAAACGCCTTGATGCTATCCATGCTTGCATGCAACCTTTGGGCAAGATTCTGGCAAAATCTTTGAAACTTTTTCAACAAAATTCTGCACATTCTGGGCAAACTAGTCTGAAACATCCAAGAATTGCCTGGAACTAGCTTAAACAATCTTAAAACATGTTTGAAACCCCAAAAAATGGTATATGCGCCTTGCTTATTTCAGGCCCTTGTTTTTAAGCGCCTTCCACCAAGGCTCACCCTTTGCGCCTTACACCTTTGACAACTATGGTTTAACCCTTATAGTACAAGTTTCTCTAAAACTATGTATATATGAGGGTCTAAGAAAACCCATGGAAAGTGTGACCTCTCGTCCTCCTCTCTCTCTCTAATTAGAATATAATACTATTTATGTTTGGGAAAAAAAAGAATCATTCGTTTCTCATCCTTCTCTTTTAAACCTGTACCCATTTCCAAACCAAACGCCTCCTAAAATTATTTGCTGTTATAATATATTCAGGTGATAACCCTAGATATGGGTCTTCTTGTCGCTGGCACAAAATACCGTGGTGAATTTGAAGAGAGATTGAAGAAGTTAATGGAAGAAATAAAACAAAGTGATGATATCATTCTTTTTATTGATGAGGTTCACACTTTAATTGGAGCTGGAGCAGCAGAAGGTGCTATTGATGCGGCTAATATATTAAAACCAGCCCTTGCCAGGGGTGAATTGCAGGTAAGCAATCGTATTTTTATTATTTTGGTAATAAACCATTGCTTCATGTTACATACATTCAGTGAGTGTTTTATTTTTTCATTAAGTTATTTAGTTTATCTCTCTTAATCGATGCATATTACATGGCAGTGTATTGGGGCCACAACACTTGATGAATACCGAAAACATATTGAAAAAGATCCAGCATTAGAGAGACGGTTTCAGCCAGTTAAGGTTCCCGAGCCTTCTGTTGATGAAGCAATTCAAATTTTGAGGGGACTTAGAGAACGGTATGAAATTCATCATAAGCTTCGGTACACTGACGAAGCTGTAGTTGCTGCTGCTGAGTTGTCACACCAATATATAAGGTATTGATATCTATATTATAAGATTACCCATATTCATGTATATGTATCTTGCAACTCTATAAAGTATTATAGAAGTGTCAAGACTAATATAAACTGTGTTAGCAATCGGTAGCTTTGTTCAATGCTTGATTGGTTTTTTATATGGTGTAGTGACCGTTTTCTTCCTGATAAAGCAATTGATCTGATCGACGAAGCTGGATCTCGTGTTAGACTTCGCCATGCACAGGTACATTTATTTGTTTCTTTCCCCGTTTTCTTTCTTTGTTAATAGTTAAGAGGTGATAAAGTTGGTGGGTTGGGCATTCTGGGTAAGAGGACTGGCAGCTTGTGTTTGGTTTGCGTTGGTAGGTCTTTATAACCCAGCCGCATCTCCCACACGAGTAGTTAATCATGTCGAAAAGGTGAATTCTAACCTGGTTATATGGTTAAGCTTTGTGAACCCATTTACAATCTGTTTGTATGGCTAGTGTCATTGACATAGTGATATTCGTTTGTAATTTATAGCGAGATACCAAACCCAACATGGACCTGGTAGCTTGGTTTTAAAAAGCTTGAAGCACTGAGCTGTTTAGGCCCCAAAAGCCGAGGCAAGAGCTTCACATACGCGAGGCGTTGCTTTATGTACAACCAGAAGTCACATCTCTTTTATCTCTGTTAACTTGTTTATTTCAAGTCATGTTTTCATGATGTCTCTGAAATTCTCCCCCCTAGTTAAAAGTGGTGATGCTTGGTGAAAACTAGATTGGTCGGGTTTCGATGAACCGGAACACTTTAATGTTAGCGCTAATCTGAATAGAACGATTTAGGTTGTTTTATGCATCGTAAATATACTTTGGACGAGGTTTAACCCTTTCACCCTATTTCATTTCAGTGTTTTTTTTTTTTTTTTTTTTTTTTTTTTTTTTTTGTGGTTTGACCCTATCGGCCCATTTATAACTAAACTGTTCTAAACTGCCACATCTATCTATAAATGATATTCCTACAACTAATTGGGAGAAATTTTGTTAGCTACCGGAGGAAGCTAAAGAGCTTGAGAAAGAGCTTAGACAGATTACAAAAGAGAAGAATGAAGCTGTTCGCGGCCAAGACTTCGAGAAGGTAATTCTTTTCTTCATTAATATATATTCCATTTAGACAAATACATAACCTACATGAAGATGTTACATTATGGGAAATAAAATACTAAATATTAATGTTTGGCTTCAGTTATTTTCTTTCTTTTTTATTTTTTTTGACCCAACTTTTTTGAACAGGCAGGAGAGCTAAGAGATAGAGAAATGGATCTCAAGACTCAAATATCAGCTCTAATTGATAAAAACAAGGAGATGAGTAAAGCCGAGAGTGAAGCGGGTGACGAGGGTCCCACTGTGACAGAGGCTGATATTCAACATATTGTCGCCACATGGACTGGAATACCTGTAGAGAAAGTCAGCAGTGATGAGTCAGACCGCCTTCTCAAGATGGAAGACACCCTCCACACACGGATCATTGGTCAAGACGAAGCGGTCAAAGCTATAAGCCGAGCCATCCGCCGAGCCCGTGTCGGTCTAAAGAACCCTAACCGCCCCATAGCCAGCTTCATCTTTTCAGGACCCACAGGTGTCGGGAAATCTGAGCTTGCAAAATCATTAGCCACCTACTACTTCGGTTCAGAAGAGGCCATGATTCGGCTCGACATGAGTGAGTTCATGGAACGGCACACCGTCTCAAAGCTCATTGGTTCACCACCCGGGTACGTCGGCTACACCGAAGGCGGTCAGTTGACCGAGGCAGTGCGTCGACGCCCTTACACCCTGGTCCTGTTTGATGAAATCGAGAAGGCTCACCCTGATGTGTTCAACATGATGCTTCAAATTCTTGAAGATGGACGGTTGACTGACAGCAAAGGACGAACAGTTGACTTTAAGAACACACTTTTAATCATGACATCAAATGTAGGAAGTAATGTGATTGAAAAAGGTGGGAGAAGAATAGGGTTTGATCTTGACTACGATGAGAAAGACAGCAGTTACAACAGAATCAAAAGTTTAGTTACCGAAGAACTTAAACAGTATTTCCGGCCGGAATTTTTAAACCGATTGGATGAAATGATCGTGTTCAGACAGTTGACTAAATTGGAAGTCAAAGAAATAGCTGACATAATGTTGAAGGAAGTATTTGAGAGGTTAAAAGGTAAAGAAATAGACCTTCAGGTGACAGAGAGATTCAGGGATAGGGTGGTGGAAGAAGGATATAACCCTAGTTACGGTGCAAGGCCATTAAGGCGAGCTATAATGAGGCTTTTAGAGGATAGCATGGCTGAAAAGATGCTTGCAGGCGAGATTAAGGAGGGCGATTCGGTAATTGTGGACGTTGATTCAGACGGTAATGTGACGGTTCTTAGCAGTAGCGGTGGAGCTCTGCCAGAGGTGTTACCGGAACCGATTTCAGTGTAGTAGAGAAGGTTAATTTTAGACATTTTACATTGCATATCTTGCTGGGAGAGTTTGTTTTTTTAACAGTCCTGTGAACAGTGCCTTGTTTTTTTTTTTTTTTTTTTTTTTTTAAATCTCAGTTAAAGCAAGTTGAATTAGGTTTACATTTTAAGGCTTGTATATAATATATACTAAATGTGCCAAGATTTTGTAAATTAGGAATTCTTAGGAGTTTTGGCTTAATGCTTTTTGTTGGAATAATGGCCCTAATTGGTGTTTGAAATTGTATGGGTTTGATACATCACAAATTTCATGTAAAGGGTATGTTTAAACAACTTAAACAGCTCATCGCGCAAGCCAATTTTAACTAGAAAAAAACGTACTTATGTGGTTATATAACGATCATGTTTCACGGTCATTTGAACCGCCTCTAGTTGAACTGGCGGATTATCTATCTAGCAGGTTAAGCCAGTCAACCAGACAAGGTGGTTGAAACTTCATATTCTCTGTGTTGCAAAGTCATGGTCATAGTACACTGTTAAAACAATACGTCCAAGCGCTTATGTAATTCTGGTTCAGTATTAACGACCGTTTGTAGAACACCCTGTGAGCTATTTCCATTAGCTATAAATGTTCTTTTACAAACTGGCAAAAACATTTTTTTTTTCAGTTTACATTATTGTGATTACCAAACGCATGGGTTTATACAACATTTCATTCACAAATTTTGATGAATCAATCACTGGAATGAGATTGTCTCTGGGTAATATTGAGTGCGTCTAAAACCTTCTGTATCTCCATAGTCATGGCACTGTCTACACTCCCGGATGACAGTTTCTTATGTGCTTTCTGTAAGTGAAGCTTTAACGAGCTGCTGCTTAAGCCTGCATTCTTCCCGCATATCGGACACACCTTCATTGATGGCTTCTTTTGTTGCCATTCCATTGAAACCTTTCCATGTAACTTCTTGTCTAATTCCAAAAGTACCCTTGCAAAACCGTCGTTCGGTTGTGCTCGCCTGTGGACTCTTCTTAGGCTATTCCATGCTTTCAGTAATGTGTAGTTCCTTCACAAGAGACAAAAAAAAAAAAAAAAAAAAAAAATCCACAAGCTTAAATAAGGAGTAATTACAGAAAGTACAGGGAGTGTTTCGATGCGTGTTTTGAAAGTGATTGTGCAATGCTGAATATATAGGTTGTGAATTCAATCAGTTTCAAAAATAAGAAAACACATCTTACTTCCTCATCATTAAGTAAGCAAGAACAACCGTTGCACTCCTGCTTCTACCTTCAAAACAATGAACGAGAACCTTGCCACCTTTTTGTTCAACAGCATCAATAAATTGATGCGCTTCTTCAAAAATCTCACTGATGTTTGAATCTTCTTCATCATTAATCTATTCATCATGACAAGTTTAGTGAAAAATGCAACATAAATCTTAATAGTGCTTATCAGGATATGTTTAATCTCTTACGGGTCAAAAGTAGCATGCAGTGTAATTTTTAGAGCATAAATCCTCCTACATCATGTTATTAAAAAAAAACTATGATTATTACTGAAATAATATTTATTTTAATTTTATGTAATCCCACGGGATCCTATTTACAAAAAAAGAAAAACTAAATTGTGGACAAAAGGTGTTTTGGATCAACCAAACCGACCTGATCCGTACAAAAGTGGCCCATTTAGAGTAGTTACCCAACCTGCTCATTTCGTCACCTTTATAAAACTATATACAATAAGAAAAGGACTTATCACTTACACAAAAGTTCCGGTACTCGAATAAGTCTGGCCGTTGAGAATCAGACTGTCCAATTTCATTAGAGCACAAGCACAATATATGTGTAATCCCTATATGTTGCAGTGTGTAAACAGATCTTGCAGCTAATGCCCCACCAATGAATAAGCTACTTGTAATCAATGTCGGTTTCTCTGTATTTCCAGCATCAGATATTAATGATATCCGCTCAAGGACATGTTCAAGCCTAAGCTGTAAGTTGAAGAAACAAGCATAATTATATTAAACTGCAAGCTTGCTAACACGAAATTGATGTTTTGGTAGTTTGGACAAATTACCTTTAATTCATAAGCATCAACAACAGAATTACTCTCGTTGCTCTCGAAAAACCCTGAATTAAAATTATTCTCTTGACATAGTTTTACAGCTTCATTCTTTAGCAATCCGTTCCATTGCTCTAGTTCTTTGTTTAGTTCAGCATCCACCTGAGAAAGTTCAATGATAAAAATTAGTGCCAAATATGATTAAAGATAATATATTATGAGTTTGACCCGTTAGAACTTAGAAATCAAACATAGAGTTTTAACTTATTGATAAAAAGAGCAAGACCTTAGCATATTTATGGAAATCACGTAGTTTTGAGGTGATACTTAATGGTTCCGAGGTTGCCTTATTAGATTTTCCGTGCGAAGATATTGGAGAAATCGAATCCAAATTTTCTTTGCATCCTGAAGATGATGATGATGCTTTATGAGCTGTTTTCTGCAACTCTGTATCATTTGAATCTGAATGGATCTCCTGACCTCGTGGGGAAATACAAGGAGCAGAATGTGACGGTGATTCAAGTATCAAATCATCTTTATCAGAATCCCCACTCGACGTTTTATCTATAATACTCATAAAACTCCTTAACAAACTATCCAACCTTTGGTGAAGTGTGAGTAAAAATATATGGAAACCCTGTAAATCCATCAGGGCGGCACGAAACCCGCTTCTGAATTCATGAATGACTGAGGTCATATCTTTAATAAACGGAGAATTATTCGCAGAACTTTCAGAAGCTTCTGGAGGAAATCCTAATTTCCCATTAGTTATTTCGTGTAATATATGTGATGCATACTCAGGACTGTTGATAAGGAGTTCCACAAGTTTAGGATAGTTTTCTTGATCATGTGTACGTTTGCCAGCAGGCGGGCGGCGTGGGACACCAGAGTCAATAGCCACAATATCAAAATCAGTTAGTATTGGATCAATTGTAACTTGTCTTTTGAGAGGTTTTTCACCAGACATGGGAGAAAATGCAGTGTCCGAAAGATTAGAGCTTTTTGATAATATATTGGAATCATCAGTGCTCATTCTGCTACCTACTGAAGTTGATCTTCTGTCTTTATGAAGTGCCCGAAGTACCCTTGGTCTATATCTATTAATAGCAGAATCAAAAGCTTCTTCTAATGCATCCCTATTTGCAGTTGCCATTTTTTCTGCTAATAATAAATTTGCCGAATTACCTCGCCACCTCAGATGACGACATGGAAGGCGGTCTTCATTTCTGATTACTAGATCCAACATCAAGATTCTGCCAAGGGCAGCCGCTGTCTTTTCTGCAGCTTCTTGCGTATTAAAAGCACTCGAGCTTTCCAACAGGGGAGATCCATGCACATAACTGCAAAAGGGGTATTCTTATAAATTTAATCTAGAAATAGTGTACTGTATACTAGACCACCCGAATAGACGTCACTCAAGTATCAATTTGGTTTTGTTTATGCCAATTCCAAAGCTTAAAACTGTAAAATGACAAAAATGCCCTTAAGTTTAGCCTTTGTCGCATCAAATGGTAAAATGACAGAATGCCATATAATCTACTAAAAATCATCTTAAAATGGATTGTCAAAACATGTTTGAGTCAATTGGCATTTTTGTCAATTTACAACTCTAAATGCACAAAATCTTCAGATTTAGAGGATTTTGACATTTACAATCTTCTGGCAGTGTTTTTTGTTTGTTTTTTTCCCCTGGAATATGCATAAATGAAGCCAAAATCAAACTGGGGTGGGCTCTAAATAACTGCAATCATCATCTTATTATCATTGTTTTTTCAGTTTCTGATTTTTATCTTCATTGTTGTTTTACTTAGGATAAGACACGGCTAGAGGCCACAATTTCACAATTTAGAAGTAGCGGGTTATGATGTTGCTATTATTCAGGACCGGTTATCTACTGGTACTTATTATTTCATCCTGTAAGCTGCAAAAACGTTATCTAGCAATCAAAATCTGTATATTACTTTCAATCACTTTCTTAGAGACCATTAGCAGAAAATCCAATATGTGACTCAATGAGAAACCTGGATCGTAACAGCGACCTATGTATACACCATGCCATTACTATCACATCGCCCTAGATATAGTAGATAAAGGGAAAGGAAAACAATATAATACAATAGGAAAACGTACTTCATGAGATAAAGGCATCGACTGAGCTCAAGGGCTTCTAGAAGGTCTGAGCAAGTAACTTCACCAAGTTCATCTCCATCAGAAACTGCAGCCTCTTTTGCTTTTTCTGCAGCCTCTTTGATTTTTACCCACTCGGAACTACAATTGTGAATGACTCTAGCCTGCAAAAGTTACAAAAAATTAAGAATTTATGATGTTTGAAGTAAATGGTAAATCTGGTGAAAAGAAAGTTGAAGGTGTAATAACTTGTGGACTTCTGACACCAAGCCATTTTGCTAATTCATAGCCAAGTCGTTCCGACTGTGTAGCTATTCTAGAAGATGCTATTTTGATAACAGCTGCTGCTTCTTTCGGGACAAACTCACCACTTTCCGTATGGTTAAATAGAGCAAAGAATACAACTCCCCCCGAATTCACGGTTACCTGTACTTGACACAAACAGTAAATCTTTAGATATTTTAAATCACAAGTCAAATAAGAAAAAAGCGAAACTCTTAAATCTCACATACCTCTAATGCTTTATTCATTTCATCCTCAGAATGCTCATTGCTGCTGCTATGTTCAGTGTGGTGAAGTGAAGAAAGCATGTTCCAAGAGAAGGCGCTTGACCCGATGTTCAACATAGCAGCCTTACCAAGTCTTTCCCACAGACTGATTTCTGTAACTTGCTCGAAAGGAGGAGAACTTTTCAAATCCAAGCTTAAATCCCCTGCACTGAATAGCAATGACTGTAAATTAATCAAATACGCGGTAAATCCAATCGGTAAACTCCTAACAAATCAATCGAATACGCGTTAATAAATGTAAATTGACCTTAAGAGCATGCTATCAAGTCGTTGAGGCCGACGAGGGAATCCAGACGACTTATACTTGCCACTTCTCTTTCTAACTAATTCCAACCATTGAGTAAACCGAAAAGCAGGCCCCGATGCAATGTCACCTAACATGTACAATACCTGACCCGACCCGAACAATATCACATAATCAATTTAGTCACTGCATCATACTAATACATTACTAGGGCATGGATTTATAACAGTAAAACGGTTACAAAATAAGGGAACATACACGAGATGCAACAGTAAGAGGCAGAGGAGCATCAATAATATCTTCAGATCCGAAATCATAGTCCTTATACTTATTATTATTATCATCATCATCTTCTTCTTTCTGCATATTTATATATACATACAGATAAATGAGTAATTAGGGGTAGGGTGCAATGTAGAAGCCTAGATCGAGCGTAACATGGTGCGTTTATGAATTAATAATAAAAAAGTGAAATATGAAAAGAGATAGAAATGATGAAGAGAGATGGATGCCTGAAGAGAGAGAGCATCACTGGCCGCCATTATTAATATGGTTTCTTTTTCCGGCAAGAGGTACGGAAAGAAAGGCCAGTAACTGTTTGCTGTCGGTATATAAAGTTGATGACAACTGATTTCTTTATTATTATGTATCAGAAACGAATCTATCTATATTTGTTAGGTAAGATTACGGACATCAAGCAAGTCGTTGTAGTATAGTGGTGAGTATTCCCGCTGTCACACGGGTGGCCCGATTTCGATCCCCGGAAACGGCGTATTTTTTTTAAAATTTTTGGTTAATTTGTAGTTTTTTTATTTAATAAACAATTTAGAAACTTGCTTCACATTTCTTTTGTTATATAAACGTCAAACGAAAAACTGAGATAGCAAAACAAGGAGGCATTAGAGGATTATAAAGTTAAACTTTGGTTTTATTCCACGTATCGACTTATTGAGTCTCGTGGACCATTGTACGTAGCAACCCGGGTTATACTATACTTTAAAAAAATCCGGTTGTTTGAAAACAGGTACAATAGTTTAGAAAAAGTTTGTCAATTCTATGAAATACGTAAAATTTCGTAAAGATAGATAGTCATGTTTATGTAGTTTAATAAGTTGTGGTACTTGAAGAGAATATGTAAAATTTCTTAAGGATAGATAGCCATCGTTAATAATGTTGTTACAGGTGTTGTGCACACATACACGATAATATGAAGTATGAAAACCGGTTCTTGGTTTTTCTGAACACATGTGCAAACTAATGAAGATGAACAATGATAAAAGCATATTTCTACATGCAAAAATTCACAAACGGTCCAAAAATCTTGCAAATCATTGAAGATGAACAATTATACTCGTGTTCTTTTTTTTTTTCAAACAAATCTTCTAATCAATGGTCCAGTCAATAGCCGAAGACTTAAAAAATAACATTAAAAATGGTAGAATTTATGTTGTTGCGTTTTTCTTCTCAACTAGTTTTTCAATAAGGTCGGCCGCTTCTTGAACTGTAGTTATGTTTTGAGAGTTCTCCTCTTCGACACTGATGCCAAATTCTTCTTCTAGTGTCATCACAATTTCAACCTGCATTAATAGAAACGGGTTAGGTTACCAGTCAAAATGGGCCTGCAAAATCGGGTCCAATATATATCATCAATTCATCATCTTTGTGTTGTTACGGCTTACGAGTAGTAAATTTATTTTGGACCGCTAAAAAGGCAAAAAAAAAAAAAATTCTATCATTGGGCTAACTTGTGGCTACTTCCCCCTCATTACGGGCAACCCAGACTCCATGGTAATAATTTGTTTTTATAAATTCATCCATAATTTCATATGTTATGGCCTTATGCATATTTTGTTCATATTTCAAAACATGCATAAGTGTGCACTTGCGCACGCTTGGATGTCTATATACGTGTAAATGACGTGTATTTTTTATGTAGCATGTTAAAAAATGATGTGTGTTTGATAATAACTTCAATAGTTACCATAAATGTAACAAATGATCTCAACTTACTGTGTCAAGAGAATCAGCACCAAGAGTTGCGAATTTAGAATCAGGTGCAACCACGGTATCAGAAGTCAATGCCAATTGAGTCTTCACGATTTCGCAAACTTTGTTCACAGTCTCTGGTTTTGCCTACCAAATATAATGATTTAAGAGTATAAATCAATAACCAGTCCGATATCTTCTTTGAGTAACGAAGTAAAGAAGGGAATTACCGAGCAAGATATTTGAAAGCGCGATGTTCTCAAGCAAAGGAAACCACTTTTGATTCGACCCATGGGGACTAGCTTCAGCGATGAGGTTTTCCCTACCATCTGCAAAGTAGAAATCATTACCAAACCGGACATACTCATACTCGGGGCGTAGTTTCGGGCATTGGACAAGTTTTATATGATTAGTTATATAATTTTTCACATGTTGGGTACATGTACTCCATATTAGGTGATACTCGCCTGATTACCCAAAGCCATTACCAGAATCTATTAATATGTTATATATTTTCGGGCATTGACTAGTTTTAAAGGATTAGTTAATAGTTATATAAATTTTCACATGTTGGTTGTGGGTGTCATACTAGGTAGTACTCGCCCGATTACCTGAAACCGTTACCCGAATCTATTAATATTTTATATAATCTTAAAAAAATATATATATAGTAAGTAGTACGTTGACTTTTACTTTTTAAATTCTGAGGGTGTTTGGGATTGTGTTTGGAGATGCAAAAGTGCTTATTGGCTTATGACTTTTTGAAAAAAGAGTTTAAAAAAAAAGTGTTTGGATTAGCTTTTGGGATGAGAAACGTCAAAAAGTCAATAAATTGTTGTTTTTTTAAGTGTTTCGCTTAACTTATTGTGAATATTGGTTGTATGGGTGGTATATTTGTAATTTTTTTTCCAAAAGTCAAAAGCCAAAAGTCAAAAGCCAGGATTTCTAACTTTTCAAAAACAACTTTTCCACCCTTAAAAGCCAAAAGCCAAAAGTCAAAACAGAAAGTGTTTTTGGGTTACACAAACAGCTTATTGACTTATTGGCTTTTTAGAAAAGCCAATAAGTCTAAAACGCCAATAAGTCAATAAGTTGTTTTGAAACACACTCCCAAACACCCTTTCTATAAGTATAGTTGAGCATTTAACATTTCAAATTTGTTTTAGAGGTGAATTTAATATCGGGTTTCAAGTTATAACAAACTTAATGACAACCCAAGAGTTTACCCTCGTGGATTATTATTCTAGTACCTCCCATCATTAAACACTCAGAGTCTTTACATTTTATTATCATTTTCTGAATATGTCAAAAATGGAGCACTAATGGTCCAATGGATAGTAAAATATCAAACAATAAATTGATAGCCAAAACTCAGTCACTAGTCAGAATTCAGTCACTATGGATAGTCAAAATTCAGACACTGATAGTCAAATGTCAGGCACTAATGATAATTAAATTAATGCAATAATAGATAGTCAAAATTCATGCGCCAAACAAAGAAAACTAGTGTATATGAAAAGATATACTAGTGAAATATTATACACATATTACGTAAAAATAAAATCGAAATAGATGGAAAACGGGTAGCAAGCTGTCCCGCTAGCTGTTTTTGAATAGTAAAAACTAAGTCTTTTAAAATCATGCATGACTCGTTGGACTTGAATAAGTACAGCCTCAAGTGTAAAAAAAAAACAAAAAAACAAACCGAAAGTATCAAATGCAAACATATAAACAATGACTGACCTGCATTGAAGTTGTCAACCTAACACAAGTCACTGGAACAGCAGCCATTGAGTGTGAGAACAAGAGTTCTGTTTGGGTTGTACTTGGAAGATGTTAAAGGGATTCAGTGACGTACGACGTCGTAGTAGTGGGTGATTCAAGTGGGTTAATGGATAGATGTGGTTTAGAGGATGAGTAGTGTGTGGTTGCTTACACTCTGTAAAGCTTATCTAGCTGTTTCACCACTTGTCTTACGTGGCAGATCACTGTGGTGGGCCATGCCCATGCCACTTGTTGATGGTGACTCAATTGTCAAGTGGTTTTTTTGAGTGGAAAAATAAAATTAAAACGTTTATGGCTTCGCCCGGGTTCGAACCGGAGACCTTCAGTGTGTTAGACTGACGTGATAACCAACTACACCACGAAACCATTTTGCAATCTTGTCTATTGTTTCATTTAAGACATAATATCCAGTGTTTATTTTGTTTTATTTTTGAGGTGAATGTACGTGCGGGGGTATTTCTTGTATTTTCCTGATTGCCATGTTACTTCGGCTAATTTTTAGTATATAAAATGTTTAAACTTATGAGAATTTGAATTCTACTAAGTAGCTCTCTGAAGAAACAATAAGTACGCCGGAGATTAAGATTGACCTCCGGGGGGTTAGTACTTATGTAACTACAGGTTTAATCCTTTACCCAAACCGTTATGGTAACCCGAGAGTTTGTTAAGGTGAGTGTGATATGTATTGTGTGTGCTACGAACAAGAGATTTAAGTGGTTCGGTCGTTAATGACCTACGTCCACTGTAAGTACACCGGAATATTATTACTAACAAGAGAGAGTTACAAGTAGAGAGTATAGTAGTGATGGTTGTGTTTGTGAATGAATACATGAGTTGTATCTTGTGCTATTTATAGGCTTAGTAGTGGGCTGCATGGAGAGGCCCACAAGTGACACCATTGGCTTGGGCCCAACCGGGGCCCAAGCCCATGGTCCTTCTGGAAATGGCGGGAAAGGACGAGGCACTGTTGATGACCTCAGGCTATAGTGTGGTCGTTGTTGTAGTTGGACACGTGGCGGCCTTCTGGTGGTGCACAGTAATGTCGTACTTGCTACAGTGTCCAGGCTATCTCTGCTGGCTGATTTGACGTCTGACAGTGGGCGAGGTAATGCCTGCTGGTCACTGTTCACGACAGCGTGTACAGTGCAGCCGTTCACCTTTTGTACTATCTGCCACATGTCCTTCTTCTGTTGGTGTATGCTCTGACACAGATCCTTATGAATCTTCCTTTTGTCATCCCTTGTACCTCCTCTGTCGTGCCAAGGGAATATTCCGCGTGTGGTGGCACGCGCGTATCAGGTATTAGTTGTTGCTTATCATCTGTGCCGGCGCGCGAGGATGTTGATTGCCTGTCCTCGCGCGAGTATGCTCCTGCGCCGTGACCTGGCGCAGGGTTGTTACCTTGCGGGGATAGGGACGCCCTTCAGATTAGGCTCCCTATCCCTTCAAGTCCCCCCAGTCTAGGGCTTCTCCTGCTCGCTGATGAGGAGGTGGAGTGCTAGACTCGAAATATAGAAGTCGCGGATGAAAGCTCATCTGCTTGTGCTGTAGCCTTTGGGGGTATTGTTCTGATTTGAGAAAATTTAGGCGGGAAACGTCTTTCTCCGTTTTTCGTCAAATTTGCGCCGTGAATGACGTTCTCCGCCCCAACATTGCAGTGGTTGAGCGGGGAACGTCATTTGAAAGTTTACGTCAACTTTCCGCTGGGAAGGACGTTCTCCGCCCCAACGTTGCAGTGGTTGGGCGGGGAACGTCTTTTGAAAGTTTACGTCAACTTTCCGCTGGGAAGGACGTTCTCCGCCCCAACGTTGCAGTGGTTGGGCGGGGAACGTCTTTTGAAAGTTTACGTCAACTTTCCGCTGAGAAATTTACTGCTGCTGGAGTAATTTAATGCGGGTCTG